>OZ023265.1:53812398-54356743 GCA_964006375.1 Tillus elongatus | reverse complement strand
GCCCTTGCTTTGTTATTACCGGATATATGAATTTTTTTATAAAGAAAACACAAAATTTTACGGGAAAACCTGGTCCGATTTTCCTGGCTAACAAACTTATCCAAGCCACTTGCAAAAGGAAGGTACTCACTAAATTTGATTAAGATTGGTCCATTATATATATATATATATATATATATATATATATATATATATATATATATATATATATATATATATATATATATATATATAAACACAGATATCCTCATTAGCGAATTAAAAAAAATAATTCGCTAATAACGTGTTAAGTGTTAAGTAATATGTTATGAAGTAAAGTCCGCTCTATATTGCATAGCATACCCATACATATTTGGCATTCCCAGTCTCATGTCCATTCATCCCGTTAAATTTAACAGTTGCCGATGAAAACCGCTGTTTATTCTTCGAAGCTAGTTGCAAAAGAAAAAAAACAGATACGAGTCCGAATTATAGTTTAGTGTAAAGGGTTATTTTCTACCAGTTATCTTTATATATCGATAACAGGTGGTTACCGTTGCGGCTCGGCAACCGTAAAAAATCACACATTGTTAAATAACGACCCATCACTAGTACTGATGAGTGGTCTGGAACCGCTACCTTCCACTACCTAAGCAACATTTAAAAAAATTTCGGGACGCAGCAAGTGCCTTATGGTAGCGATTTTTTATAGGAATGATATATTATTGTGATTTAGCCTTATATTAAAAGTTATAAAACATTACTTTATTTACTTAGGAAGAGTAAAAAATAAGGTAAAAAAGGCAAGCAAAACACGCTATCTATCACAAGTATTTATACAGTAATTTGGATACAATACTCAAACAAAAAAATTGATAAACAAAAATTATACTCAACAAAAAATACACTAGAAAGCTGAACATAAAAAAATTCCCGTGGTTCATGCATTGAGGGTGATTGTATGCCTGCAGAATGGGAAGAAGAACCCCCAGGTCGAAGAGGGTTTCTGCCCCATCACCCAAAAACACAGGGCGTTCTCCTTCCCCTTGTGCATGCATATGCAACTACCTGCAGAGCATAAAGCAAAAGAAAATTTTCTTGGGAGCAACCTCCAAGAAAGTTACTGGACCTGGGCGAATATGGATGCGGTGTGGGGTAGACAAGGTTTAAAGAAGTTATTGTTTCAGAATGTGAAAAACGCATATTTTCAAAGTCCGACTTAATATTTTTTAGCATTTTCCGCTCATATTTCCTCCCCGCTCAGCACCCCTATTAATTCTTGATCCCATAACTTTCTTGGGGGTTGTTTGCAACAAATTTGCCTTGTGGCTTTGTGCATTCAGTGAACTGTAAATTTACCGCAATTACATCCCACAACGTCGCCTATAATGCCTTTTTAAGATAATATCGAATATAGCACTAAGGTAAATAAATTAACTTGCTGTTTCACTTCTTTTTTATGTTTATATTACATATACAGTGTGGAACAGCCAAATGGAATAAATTCGATAACGGATAAATGAGGACGTGTTGGGAAAAACGCTTGGACACGTCGATTTGTATTTTTAACTGCGCATCTTTTTCAAGAAAAAAAAATTATTTAGGGTGCGTCATGTGACAGTGGCCAATACCAACTTTCTTATTTTAAATACAAGCCCCTGTATATTATTAATTTTTTGGATTCTTCAGAAAATTCTAGACATAATTCATGTACAATGTCCTATACCTATCTTCAACTGTTTCGGAAATATTAAGTATTTTCAGATTTATTACAAAAATTAACATTAAAAATAGAAAATTATTTTATTTCACAAATTCTAATAAGCAATACTGATTATTTCTTATTAATTTAAAAAAACAAAAAAAAATTAATGTCAATGTAGTAAATGTTCAAAATGCTCGCCACGAACATCTTGGCAACATGCTAATCTGGTATAGAAATGTCTTCTAACATTACTCAACATCTCAGGCGTGACTGATCTAATCGCAAGCGTGATTCGTCTTTTTAAGTCATCTAAGTTGAGGGGCTTAGTTTTGTATACAATACTTTTGACATATCCCCACAAAAAGTAGTCTAATAGCGACAGATCAGGAGATCGTGCTGGCCATTCTATCGATCCGCGCCTCCCTATCCACCGATTTGGAAAAATTTGGTTCAGGTACTGCCGGACATTGATTTGGTAATGGGGCGGTGCTCCATCTTGCTGAAACCATATTTTATTGGCAGGAACTTGTGGGTTTGCTGGATCTGGATATAAGTTTGTCAAAGTTGGCACGACATTATTTTGGAGCAGTTCTAAATATTTATCCCCATTCAAGTTGCCATCAATGAAAAAGGGACCTACGATATGATTTCCAACAATTCCTGCCCAAACATTAACTTTTTCAGGATATTGCGTATGTTCCTCTCTCATCCAATGAGGATTCTCATTAGACCAATAGCGGCAATTTTGACGATTAACATGACCGTGAAGTGTAAATGTGCTCTCATCAGAAAACAAAACATCTTCTAATTGGATCACATTGTTATCTAACATTGCCATCATTTGTTCACAAAAATACGTTCTCCTATCGAAATCGTCCTCCATGAGCTCCTGAGTTGGTATCATTTTATAGGGATGCATTTTACTTTCCTTTAATGTTCGAAAAATTGCTGTGTGGCTAACGTTGAATAGTTGGGCTGCTTGTCGACCAGAAGTATGTGGGTTTTCTTGAAACTCAAGCGTAATATCCAATTTCGTATCATCACTTACTGCATTGGCAGCTACTTTTTTTATCTGTCTCACATGACCAAGCTCGCGAAACTGCTTTTCTATTTTGCTAATTGTTCCTTGGGATACAGGCGGCAAATTTGGAAATTTTTCGTGAAATAAGCGAGACACTTCCATCTGTGTCCGTGTGTTATCTCCATAACCAATCATTTGTAGAATGGTTATTTTGTGCATTTCTGTTAAATGAACCATTTTTCTGATATTATTACGTACAGTTAACGAAATTCAAACGACAATAGCACTGACACTAATCACTACTGTCATGCAGGCAGACAAGTTGCTAAGGCTACGAGTTTTATACGAACAGAAAGAAAACTGTTTTTGTTTTTGTTTCATTTCATATCAGTAAAAAGAAACGCAGGAATGGTTTTTGTTTACTTTCTCATTATCAAGAGCTGAATGGGAAATAAGTATTGAATGCAATGTAGCGAATTTGTGAAATAAAATAATTTTCTATTTTTAATGTTAATTTTTGTAATAAATCTGAAAATACTTAATATTTCCGAAACAGTTGAAGATAGGTATAGAACATTGTACATGAATTATGTCTAGAATTTTCTGAAGAATCCAAAAAATTAATAATATACAGGGGCTTGTATTTAAAATAAGAAAGTTGGTATTGGCCACTGTCACATGACGCACCCTATATAATTTTTTTTTCTTGAAAAAGATGCGCAGTTAAAAATAAAAATCGACGTGTCCAAGCGTTTTTCCCAACACGCCCTCATTTATCCGTTATCGAATTTATTCCATTTGGCTGTTCCACACTGTATAAGCACATATACAAGCAATTAGTATGCCATACTGTATTATAACATTTTTATGATACTTCGATATAATTCAATAAGCGCCTTTGTAAAAAGTAAAACTAGTTAGAATAAAAAATTATTCAAAGTTCTTGCAATTCTGATTTTTACGATTAGTAAACAAACAAAAATATCCTACCATCATTGTATACAAGCATTATTTTACGTTGTTTTCTAATTTAAATTTGATTAAAAATGGTTATTAATTTTCCAATAAAATCAAGATGTTTAGGGTACAGTTCGACCTAGAAATTACCAATTGTGCAATTGAAAATCAAAGTTATATATAGGTATATTTTATAGGTGGTTCAGGGGTAAGAACGTGTGCCTCTGAACCGAAGAGTACTGGGTTCGATCCCAGGGTACTCCTTTCACTTTCAACCGAGGTTCTGGCATTGTATTTGAGCAAGTGGAATGTCTGCACGTTCCGCCCTTCGGAGGGGGCGTAAAGCCGTCGGTCCCGTGTCCATGCGATGTTGAGCACGTTAAAGATACATACCCTCCTTACAAAAAGACAGGGGTTCGACAAAATTTTCAGGATAGTGAGGTGAAACTGCTCCCTGGCGTCGGTGATTGGCCATAGTCGCGGAAATAGGCCGAGGTTAAAGAAACAAAACACACACACACACACATAGGTAAAATTTTACCAAATTTTTTCCAATTTAGTTACTTGTATGCTACTGACTGCGGAGTAATTTTAATAGCCAAAAATAGATACTTGAGAGTTACATTCTCAGATTTGTAGTAATTATGACAAGCAAGCCAACATTTTGGTTAATTACAACTTGGTGAGGTTATTTGGCCTCGAGTGCTGGTTAATATGCCTTAATTTGTTAATTGGGTAACAAGACAGAATTTTGGGCTTTCTTGGTCGTTTTAAGGATGACTTTTATAGGCACACCTGGTGAACCCAAATCACCACAACACATTAAAAAAATCCTGACGATCGTTTCACTAACCAAGCGAGAACCTCGGTGGTTAACGGGTAAGAACGTGTGCATCTGAACCAAAGGGTACTGGGTTTGATCGCAGGGTACTCCTTTCACTTTTTCAGTACAAACTGTAATATTAACATCAACCGATGTTCTGGCATTGTATTTGAGCAAGTTGAATGTCTGCACGTTCCGCCCTTCGGAGGGGGCGTAAAGCCGTCGGTCCCGTGTCCATGCGATGTTGGTCACGTTAAATATCCTTACCCTCCTTACAGAAAGGCAGGGTTTCGGTAACATTTCCAGGATAGTGAGGTGAAACTGCTCCCTGGGGTCGGTGATTGGCCATAGTCGCGAAAATAGGCCGACGTTAAAGAAACAAAACACGCACACACACACACACTAACAAAGCGTCATCAGAGGATGAATGGTTTTACATATCCTATATTCGAAACTATTTATATTCTTCTGAAATTCTGCAGATGGTCGGTCACTATCGATTTGGGGAGGTTCAACGACACCTAAATTAGGATATTTCGTTTGACGGAAATATCTGTACTCTTTTCTTATCTTCCGGACGTGCTTCTCTCGCTATTTATTTTATAAAGCAAGCTGTCCTTGTTTTCTAATATTTTTTATGAATTTTAGATTCTCTTTACTAACGTGGTGATATATATTTCGGGCGACGGAAGATCTATCTATAGTAACGTATCTTAATTGCGCTAAATGTTCTTTGAATATGATACCAATAGATCTTTTTGTTTGTCCGACGTATTTAAGATCACAATTTTTACAACTTATTTCACAAATTCTAGACGCTTTGTTCGTACTATCCTTGTCTTTTGGATTACCTAGCAAGTTTTTTAAAGTATTTTTTGTCGAAAATGTTAGTTACAGGCGGACTTTTTTTTAAATGCTGTCTAGACGCTCGTTATTCGAGGTTCAAATCCTAAACACACAAAATTTTGTTCGGCTTCCTTTCTTCTAAATGTCGACATTTTCTTTGTTTTCTATTTGTTAATTAATTTATACACTAGACAATCCGTGTATCAATATAAGTATTAATATAATTTAATAATAATATAATTTAATTCTTTGGTATATCTACTTTACTTTTTCCCAAATCGTTAGTGACCGATCATCTGCAGAATTACAGAAGAATATAAATAAAATTTCGGATATAAGACATTTGAGTTATTCATCCTCTAATGACGCTAACTTGGTTAGTAAAACGATCGTCAGGTTTTTAAAAATGTGCTGTGGCGATTTGGGTTCTCCAAATGTGCTTATCACTACTCACCACAGATTCCAATCTTCATTTAGAGAACCTTTAGATGGAAAATCAGTGGGATATTTACGAAAGGTAACCTGCAGGAACTACGTCTCATATTTCTATTTGTAGAAACATTTTTGTTACCCCGAATTTATTTAAAATACAAATACGCCCAAGTTTTGGAAATATATATGAGATATTTTTGTTGTTTTAATTTAGAGGACTTCGTTAAACACAGCGTCTACTTATATTTAAAAAAAAATTGTAAGTGCGTATTTTTATTTGATGATCCTATTTAGCTTTGATTGTAACATTACCAGCACGAATGAGAAATATAGAATCTAGTAGAGGGTTTTCTAATTACTTTTTTTTACTTGGAGGTCATAAGTATATTGCAAAAACATGAAAATTTAGTTTGTCTAGTAGTTATAACAAATATGTCGTCAACGTTTTTTGTGAGATAGCGTGCCCGTCAAATGAAAGTATTTATTTTTCTCCATAAACTTCGTCATTGTTTTGTTTAAGTAAATAAGTAGAACATAAGTTTTATAGTACATTGTAAAGCTAGCTCTAAAACAATGGTATAGTTTATTGCCTTAGAACTAGCAGCTTTAGAGGTAGTGCGGGAAGCTCTATTGTAGTCAGCTTCCTCTCGAAGGCTTAACCACCATTGCGAGTTTGATTGGAGTAACAATTTGGAACTTCAACTGTTAAGTACATACGTCTCTATAAAATAAATCCTCGAATTAATTCATCATGCTCCTTGCCAGATGCATTTAAGCCGTCGAGATTTGTAAATTTACAAGAACAAGAAAACTAATATCTGACTGCTTCACTTAGAAACTTTCAGTTCTGTTCCATTTAGTCACTATAAGCAATTTTGTTTAAAGTTTTGCTGCTCAATCTTATTTATATGTTTACGAATAGAAGGTAAAATAATTGATTTGTTGTATCTTGTTTCTTTAACGTCGGCTGATTTCCGCGACTATGCCCAATCACCGGCGCAATGAACAGTTTTGCACCACCATCTTTTGAATTTTGTCATACGTCTTTTTTTCTGTAAGAAAGGCTAACATTCCTAACATCGCACGGTACATGGTACCTATGGCATGTACCTTCGATGGGTAGAACGTGCTTGCTCAAATACAGTTTGTAGAAAACTTTATGGGCTCTAATGTATCATAGAGGGGTTATTTACAAAAAGTAATTTGTTTTCCTCTTTTAACCAAAAAAATCTCTGGACGCAGCAAGTGCGTTATGGTAGTGAATTTTCATAAAACTATTGTTTAATAGCAATAATGTGTGTTTTTTTAAGAAAGCAGGCATCAAATTTGGTTACCAGTATAATAGTAAATATATAGTAAAAACAATGTGCCATGTTTCATCAAAATAACTTTATTGTTTGAAAATGTAAAAAAATTTCCGAAAGTAAACTTAAAGTGTTCCCGAAAAAACTCGTTTTTTGGTCAACCTTATAGGTTAATAGCAAATTGAGCTATTCAAATATTAAGCATTTGTTCAAAATTCGCTACCATAACGCACTTACTGCGTCCAGAATTTTTGTTCTTACAAACATGCATTATATTTCGATGGAAAATGCAAAAATTCAATAACATAAGGCGTGTTTGATTAAAAAAAAAAGAAAATTTGTATCATCAACGACTTATGGGCCACCTGTGATTGTAGAAATAATTTTTTAAGATGTAGTTTAAGACACCCTATAATTAATATATACAATTTTTTTTCATATCTGGTATAATAACAGATATATTAATTTTTTGAGCTTTATTGATTTTTTTTACGAAAATTCTACAAAAATTATATACTATTAACGATAAACTCTATAGCTAAGACTACTGCCAAGCGTCAGAGAAAGGGTCTATTTGAAATGAATTTTCTGGAAACATTTTATTAAAATGAAGGACAATGGCGGTTGAAACGAAGACTTCAGGGTTTGTAAAACATTCTTCTTGAGACATTTTATTTCCATAGTCCGTATTAGATTCAAGTTCTTTTCCTAAATGTTGCCAATTTTGACGTTTAAATCGCAACTTTGACGTTTTGTGAAAACCCCCAATTTATTTTTGTTTAAATGCCTATAACTTTTTTGTCTTTTGACCTACAGAGCTAAATTTTGGTAGATAACTTGCCTATAATGATATAAACCCGCGTATAAAATTTGGTTGCCCTTACTTTGTTAATTTTGGAGATATAATTTTTTTTCGAAAGGAAACACAAAATTTTCCGGGAAAACCTCGTCGGATTTCCCTGGATAACGAACATGTCCAAGCCACTTGCAAAGGGAAGGTATTCACCAATTTTGACGTTTAAAATCGCGATTTTGACGTTTTGAGGAGAACCCAAATTTATTTTTCTTTGAATGCCTGTCTCTTTTTTGACATTTAACCTACGGAGCTAAATTTTGGTACGTAATTTGCCTTTAATGATATAAACCCGCGTATGGAATTTGGTTGCCCTTACTTTGTTAATTTTGGAGATATAAATTTTTTTCGAAAGAAAACACAAAATTTTCTGGGAAAACCTCGGCGGATTTTCCTGGCTAACGAACTTATCCAAGCGACTTGCGAAAGGAAGGCATTTGCCAAATTTTATCAAAATCGGTTTATTATTTTTAAAGTTAGAGGTGTGACACATAAATATATATATATATATATATATATATATATATATATATATATATATATATATATATATATATATATATATATATATATATATAAACATATAAAGTCTGAAACTGACCTCGGATTTGGGTTCCGGGGGTCCTAAATAGCGCTCATTTGAAGAAATTTTCTCAAAATTCGAAAGTCGAGATCTCCTCATTAGTGAATTTTTTTTAAGAAAATTCACTAAAACGCAACTAAATTCCGAGTAATCTAAATTCAGATAACTGTGCGTCTTATTCTAGTTTTAATAAGAAATGGCTGATTGTCGCAGCGTGACAGTACATGCCACCTAGAGATTTCCGGTTTCTTATTACACTTGAAAATTCTTTACGGAAGCTAATTTTGTTGGCCAGTTCCGTGTTTTTTCAAGCAACATTGCAAATTTTCCTACCGGAAATGCTATATCTTCGAAACTCAATTTACATTCAGAAAATTTAAGTGATCTACTGCCATCAAACTACAGATGCAACAGGCTGAATAGCTCAGTTCGCAAGGTGAGTAACCTCTCGAATTGGACTAGGAGGTCGCGGGTTCGAGTCCAGTATTCGGACAGTCTGTCTTTTTCACTCGAATGTGGAAAGGTGGGCTTCTGATAAGTTGTGGGTGATGTCCTTTGTCTATATGTGTATGTAAGCTCCCCCCTCACAAGGCAAAGACTTCTGGGTGCGGAGTTTGTCTGTTGTGGTCTTCTTATAATGTACAAAAATTCAGTTTAATTGACTGACTGAAATGCAGGCTATTTCAAAACTAAAATTAACAGAATTTGGAAAATGCCACCAATTATATTCCTTGTTAGACAACGATATTACTAATCGGTAAAAGGTTAAACAGAAAAGTTTGAGAGGCAGCAAGTGCATTATAGTAGTGAATTTTCATAAGATAAGTACACTTGGAGAACCCAAATCACCACAACACATGCTTTTAAAGACGTGACGATCGTTTCACTAACAAAGTTAGCATCATCAGGTGTGTACGCATACGTCCGTAGTAATGTACCCTGTACCAGACTCCCCAGCTTAGAATCTGGAAGAAAAGACACACTTTGGATGAAACTTTCTCTCAGGGCTGCAACTAAATTCATTTGTTGCGTTTACCGGTCACCTTCTGACAACAACTTTGTCCAGTTCTTCGAATATCTTTCTGAAAAAACCGACCATTTGATTTCTGAATATCCTTCCTCCGAGGTCACTATTCTTGGTGACTTTAATGTTCATAATGAAGAATGGCTAGGATCTTTAGAAACTGATCCACAAGGGAGAGCAGCGGAGGCCTTTGCATTCAGTAGTTCTTTAGCCCATATAGTCCAGCAACCTACTTACTTTCCTCGCATCCAAACACACAGCTCAAGTCCCTTGGATCTCCTTCTTACTACAAAACTTGAATGCTATAAGACATCAGTCACCGCCCCTTTGGTCGCTCAGACCGTCGTCTGCATTGTGTAGAAAGCAGTGAACATGCCGTGGCATGGTCACTGCTTCCTACGCAATGCAGCCCGAGGTCACTCAGTCATCAGACCCGCGTATCGTTTGGCACTACAACTCCGCGAACTGGGACGTAATGGCGGGATTACTTTTCCTCATTTACATGGTCGCCTGTCTGCTTCTCTCATTCTGACCCCTCTGATATATCACCAAACGTCACCGAAATTATCCTAGCTGGCATTGAATTATTTATTTCACGTACACAGAAAATCTCTTTAGCCACTTAAAAGCCCTGAATATCTAAATCCTGTGACAAAGCCAGACTTGAAATGGTGAAAGCTCACAAAACGCTTCTACACCATCCCAGTCAAGAAAACCGTCAAGCATTTAACGACGCAAGAAACCGCCATGTCCGCATTCTTTCTGAGGCAAAAAACTCGTTGAATAACCACATCAAAAACAAAGTCCTCACAAGCTTCAACGGCAACAAACCCTTCTGGACTCTTGCTAAATCTATTGGGAATAATTTCTGCAAGATCACGTTTCCACCTCTTGTTTCACGGGATGTAATTGTTTCTACCGCCCTGGGCAAGGCTGAACTTTTTGCATCATTGTTCGCCGGCAATTCTATTCTCAACCCAAATCCAAATGTTCAACCACCAACAGTCCCCAATGTCGCGCATAAAATGACGGATATCACTTTCAAAACTAAAAAGGTACGAAAGATGTTCTCTTGTCTTAATACCAGGAAAGCCTCTGGCCTTGACGAGATCCCAGCAATTGTTTCCAAAAAATGCGCACCAGAACTTGCTCCTGTCCTGACATGTCCATTTCAGACATCTTACAATAGAGGTATATTCCCTAATAACTGGAAAACTGCTCGAGTACAACCCGTCCCCAAGAAAGGATCAAAAGCGCTTCCTCTAGAGTACAGGCCTATTTCTCTCCTTTCAGTCGTCTCTAAAGTGATGGAAAAGTATATAAACATTGAATTATTAAATTTTGTGAAAAGCACAGTATAATCCACGACAGGCAGTATGAATTCCGTCAGCGCAGATCAACTGTCGACCTCCTTTTCTTTGACACCCATTCTTGGAATAAGTCTATGGGACTACACGGTGAATCCCAGATTGTCGCTCTAGACATATCCAAAGCATTAGACCACGTCTGTCATGTAGCGCTGCTTAATAAACTTCCGGCCCATGGCCTAACACCAAGACTCTGTACCTGGACAGCAAATTTCCTTTCCAGCCGGTGCATTTCTGTTGTCGTGGATGGCCATTCCTCTAAACTGTATCGAATTAATGCAGCAAGGTTCAGCTTTAGCCCCTACTTTGATTCTTCGCCACATCAATGACCTTTTCTCTAGCACATCCAACACAGTTCACAGTTACTCGGACGACAGCACCATCCACTCAAATATACAATATTCTACGCCTATCTCTTTAGTACAATTAGATGAGGATCGCAGACTCATGGAGGATTCTATCTCCGTGGATCTTCAAAAAATATTAGACTGGGGATGTAGAAATCTTGTACAATTCAACTCCACCAAATCTCAGTCTTGCTTTCTATCTCATAAGAGATACACCAGCCCTAGACCCATCACAATGAACAACCAAGTTATTCACAGTAATGAGTCCTTTTCATTTGTTGGCATTTCTGTGGATCGAAATCTCAACTGGCACCAACATCATCAATTGCGGAAGCGGCTGCTAAGAAATTAGGTTTCTTCTTTCGTGCTCGCAAATACTTTACACCAGCTAATCTCTATTCCTTATATACTTCACAAATAAGGCCAAACCTCGAATACTGCTCCCACTGCCGCTACACTCGCTACCCTGGACTCCATTTAGAAGAGAGCTATACGTCTCATCCGTGAAACTATTCTCACCCAAAGTCTGTCGTCCCTTGCCCACCGACGTGCCGTTGGCGACCTCTCCCTCTTTTATAGATATCTGCACGGGCAATGTTCAGAGGAGCTTTCTTCCATGGTTCCTCCACCTGCTGCCCCCAACAGATCTACCAGGGGAACAGAACGAATGCACCCTTTCACTGTCAAGGTCACCAGACACATTTATTCAATATGAAATACAATTACAAACATATTTATTTTCTATAAAATACACACAAATATAAATTACATTATTTGGTATATAACACCTATAAAATTACAACTTCTATACCTAAATATTCAATAAATGAACTAAACAGAGCAAAAATACTACATACAATATATACAAAATATTCATTGACCCCTACGTTTACCATTATATATATATATATATATATATATATATATATATATATATATATATATATATATATATGTATGTATATATATATATATATATATATATATATATATATATATATATATATATATATATATATATATATATATATATATATATATATATATATATGTTCGCTCCTCGTATAGTGTAAAAGCAGTGGAATTTATAATCTTTATTTTGCGATAAGAAGAACAGACCAGAATTCGACGAATCGTCAAGAAGAACACAACTTAAGCCAGTCAGCAACGCAAAACCGCGATATCGTATAGTACCGCTACCTTAAAATTATATGTGTGTGTGATACAGTCAAACCAGCCTTAACAAATCCATTAAACGCACCAGCAACCCAGGATAGCCTTTTCCGGGACACGCACGAGTTTCTGTGAGTCCAGTACTCGACAAGAGAAGAAATTCACAAAGGTAAGTGGCTTTTTGGTCATTCACGAGTTTGCATCAATTTCCACTGCTTTTGCCCCTTCTCTTTTCATTAAAAACGTTACTTAATTAACAAACGCAAATTACAGTCCACTTTGTTCGTAATAGCCCGCTTAACGCCAATTTCTTCGCCCGCTCCAGCCCATTTCTTGGTCCTTCTCAGCCGGATAGTTTTTTTATCTCGGAAATAATACGCAAGTAAATTTGGCTATTCAACTTTGTTAATTTTGAAAATAACTAAAGCGCGCTGGTTTAGCTGTATTCAATTCAGATTTTAAATTAATTTCCCGCAATTTTCATGTATATATCGCTAGAACCTTTATAATTATAGAATTTTTAAAAGTTATTTTCTTATCGCAAGAATCCGCCATTCAGTTAAATTTTGCTTTATTTTGAACAACGAGCACGGCTTTAGGAGTCGACGCATATCATTTCACGCATATATCGCTCTTTGCTTCTGTTTCATTCTTATCAATTTGTACCTGAATAATTCTTTGTTTCACATTGGTACGTATATCTGTTATATTTCCATATACGAGGCCCATTCAATTAATATCATGACTGACACTAAATTAAGGAAATACAAAAACCAACGCAATATTCAGCTATCTGAAATAGACACATTGTCTTCTCTAGCCCAGAAAGCCCAGTCAGATGTTTCGCTTTATAATTTACTTAGGGTTAGATCTTCCGAAATCGACTATTTAAGGGAACAGTTTATTCAAACGCACGAAAATATCGTTTCTGCAATTTTAAGTAGTGAACATGGAAACGCTTCTGATGAAAACACTATTTACGCTGGATTTATGGACGCTTATTTTGAAATTAAAGCCATTTGTTCTAGGTTATTCCCTGACAATAAAACAAATGTCCAGGAAATTCTAAATTCAAATACAGCTGGTCTTAATGAAGGTGCTAAAGCAAGGCTAGCTAAAATAGAAATTCCTAAATTTAGAGGTGACTATAAAACCTTTAACACTTTTATCGATTTATTCAATGCCTTAGTACAGGACTGTCCCGCATATTCCGACATTGAAAAGTTTCATTATCTAACTATATCAGTAGAAGGCCCGCCGTTATCTCTAATAAGATCTTTGCCTCTGACCGCTGACAATTATCAGATAGCTTATAATACATTAGTCACTCGTTATTCTAACAAACGTCTGCGTGCCCAAGAGCACTGGCATGCTATAGATAGCATTTCGAAATTTAATTCTGATGACCACGTCAATATTCGCAATTCGCTAGACATTATTTCGGAAAATCTTTCTGCTTTAAACACTTTAGGCTTTCCTACAGACCAATGGGACTTTGTTATGTTTATGTTGGTGTCAAAACGCCTTGACAGGAACATGTTGACGAAATTTGAGTTAGACCACGCTTCCACCGAGGTCCCTACATTTACGCAATTGCTTGACTTTCTAAATAAATATTGTATCGCTGGTGATGCTATGGATCAGAAGTCATTCCTTTCGCACTCTCAAAAGAAATATTCTGACAAATCGCAAGCTAGACCAACGCCTCGAACTTCCGCTTTTTTCGCTGATAATTTAAATTGTAAATCTATCTTACATACTTGTGTGTTTTGCAAAGATTCTTCGCATTCTATTTATAATTGCTCCTCATTTTGTAATAAAACTCCAAAAGATCGCTATAATTTTGTTAAATCTTCTCGTCTTTGCCACAACTGTTTAAGTAGCCTACATTATCTTAACAAATGCAAATCTACCAGGTCCTGTCGCAAGTGTGGTCAGCGTCATCATACGCTCTTGCATTTTGATAAAAGCTCCGCGCCTATTCCGTCGCCAGTGTGTAATAACCCTTCCAGATCTCCAGTTCCTTCCGCTCCGCTCGACCAAGAGCAGGTCTTTGCTGCTTCTGGGATTGTATCTAATCAAACCACGGTCTTATTGGCCACTGCGCTGATTGAAGTTCTTGATAACCATGGAAATTATCAGATTATGAGATGCCTTTTGGATGGAGGTAGTATGATGTCTTTTATCTCGCAAAGGGCTTTTAAGCGTTTGGGGTTGCCTAAGCAAAACTGCATGTTTGCAATCAAAGGACTGGCATCTATGCAGACTTCTTCTCAGAGTGGTTGTGTAACGCTCACTGGAAGACCGGTTGGTCAAGATTCTTTCAATTTTACTGTCGACGCATTGATCTTGAACGCCATTTGTGATAATTTGCCAGCAACCGCTATTTGCTCTTCCAATTGGTCTCACATTCGCAATTTAAAATTGGCTGATCGCCATTTTAATCGTCCAGGTCAGGTCGATATATTGTTAGGAGCCGACGTTTTTTCTAAAATCCTTTTAAATGGACGCATTTCCGGTGGGGAAGGTCAACCTGATGCCGTCAACACCGTCTTTGGTTATGTGCTCATGGGTAAGATTGGCAACACAGTTCATTCTTCTGCTGTCTTTTCTTTCTTGTGCAGTAACTTTGAATCAAATCTCGATCGCACTCTTAGGGAATTTTGGGAAGTGGAAAGTGTTCCGACTTCGTCGCATCACTCTAATGAAGATATTTTTTGTGAACATCATTTTAAGACTAAAATATCTCGCTCTCCTTCTGGCAAATATATCGTTTCGCTCCCATTTAAATCTGAGTCGCTGCCTATTTTTCCTGGCATTCGCGACCTCGTCGTCCAAAGATTTCTTTCCCTGGAACGCCGCCTTGCTAGAAACATGGACTTGTATACCCAATATTCTGCTTTTATGAGAGAATATTTGGAACTAGGCCACATGAAACGTGTTTATGACAATAAAGATTCTCCCGACGCATATTATATTCCGCATCATTGCATTTTGAAACCAAATAGCTTGTCTACTAAACTCAGGGTAGTTTTTTAATGGTTCGGCGAAACTTCCCAACCAAAGCTCTCTCAACGATTGTCTACATACTGGACCAAAACTACAACAAGATATTGCCACAATTCTGTGTCACTTTCGCCTTCATAATTATGTCTTGTGTGCTGACATCAAAATGATGTATCGTAACATTCTTGTCGACCAATCACAGCATGATTATCAAAGAATTGTTTGGAGGTTTGCTTCTGATGAACCTTTGGTGGACTATAACCTGGTTACGCTTGTATATGGACTAACGCCATCCCCCTTTCTCGCGATACGCACTCTTCATCAGTTAGTGAATCACGAAGGGGGCTCTTACCCGCTAGCTTCTGCCGCCATTTTAAACGACACTTATGTTGATGATGTTGTAACCGGCTGCTCTTCTTATGAAGACGCAAAGCTTTTACAGTCAGAGCTGATCTCGCTTTTTGAACGAGGCGGCTTTGAGCTTAGAAAATGGTCTAGTAACTGTTCCGCATTACTTTCACATTTACCTCCGGAACATTTGTCGCAAAATCCGCTTATTTTTGGTTCACTGGCAAACGACACTCCTTTAAAAATTCTCGGTCTGCAGTGGAGTCCCTCTGAGGATACATTCTTTTTCTCAGTCTCGCCGTTGGGGAAACCCTGTACGAAACGCAACATGCTCTCGGAACTGGCCAGAATCTTTGACCCGCTTGGATTTCTTTCGCCTATTACTATTTTTCAAAAGATTCTAATCCAGTCGCTGTGGACTTCTAAATTAGATTGGGACCAAACCCCGCCCTCGCATATTGTTGAGGCTTGGAACCGTTATCGAAATGAACTCGGTTTACTAAGCAATTTACGCATTCCTAGAAAAATCCTTCCACCTCATTCTGGATGTGGTTATGAATTACATGGGTTCTGTGACTCTTCTGAAAAGGGTTACGCTGCCGTTGTTTATATACGATGCCTCCGCCCTGACAAAACAGTTTTTGTTCAGTTTGTTTGCTCTAAAACCAAAGTCGCTCCGGTTAAGAAACTAACCATTCCTAGGCTAGAACTGTGTGGTGCAGTTTTGTTGGCGAAACTCCTATCGTTTCTTCTGAACCTTTATCAGACTCGCATGACTTTCGAAAGAATTTTTGCCTGGTCAGATTCGCAAATCGTCTTGAGTTGGATCAAATCTTCGCCTCATCGTTGGAAAACCTTTGTGGCAAATCGAGTTGCCTACATTCACGAAAGGGTTTCTTCTGAATTTTGGCATTATATAGATTCTGCTAATAATCCCGCCGATATCGCCTCTCGAGGTGTTCATCCTTCTCAATTTCTCGCCCATGATATTTGGTTCAATGGTCCATCGCTACTATGTCGTTCTGAGCTGTCTGCCTGCTCCCCGTCTTCAGAGCTGCAGTCTGAAGAGGTCTCTGTTGAGGAAAGGACAGTTTCGCTTTTAACATTTACAGGTGAAGAAAATCTGCTTGATGATTTGTTAGAAAATCATTCTTCTTTACATTACATACAGTCTATTTTGTCATACGTATTACGCTTCGCTTTTAATTCTAGACATTCTTCTATTGCGAAATTTGGACCGCTATCTCGGTTAGAGCTTCATGATGCTCTGACCCTTCTGGTCAAGCGCACTCAAGCGGTCTACTTTGAAAAGGAGTTATCTAGTAAAAAATTCCCTAAGTCCTGGAGAAAACTCGCCGTATTTCAAGACAGTACTGGTCTTTTGCGTGTAGGTGGTCGCTTGACTCACTCAAGTTTGTCTTATGAGCGAAAGCATCCGCTCTTACTTCCACAAAAGTGCCGACTCACGGTGCTTTTAATTGAACAATACCATAAAAGGTATCTTCATATTGGCCCTCGCACTCTTCATTTTTTGTTGTGTCAGAATTTTTGGATTTTGTCTGCAAGACGTGCCATAAACACTGTTATTTCGAAATGTATGCCATGTTGGAAAATAAAGCCTCAACCTTATCAGCCACCTATGGGTGACTTACCCCTTTCTCGAGTTTCGCAAGTCAAACCATTCTCGCATACTGGGGTAGATTTTGGTGGTCCATTCGCGATCACTATGAATCGATACCGAGGTGCTAAAACCTCTAAGGCATATATTTGCCTCTTTGTGTGTTTCGCGACTAAGGCTATACATCTAGAACCTGCCTGTAGTCTTTCGACTGACGCTTTTCTCGCTGCCCTCCAACGATTTATTGCTCGTCGTGGTCGATGTGATAATCTCTATAGTGATTGTGGTACAAATTTCGTTGGCTCCGCCAAGGAGCTTAAACGCATTTTTTCTGATGCAACTGCTAGGGAAGGAATCCATTGGCATTTCAACCCCCCTTCTGCCCCACATTTCGGTGGTCTTTGGGAATCTGGTATCAAGAGTGTAAAATCTCATCTCTCTCGTGTTGTTGGCCAACAAATCCTATCGTACGAAGAATTCTACACTGTCCTGACGCTTATAGAATCTGTCTTGAACTCCCGACCTTTAAATCCCATGAGTTCGGATATCGATGACATTCACGCTTTAACTCCTGGACACTTTCTTCATATGGAGCCAGTTTCTACGCTTCCAACTCCCGATTTGTCGTCTGTCCCCTTAACTCGTCTGTCAAGATGGCAACTTCTCCAACGTATGCACCATGATTTTTGGATTCGCTGGCACAAGGAGTACCTTCACACCCTACAACAACGAAGCAAGTGGCTTGACGCTGGTGCTCTTCCTACTATTGGGGCGATGGTGGCCGTGAAAGCTGAAAAACTTCCGCCTTCTAAATGGCTACTAGGTCGTCTATTGTCTCTAATTCCTGGTCCTGATGGTGTCGTAAGAGTTGCTATTGTAAAGACCTCGAATGGTATCCTTCGTCGCCCTTTGGTGAAGTTGTGCCCGTTGCCAACTAATGACTAGTAGTAGTAGTATTTGTTTCTAATTTAATTTAATTTTTTATTTTAAGTCTTTTTATTGTTTTGTGGATTCTTGCTAACCGGGATAATCATTTATTTTGTTTCTTGTTCTCTTTTTTCTTATCCGCCGCATGTTATCGCTTCTCCTTCGCGTTAATTATTTTTGTTGTGTAGAAAAATGTCTTGCTTATAGCAGCCATTTTGGCCGGGCGGGATGTTCGCTCCTCGTATAGTGTAAAAGCAGTGAAATTTATAATCTTTATTTTGCGATAAGAAGAACAGACCAGAATTCCACGAATCGTCAAGAAGAACACAACTTAAGCCAGTCAGCAACGCAAAACCGCGATATCGTATAGTACCGCTACCTTAAAATTATATGTGTGTGTGATACAGTCAAACCAGCCTTAACAAATCCATTAAACGCACCAGCAACCCAGGATAGCCTTTTCCGGGACACGCACGAGTTTCTGTGAGTCCAGTACTCGACAAGAGAAGAAATTCACAAAGGTAAGTGGCTTTTTGGTCATTCACGAGTTTGCATCAATTTCCACTGCTTTTGCCCCTTCTCTTTTCATTAAAAACGTTACTTAATTAACAAACGCAAATTACAGTCCACTTTGTTCGTAATAGCCCGCTTAACGCCAATTTCTTCGCCCGCTCCAGCCCAATATATATATATGCCGGGTGCCCCATCATATTTTGAACCTTTATAAACTTATATAACTTTTGAAATAATTGATGTAAAGAAATGCGGTTTTCTCCAGTCTTCTTCTTATTTTTATAAGTTTATTTCTGGGGAGCTATCTTTTTATACTCACTTCTTCTGCTGTAACGGGAAATGACAAATGTATTTTCAAGGATAGGGTAACTTTGTAATCTTAAATAGAACACCCTGTATATTTATTCAAAGATTAGAAGCCCAATCTTTCCCGTTTTCAAAAATGCTATACTCGTGACAGTTATTATACAGAGTGATGGTTTCACAAGCCTTTAAATTAAATATTGCGTTTTATCTGAAATCTACGAAAAAAGGAATGTTTCGCATTGTCGACTTAAGAATTTTAAGACATCAACACCTGCAAACGTCAAATTAGTTTAATGACAAACAATAGCATTTAACTTGAATTGCTACTTACATACATAAACTTATATACATGTCAAACTCGATGAAACTGATTGTGGCAAAATACTTATTGAGAAACAAATAAAAGTATAAACATTACTTATAAAAGATGTCCCACAACTTCAATGCATTTATCTATATGTTTTACAAGGTTATCATAGCTTGAACCTAATTGTTCGGGGATTATGTTGTTAAAGATATTTCTAATATTTTCTTTAAGTTGCTCTATGTTTTGGGGGATCGGACTGTAACACCCGTCCTTTACATACACCTATATGAAAAAGTCTGGAACTGTGAGTTCAGGTAATCTAGGTGGCCAAGCTATAGGATGTCCTCTCCAACGATTTCCAAAGGTAGCATTCAGTGAGTCTCTGGTTACTGCAGCATTATGAGTTGAAGAACCATCCTGCTGAAAATGGACTGTCCCCAACAAATTACCCTGTTGAAGTTTTTGGTTAAAAAAAATAATTCTAACATGTCTAGATATGATGAAACATTTACAACAGGATGGTTGACAAAAAAGAAACCGAATAATTTTTGTTTTGATACGGCACACCAAACTGTAAATTTCGATGAGGATCTGACGTACTGAACAAAATTTCTGGGATTTTTGGATGCCCAGATTCTACTATTATGCTTATTTACCTTACCATTTAAGTGAAATGATGCTTCGTCGGACATAATTAGATTAGTAAGAAAATGCATATATCTTTTAAGTAAATTACGAATAATTGTACAAAACTGTAATCGTTTAGGAAAATTAGTTTCCTTTAATTTTGATGGGTCTCAATTTTAAAAGCATTCAAGTATAGTACTTTTTTCACAGTGTGAACAGTAGTTTTCGGAATACCTTTTGCAGATGAAATTTTTCTTGTTGATAACGTAGGATCGTTTTATGTTTTTTATAAAATTTCAGTTGCCCTACTGTTTTTACCATTTGATGTTCTTTTTTTACGCTCTATACAACCCGAATTCCAAGGTTTTGTTGGAGGTTCCTTGTTAAACATAATTCTAAATCTTCTTTAAGTTGTTGTATAAGATTTAGGTGCAATATAAAAGATTACACACTTAGCTTTTTCACTTAAAGTAAACATTTTTCTTACAATAATTTACGCATATGTGTTGTCATTTAACTAATTTGACGTTTGCAAGTGTTGCTGTCTTTCAATTCCAAAGTCGACTTTGCGAAACATTGCTTTTTTCGTAGATTTCAGATAAATCGCAAGATTTACTTTAAAGGCTTGTAAAACCATCACTCTCTATAGTAACTGTAACAAGTATCGCATTTTTTGAAAGCAAAATGGGCTTTAAACTGTGAATAAATATACAATATAGGTGTTCGATTTAAGATTACCAAATTGCCCTATCCTTGAAAATACGTTTTGATTTCCGATTACAGCGGAACTGAGTATAAAAACTCTAGACGCAGCAAGTACGTTATGGTAGTGAATTTTCATAATAATTATACACTATTAGTAAGATATATTATTAAAACTAATTCTTTAAATTTAAATGGACCTTGGAGATCGGTTTTAGAGTCCCAGTTAGCGATTATTCGAAAAAAAAATTATTTTATATGGAGCTGCTAAATTAAAATTTGGTCTTAGATAAGTATAATATGTAAGTACAGCAAGTGCATTTAAAAAAAAATGTGTTACAAATTTCATTAAAGTTGTAAACGTTTTTCAGATGAAAATAATAATTTACAGAGGGAATGTACCTGTCGAATTATAAATATAACAGGTATTTTTCCATATTAATTGCTTGCATGATTTTGTTTTAGTCAACCCATCCAGTTTTTGCAAACAGTAAACAACAAAAAAGATTTTTTTATGTTATGGTAGAAAATTTTCGTAAAAATATTTCAAATTCGAAAGCTCAATAAATTTCCCATTAAGCCAGAATATTCAATCTTGAACCTTAGTAACAGCTATGTAAACGCACGTGGATAATAAATTAAAGAAAAATAACATATTGAGCTTCGTTTTGTTTAAAAAACCTTTTTTGTTGTTTATTGTTTGCAAGAACTGGATGGGTTGACTAAAACAAAACCATCCAAACAATTAATAAGGAAAAATACCTGTCATATGCATAATTTGACAGGTACATTCCCTTTGTAAATAATTAATTGTTTTCTGAAAAACTTTTGTAACTTTAATGAAATTTGTAACACAATTTTTTTAAAGACACAGTATTTACATATTATATCTAAGACCAAATTTGAATTTAGTAGCTCCATATAAAACATAATTTTTTTCAAATAATCGCTAACTAAGACTCTAAAACTGCTCTGAGGGATCCATTTAAATTTAGAGAATTAGTTTTAATAGTATATATTACTAACAGTGTACAATTCTTATGAAAATTCACCACTATAACGCACTTGCTGAGTCCCGAAATTTTTGTGATACTGGAACCAATAAGTATAAGTTAGTATTTGTTTCACTTGCCAGGTTATTAAAGATATTGAAAAACGCAAATAACGATAAGCATGTGCTACTTACATTTGATCAACAGTTGTGTCAGAAACTTTAGAAGCAAATCAAAAGAACACTTTTTAATAACAACTCTAACATAATATGTAGAGATATAATAATAAAGAGCTTTATAACAACAAGCGTGGCTAGTGGTTACTAATCCATGTAAGGATGCCTTGCAAAATAAAACCATAAGCAATAATAACGAATCTTCGAATGTTTTGAGGTTAGATTGGTATTGAAGAAATATATTTCTGGATTATAATGCTACTGATGCTGAAGCATCGAAAATCAGTACTGAGCTTATAGTTTTAAACCATTTCATTGAAGTGAAACTTTTATTTGGTATATGTTGTAATACCTATATCAAAACATTTCAGTTTTAATAAATGTAAATAACACGTCGAGTGTCTGACGTTTCAGCGTCGGCAGTCGGCGACTCTCGTTTAGCGGTGACAGTTGCCCTACTATGCAGCGGTGTCAGATTGAGTAAATTAGAATTTATGATAAATCAAATGAGAAATTATTGGTAACTCAACATTTATTAATATTAAGCCACATTTATTAAATGGATTAATTTTTTTGACGAACTTTTATTTGTCATTAATAAGTACAAATACGTGTTATTACCCTATGTTTTACATTTTAAGATTAAAATGAAATTTTATTAAATCTGACAACCCGGCTCCTTTATATTTAATTATCAGGTGACTGTGGCTCTATTTGAATTATCTCTTCAAAATGACGCATTCACAGTCTAACCATCCGTATCAACATTGAACCTGGGAAATGCTGTATGAAATTTGAACTATCTTAAACGGTTCATTCATTTATTATTTTGATTTTTTAATAACTCCTGTCCTCGTATGCCATTTAATTTGAAATTTGGTTAGCTGTTATATTGTAACGTGTACTATATATGCGCACATTTTCATTCGAAACACTTCAATATTTCAAAAAATATTGCGTTTTAAAAATTTTCTTTGCTTTTTTTTTCTAAGAAAAATTAGACGCACGGTGCCCATCTACGAACTCGTCCAAGCCATTAATAAAATCAAGGTAATTCCCAAATTTGGTCGAAATCGGTGAAGAATTTTTTGAGTTAGCGGTTATATATATATATATATATATATATATATATATATATATATATATATATATATATATATATATATATATATATAAATTGAAACTGACCCCGGATAGAAGCCCTAATTCGCGCTCATTTGAAAAAATTTTCCAAAAGTCTTACCATCGATACATCTCTATTAGTGAATTTTCTTAATGAAAATTCACTAAAGGACCGATACACAGAAACAAGGTTAAAAAAATAAGGAGAAGACTGGCGAAAACTGCATTTTCTTAGATCAATTATTTCAAAAGTTATATAAGTTTATAAAGGGTCAAAAGGGCATCCGGTATATATACATATATATAAAAAAATTTCTACGAAAAAACAAAGCTGTGGTAATTAAAGTTGGTACGTGGGTTTAGGTTATAAAAAGTAAGAAAATATATATAATATCGGCATATTTCAAGGTCCTCTACACGCATATATTCGATGTCTTTTGTGAATCACCCTGTATATATATATATATATATATATATATATATATATATATATATATAATATATATATATATATATATATATATATATATATATATATATATATATATATATATATATATATAAAATCATCTCCAAAATAATAAAGTGATGGTAATCATGCTTGGTACGTGGGCATAAGTTATAAATAGTAAACT
Organism: Tillus elongatus; assembly: GCA_964006375.1. Taxonomy (NCBI): domain Eukaryota; kingdom Metazoa; phylum Arthropoda; class Insecta; order Coleoptera; family Cleridae; genus Tillus; species Tillus elongatus. The sequence goes on along the minus strand of OZ023265.1, from coordinate 54,333,050 downwards.
ACCTACCAAATTTTAGGTTTCTGTTTTGCAAAAAAATAAGGTACAAGCATTTTATTGAAAGAAATATTTGGTGCCAGATCATTTATATGAAAGTTGACTACCATAAAGCACTTGCTGCGTTCAGACTTTTTTTGTTTACAATGTCAACCAAATTTATTTAAAAAAATAAGGAGCAAGATGTCGACATATACTGTTCTATGCAAATGCCATTACTTCAAGTACCAAGCTGCATACAACAGCAAGTATGTGTCTCATATAATCATACTGTTCAGTTTACAGCATGCCAAACATTTAAAGTATTATCCACTTCAAAGTTTACTTCTAGTTTTATTCCATAGAAGTAGATAATGGCCCAAAAAGAAGCTACATTAAACCAGGCTCCCCAACTAGGCCACAACTCCTAACACTAATCGATGAATATTAATGTATATGGCGGATCATTCCGGTAATGATACGAACTCCAACATCTGCAAACTTCTTGTAGCTGGTCAGAGTTAAGGTGTAAATGTAGCACTTTGTCCGTTTAGCGGAGCATTACATTAATGACCTATGCTATTTGCTATATGACTTTGCTATGGCTTCGGTTTCTATACCTCGTTACACACAGCATAGACTTTACATTTTAACTTCTTGTATTTCCAACTTCACAAAAAACTTTTTGCAATCAATAGAATCAGATTGTCAGTATTTTAGCTTTGTCTTAAGGTGGAACTGATCCTAAAAAATAAAATACTTATACGCTCGTTTGTTTAAGCTTTTTCCTGTATAAGCAATTTGCAAGGAAAATTTTCCAACTATATTCGCCGACGAAGCTCCTCAAGTCGAACGTGATATTTTTACGTCCAAGTTTACCCGGTTTTTGTGTGGAAATAATAGTTAATAATTCGTAATTTTGCAGAGATGCGACTTGTGATTTGGTAAACATTATTTATAAGTGGTTGTGATATCGTTGCTTTTAAAAAATAATAAAGACGCAGCAAGTGCGTTATGGTACTGAATTTTCATAAAAATGTTTTTAATAGCAAATATGTTTTTTTAAGAAAGCAGGCACCAAATTTGGTTACCAGTGTAATCTATATGTTAGAAAAAATGTGCCATGTTTCATCAAAATAACTTTATTGTTTGAAAATGTACAAAAATTTCCGAAAGTAAACTTAAATTGCTCCCGAAAAAACTGGTTTTCTGGCCAACCTTATAGGATAATAGCAAATTGATTCAAAACTTGAAGCATTTAATGAAAATTCGCTACCATAACGCACTTGCTGCGTCCCGAATTTCTTTTCTTACAAAGATGTATTATATTTAGATGGAAAATGCAAAAATGCAATAACATAGGGCGTGTTCGATTAAAAAAATTCACTAAAAAAAAAAAGAAAATTTGAATCACCAACGACTTATGGGCCAGCCTGTAATTGTGGAAATATCTTTTAAGATGTAGCTTAAGACACCCTACAATTAATGTATACAACTTTTTTTCGTAACTTGCATAATAACGGATATATTGCGCTTCAATGATTTTTTACGAAAATTCGACAAAAATGATAAACTAACGATAAACTCTATAGCCAACACTACTGCTAAAGCATCAGAGAAAGGGTCTATTTGAAATGAATTTTCTGGGAATATTTTAGTAAAATGAAGGACAATGACGAATGAAACTAAGAGTTCAGGCTTTGTAAAACATTATTCTTGAGACATTTTCCTTCCATAGATCATATTAATTTCAGGTTCATTGCCTAAATATTAACAATCTTGACGTTTAAAATCACGACTGACGTTTTGAGGAAAACCCAAATTTATTTTTATTTAAATGCCTGTAACTTTTTGGTCCTTTAACCTTTAGCGCTGGTATATAGCTTACCTATAATGATATACACACGTATACCAAATTTCCTTGCCCTTACTTTGTTAATTCCGGAGATATATTTTTTTTTTCAATTTTTTTCGAAAGAAAACACAAAATTTTCCGGGAAAACCTCGGCGGATTTTCCTGGCTAACGAACTTATCCAAGCCACTCGCACAAGGAAGGTACTCACCTAATTTTATCAAAATCGGTCCATTATTTTTTTAGTTATAGGTGTGACACATAAATATATAAACATATATATATATATATATATATATATATATATATATATATATATATATATATATATATATATATATATATATATATATATATATATGTATATATATATATAAACATATAAAGTCTGAAACCGACCTCGGATTTGGGTTCTTGGGTTCCAAGAGTCCTAAATAGCGCTCATTTGAAGAAATTTTTTCAAAATTCAAAAGTTGAGATCTCCTCATTACTGAATTTTTTTTAAGAAAATTCACTAACAGTGAGTTTTTGAACTTCAATTTAATTAAAACAGTGTCGAATATCTGCAATACATGCTTATCAGCAATAAGTAAAAAATCACCAGGAATTCTGTGTGATGGTTCGTGTGGGCGCTATTATCATGCAAAGGGACGATATTCTGAGTTATCGAAAGACCAGCTGATACAAATAAAGAATGCTGCTGGTTTAGCCTGGCTGTGTTCGAACTGCAGAGCTGGTGCTGGTGCCGCTGCCGCTGCTACCAAATCAACAAATCGTCCCGCTGCTGCTGGAGACGGAGGATCACGGCGTTCGTTAACTACCTTAGCCGTAGTCGATGAGGATGCTGCGGGTCCACCAGCTGTACCTGAGGCTGCGCAGTTTACTCTTCCTTTAGGCTCTGACATACGTTCTGACGATACGAGTCACCGGAATTCTTAGAGAGATTTAGATGGAACTAAGTACGCTGCGGGAATCTGATATATTTTGTTCAAATAAGGTTTCCGATTTTGAAGTCGTAATGAAGGATTTTAAGACCTATACAAAAAAGGTGGATAATCTGCAAGTTCAGACTGCAAATTTTTTATCAGAGTTTATGGCACTGAATACGAAAATTGATGAAATTGAACCGTTTTCTCGAAGGAATAATGTTGAAGTGTTTGGCATTCCACAGAAGAATGGGGAAAATCTAATTGAGCTGATACAGAAAATAGGCAAATATACAAGCTTCCCAGTATAACGTAGTCACATTGACACTGTATACCGGGTGCGTACAAAACTCCCAGATAAACCTAAAACTGTTGTGGCCCATTTCGTGACAACATACTACTTGGTTCTGCAACTAGGTGGCGACACGCTCATCACTCACTTACTGTTGAAAGGCTGGCTACTTTAGCCGTATTACTTTATAGGTGTATTTTCGCTGCAATTAGTATGCCGGACTGACGAGCCCTAATGAGAGCGAAACCGGTCTACAGTTCTAATTGTTGTGAGATCGCATCTAGCCTTACATACTTTGTCCCTATATTAGGGTAGAAATGAGCCAGGGCTGACAATTTATTAAATTATTAGTTGGTTCTATACAGTCTCCATTTTTTAACACTTTGTGTTATTTGGAGCTATCGCGACAACATACTACTTGGTTCCGCAACTAGGTGGCGACACGCTTACCACTCACTTAGTGTGGAAAGGCTGGCTACTTTAGCCGTATTACTTTACAGGTGTATTTTAGCTGAAATTAGTATGCCGTACTGACGAGCTCTAATGAGAGCGAAACCGATCTGTGGTTCTAATTGTTGTGAAATGCATCTAGCCTTACATACTTTATCCCTATATTAGGGTGGAAATGGGCCAGGGCTGACAATTAATTAAATTGTTAGTTGGTTGTATACAGTCTCCAATTTTTAACACTTTGTGTTATTTGGAGCTGGCGTGACAACATACTACTTGGTTCCGCAACTAGGTGGCGACACGCTCATCACTCAGTCTTGAAAGGCTGGCTACTTTAGCTGTACTACTTTATAGGTGTATTTTCGTTGCAATTAGTATGCCGTACCGACGAGCTCTAATGAGAGCTAAACTGGTCTGCGGTTCTAATTGTTATGAAACTGCATCTAGCCTTAAAAAAATTAAAACAAACTAACTGTATTTCTTAAAGATCGACACTTCTACGACTATAAGCATTTGGTTAATTTAAACTGACCAAGCCAAAAGTAAGCCAGTATCACAAAGTAAAGTACACAGCACACCGATCGGGTGGCTCTATAATAAAAATATGGAATATGACATCTTCAATTCCCATCCGTACCCAAGTACATTCAGAAGCCAACGTAACATGTTTCTCACCACAAAGGTAGATTGCCCCATCACAGCTCACCCGCAAACCACTCACATTCCACCCCTCATTAGCTAGTCATTCATTCACTCATATAAATAAAACAAAGAGCAAAAAAATCTCTGGACGCAGCAAGTGCGTTATGGTAGCGAATTTTCTTTAAAATATTTTTTATACCAAATGTCTCTTTGATGAAAGCAGGCATCAAACTTGGTTGCCTATATAGTAGAAACAATGTATCATATTTCATCGAAAGAAATTTATTGTTTGAAAATATATAAACATTTTTCAAAAGTCTGGATGCAGCAAATGTGTTATGGAAGTAAATTTCCATAAAAATGTTTTTAATAGTAAATGCGAGCAGGCATCAATCTGACTATCGGTATAACCTATGTAGTAGAAACAATGTACTATATTTTATCAAAATTATTTATGGTTTGAAAATATACAAACATTTTCCGAAAATAAACTTAAATGTTGGTTTCCTAACCAACAAAGCTTACGTTAATAGCAAATTTAGTTATTGAAATTTGAACAATTTAATGAAAATTCGGTAAATTTGCAGATTAGCTCCCGAACGCTTTTCAAAAAATTGTTTTCAGAAATATTACTAGGACCCCACCTGGATGCAGAAACCAGAAGAGACATTTCTGGTTCACACCCTCCAAGGAAGTTACGGGCCTGGGAGTGAATAGGGGTGCTGGGCAGGGTAGGTAGTAAAAAGGAAATATGAGCAGAAAAAGCGAAGAACACTGCTTAAAAGCTGTCTATTTGAAGCCATATCCTCATTAAACCCCGCCTACCCGAGGGGGGAAGGAAAATGCCTACGACGAAGCAGAACCCCCAGAAAAAAATCGTTAAAAGACAAAAAAAAACATTCATACTTGCGTTTGTATATCACCCTACATCAATGTCCTCAAATGTATATATCGCAACACCCCCCCAGACAGCTACTTCCACTCATACACAAACGCATACAGACCTCTACACACAAGCACTTAGCAAATCACATACTCACATGCCCAATCAACTACTAACAATCGCCAAGTAAGTATATTCTATATATTCTATTCTTTGCATTAGGTATTCTTTAGCCTTTTTTTGAACTTGTAATGTATGAGTCCTTTTAATTCTCCAGGTATTAACCCTCGAGCGGGCGCGCTGGTGCACTTTGTGCGCCAACGCGACATTTTCTCCCACCAAACTGTGAATATTGGTAAGACACCGTCAACGCTTGAGGTATTCCTTCAGTATAGCATTGGGCTTAGATGGAGAAGGTTATGCACTTTTATAACCAAATCTGCGCAGGTTGAATTTGTATATTCGTAGACCTTATCCATTTGGAGCACGGAGTGCGCCGCGCGCCTGGTCATGTGAGTAGTTTTATATATATATATATATATATATATATATATATATATATATATATATATATATATATATATATATATATATATATATATATATATATATATATATATATATATATATATATATATATATATATATATATATATATATATATATATATATATATATATATATATATATATATGTTGCTTGTTTTTGTTGTTACACGTAATATAAGTTGTTTTGTTGTTGCTATATAGGTATAAAAATGTAGCTATAAATTTATTAGCGTCTAACCGTTTTGCGTGACAAATAATCATAAAGAGTGGGCGTGATCAAAACACTATAGAGAATACTGTTATGTATATAGTTTCGACCTGTGAGGTCGTTGTGAACTAGAGGTTTATGCCTGTGCTTATGGTGCCAGCAGCCTGGGATCGATTCGCGTCGAGAGAAAATTTTTTTATGCTTATTTTTTTTAAGTTAGCTGAAAAAAAGAGATTTGTTTGGACGCTGGTTTGGGTTAGGCCCTTTTTTTAGAAAAAAAGCATTGCTTTAGTATGTTCATTACCACAGGATCAATTATAACTCCTAACGACGAGACGCTTGTATAAGTTTAATTACTTATTTTTTGTATTGTAGGGCCAGAAAATATCTAACGCAGGAGGAGTTGGAAAAATACCTTTATGAAGATTTATCAGGTGATAAACTACCGATTGAAGATGAAGATGGCGACATATCTGAAGAAGAGGAGTTCGTGACTCACAGTGATCATGATTCGAACTCTGAACAAGATTACGCGGAGAATGAAATTTCAGAATCTGAGTCAGGTGATAAAATAGCTCCAGGTAATAACTTTTTTATGGCCAAAGACAAGACAACAAAATGGTTCAAGACCAATGTGTCAACAATTTCTAGAGTAGAAAGCAAAAATCTGTTGAAAATTCTACCAGGACCAAAACAAATCGCCAGAGGAATAACGTCCGTAATGTCTGCGTGGGAATTGATCATTGACTCGTTTATGATTGAAGACGTTGTGAAATATACCAATCTTTACATCTATGATAAAAAAAAACAGTTGGATACCAAAGAGCTCGTGATGCAAGAATTACAACGAAGAATGAGATTGCGGCACTTCTTGGTTTATTGTATTTCATAGGCGCTAAAAGAAACAACCATTGCAGTGTTGAAGAGATGTGGGACCCTGAGAGTGGATTTGCAATAACAAGACAAGTCATGTCCTATAAAAGATTTTTATTTCTGTTACGATGCATTCGATTTGATCATCGTGACACCAGGCACGATCGTAAGAAAACTGATAAACTGGCTGCAATCAGGGTTATTTTTGACAAGTTTGTTGCCAATTGTAAAGACACATACTGCTTGGGAGAATACGTTACAATAGATGAGAAGCTAGAAGCGTTTCGTGGTCGTTGTAGCTTTATTCAGTATATTCCGAATAAACCTGCCAAATATGGTTTGAAAATGTTCCTATTATGCGACGCAAAAACGCATTACGTAAGCAACTTGGAAATATATTGCGGTCAACAACCGGAGGGGCGATATAGAATGCAAAATACACCAATAGAAATTGTCAAAAGACTTGTTGATCCCATCAAAGGTTCCAAGAGAAATCTAACAACCGACAACTGGTATACCAGCTTTCCCCTTGCCGAAATCTTACTAAAAGATTATAATATAACACTTTTGGGTACTTTAAAAAAAATAAAAAAGAGTTACCTGTAGAGTTTTTACCTCACAAGAATAGAGAAATTAAATCGTCTTTATTTGGGTTCCCAAAAACATTACAATTGTCTCACACGTTCCAAAAAAAAAATCTGTTATATTGTTATCAACAATGCATGATTCAGGAGAAATTGATGGAGATACTGAAAAACCGGAAATAATTCTAGACTATAATGCTACAAAAGGTGCAGTGGATACAGTTGATCAAATGTGCAACTCCTACTCAGTCAAAAGAATTATAAAAAGGTGGCCCTTAGTTATATTTTTTTCCATAATGGATATGGCTGGTATAAATGCATTCATTTTATACTACTCTAATGCCAACAATCAAAAAGTTAAAAGAAGAATTTTTCTGAAAAACCTTGTAATGGATCTCATGAAGCCTTTTCTTGTGGAAAGGGCAAACATTAATTCACTTCCGCTGGATAGTAGAGCTTCTCTAGCTAAATACAAATCAAATGAGGAAGTAGCCAATAAAGCAGAGCCTGACCTAAAGAGAAAAGGACGTTGTGTTACGTGTGGAAGATCTAAAAATCAAAATACCACTATAAGATGCGACACATGTAAGGAATTCGTGTGCAAGGCCCATTCTGTTGTTAAAACAAGTTGCCCAAAATGTTACAGACAAATCGAAACAGTGAACGAAGATAGTGACTAAGTATCTCTGATTTATTTAGTTAAAAGTATCACTTAATTTGTTTGTTTTTTTAATTTTCATCATTTTAATTATATTATATCATGTCAATAAACATTTACTTAATATTATTGTGTTTTAAATTACTAAGATAACATAAATATATAAAAAAATAAGTTTAAACATCATTTACCTAAAGTTAAACAACATTTATACTTCTGGCGCACTCGTTGCGCCGCGCGCCTTCTCGTGTTCCGATTTAAGGCGCGCCCGCTGGAGGGTTAAATTATCAAACTTGGACTGTAGTACCACGATGATCGCTGATTCCTAATGGAACTGACAAGACATCATTTATACGATTTCTCGTCGGATAACCATGTGTCACTCTTGCCTGTTTCTCACTGTGTACATGCATATATTTTAGTGATTTTAGCACAAATAAGCTTCTCAGATCTAATATTTTGTTTTCACAGCTATACATCAATTTAGTCGGATACATCTTTTTATAAATGACCTTTACTATGAAATTTCCTGTGATCGGCAGGGAGGACAGATCATTCCCATAACATACACCCCCGGGCAATATGCCAAACAACATAATCACCGAACCAGTACTCTATATACAGGCTGTCCCACGTAAGGCGTGCTTTAGAAGTTTTCGAACTAGCACTGGGATTTGAAATCTGAAAATTTGCTACTGCATGTATCACCATCCGCACATTATAACTAATATACTTTGGTGACTGTATAACTTCCCGTTGTAGCGGAATTTGCCAACAACTTTCTTAATTTTAATAGAATACCCTATATATTATTACACATTCAAAATGAGCATACAATTCTGAGGAAAATAATATGCCACTTGCCCATACTGGTGTCAGCTGTGCTCAAGATATTCGATTTTCTATTGTTTTTCCGTCAGAAAGTTGCAAATCTTTGAAATGGCAATTTTCAGGCATCAAGTATGTCATGATTCTGAAACTTGGTACAACTATAGTCCTAGTGGTCAGAATTCTTCTCATTGCAAGAAAAATTACACAAATAATACAGGGTGTTGTTTAACGAAGATCAAATATCGATGATTTCAAACACGAAAAACTTTTTTTCCAAATGGAACATCCTGTATATTTTTATCGCATATCCTTCAGATTGATATTCTTCTTCGATCTGTATCAGCATTCTCTATACATATCTTGAATTATTTCTGAGTTATAAGAAGAAATATGAATAAAACAGGAATATACTACAAAATTTTGTATCTACCTAGTCGAAGAGTAGGCTTTGGACATAATATGAAAACTTATGTCAAACATATGTATTAATAGTCTCGCTAGCTGTCATCGCAATAGAGTGATCTATTTCTTTGAAAGTATTATGAGCTACACAATGGAAAATATTGTTGAAGAATATTCTGCTGACAACATTCTAAATTTATTTTACATTCACTGCGAATGCAGGAGAATCGTGAGTAGAACGGGCCGCTTGTTCAATGAGAGATTTCCATATTTGTCACCTACGAATAGGGCAAAGTTCTCCAGAATCAAGTCAAATTTTCGGTACAACTGGAATGATAATTTAAATGGAAATCGTTCCAGTAACATTACCGGCAATGAAACAGATGAAATCAATGTGTTGGGTTATTTTACGGCCTATCCACATGCTTCCATCAGGCAGGCAGTAGAAGATTTAAGTCTAACTCGAACATCAATTCAAAGAATTTTTTCTAAGTATGGATGGCATGCATATGCCCAAAGGACAGTGCATGGATTACGGGAGGGTGACCACATTAGAAGGGTTGCATTGTGTGAATGGTTGATGTTACGGATCCAGGAAGACCAAGATATTTTAGATAGGATTTTATGGACGTCAATCGGAAGCGATGTCATTTCTGGGCAGATAAAAATCCCCACTTATGCGTGAAGCGCATTTCCAGTATGAATTTAGTTTCAATGTTTTCACTGTTATTGGAAATGGAAGAGTTTTTTTCCATATCTACGAGGAAATGTTGACCTCAAAAAGTTATCGTAGAATACTTCATGAAGTTGTTGCTGGTATCTTGACTGGTTTGCCTGATGCAGAATTCTGGTGCCAGTTAGATGGCGCTCCAGTACATTCTACGGCAGCTGTATACCAGGAGTTGACAAGAATGTTTGAGGATCGTTGGATAGGATCCGGCGGTCCATGGCTTTGGCCTGCCAGGTCACAAGACCTGACACCACCTGACTTCTTCTTATGGGGTCACATTAAAAATGAAGTTTATTTCAGCCAAATAACCTCCCGAGAAGAACTGGAGGCTAAAGTGCAACAAGCTTTTTATTATCTCGCTCCAGAAATGATTCGAAGGGCCACTAATTCTGGATTGCAAAGAAAATTATTGAAGTGTCTTGAAGTCAATGGTGGTCATATAGAGCATATTTTGTATTAAAACTCATACGCATTTTTAAAATTAATTCTATCACTGTTTCGTTGATTATTTTCTGTATTAAAACTCACTGATATATTTTCCTACTGATAGATGGTTCTATAACTTGTTTTCATTTTGAGTAATTAAGTTTCAGGGCGATTTATAAACATCCCTTACTATGTTGGATTGAGTAGAGGGTTTATAATTTCTGAAACAATGCAAGTCGAATCGGAATGTCTTCTTTTTAAAGGGTATGAGGTGAAAACGTATTCGAACACCCAGAAATGAAAACATGAAATGAAAAAAATACTTCTTCAGGGTGATTCAATTAATCTAAAGAGCGACATTAATATAAATAACTAATACAGGTTTTCATTCTTCTCATCCAGAATATGAATGGAATACCTACATGAAAAATTCTGGGTTCTCTTTGCCCTATACCCAAAGCTTACTAGTGGTATCTATTAACACCCCCCGATACCGTTGTATAGTTACGACTTATTATTATTATTATCATTATTATTATTATTATTATTATTATTATTATTATTATTATTATTATTATTATTATTATTATCATTATCAATACAAAGAAAAGAAAAGAGTATTATCTCGGATAATACAAAATGCACATATTTCCGATCATAACTCGGGAATCACCCAAGATAGGTATAGGGAATGCTGATACAGATCGAAGCAAAATATAATTCCGAATGATATGCGATGAAAATATGCAAGGTGTTCCATTTGGAAAAAAATACATTTTCGTGTTTGAAATTATCGATATTTGAACTTTGTTAAGTAACAACCTTTATCTACGACGCCCTCGTGGCGCAGGTTGCTAGGTGCCAGCCTGCTAAGCGAGAGGTCCCGGGTTCGATTCCTGGGCGAGCCAAGTTGACTTTGTCTGGAAAATTTGTAAAAATATTTAATGATGGGAAATGAATGTGCTAATGGCCTGAGATGCCGCAGCCAATAAAAAAAAACCTGTATCTATTTTGTATTTTTTTTACAATTAGGAAAATTCCGACCATTAGGACTATAGTTACGCTATGTTTCAGAATCATGACTTACTTGATGACCGAGAATTGCCTTTTCAAAGATTTACAACTTGACGGAAAAACAATATAAAATCGAATATCTTGAGCACGGCTGACACCAGTATGGACAAGTGGCATATCATTTTCCTCAGAATTGCATGCTCATTTTGAATGTGTAATAATGTATAGGGTATTCCATTAAAATTAAGAAAGTTGTTGGCAACTTCCGGTACAACGGGAAGTGATACAGTCACAAAAATATTTTAGTTATAATGAGCGGATGGTGATACATGCAGTAGCAAATTTTCAGATTCCAAATAGCAATATTAATTTGAAAACTTTTAATGCACGCCTTACGTGGGACATCCTGTATAATGTAAGTTGATTTTTTATTGAAAGTTCACTCCCCAGTGAATATAATTTGGTGATTAAGTTTTTGATCCTTTTGTTAATATAATCAAAGTGATCGTGCCACTTGCGCTGCTGGTCAACAGCAACAAACAAGATACCTAATACTTTTTGTTCTTTCAATAGGTTTAAGTCTCCACCTAACATTTAAACCTCCAAAGTCAGCAGGTAATGCCACGTTAGTAAGAGAAAATGTCAAATATTTTGTTTTACTTACCTTTAAAAAGATCAAGTTACTATCCAAAAGTAATTTCATAGCATTTGTTCCTCTCTCAGCTTTCTGAATAACTTCAGTCCAACTTTCCCCATCAGACGACGAACACTAGGTTTTTGTTCTCTAGTAACTCGTTAATATAGATGGGGAACAGAACTGGTCCCAACACAGAACCCAGCGGCACACCAGCCTCAACAGGCATTGATTATCCTACTGTTGTTCCTATTTTCACTGCTTGCATACACATATGCAAGTAGCTCTGGAAGACCTTTAAAATCGTACCTTTCGCTCTAATGTCTTTCAGCTTATTTAGTAGATTTTTAGGTGATATCTTCCGCTGACATGTTTTCCCTAAAACCATATTGATGTCTAGAGATTAGATTATGTTTTTTTAGGTAAGATACCACTCTTTTAAACATTTTTCAAACACTTTGATAATACTGCACACTAGACTAATTGGTCTATAATTACTAAAATCTTGGATATCCCGGACTTGTGGATGAGTATGACTATACCATCTTTAAACTGGGAAGGTACAATGCCCGTTTCAAAAATACAGCGAATTAAATGCACCAGGGGCTTACATATGTCTTTATGGCAAGTTTTCAATATTTCAGCTGTTAGATATACAGGCTGTCCCACGTAGACTTTCCATTAGCCGTTTCTGGAGTACGGCTCACAATTGAATTCTGAAAATTTACTCACGTGAGTTTCTCGAAATTTCCAGTTCACTGAAAGGATTGAAGTTAGTACGGGACTTCCGGTTATACCAGAAGTAGAAGTCAACTTTTTTAGTTCAAATAGAAGATGGTGTTTTTTATTACGGATCTAGATTGCTCGTCAAATTTTATGATAAGTTTTACTAACATGTTATGTAATTTTTCTCAACCATTTTCGAGATATTTGACTCTTATTTTAGGTAGAACACCCTACATTTTATAGCGTTGGTTCATGTACTTTTTATTGTTCTTTAGATTGGTATCAGCATTCCCTATACCTAAGTCCCACCGATTTGAAGATATTTTAACATTATTTGCGATAAGAAATAATTATTAGTCAGTTTATCAGGTTTCCTAGGAGATTAAAATTTTAAACGCCGACGCGCCCACCAGACTTGACTCCACTAGATGTTAGTATCTGTGCGTGCATTAAGAACAATGTTTACCACCTACTACAAAACAAGATATCATAGCTAGAGTATATCGCTTATACTCCTCGCAAATAAAAGTTATATTCAAAGTCGTCGCATATTTTACTTATGTCGGAAGATGACGTTTAAAACTTTCATCTTCTAGGCAACTTGATAAACTGACTAATAATTATTGCTTATCGCAAATTATATTTAAATATCTTCAAATCGGTAAGACTTTGTTATAGGGAATGCTAATACCAATCAAAATAACAATAAGAAGTACATGAACTACTGTTATAAAATATAGGCTGTTCTATTTAAAATAAGAGAGTTATTAGGTTTTAAAGTTGTCACGATTGACCGGTCTGTTTCGGACACCCTGTCTAACTTGTACTAGCTTTAATAAATTCCAAATATTTTGTGGCATTTTAGAATTTAAACTTTAAAATTTCAACTCTTCAGCTTGAAAAATAAGAAAGATACAGATGTGTAAATGTGACAATATGTTTTAAGAATTTTTTTTAAAAAGTCAGATATCTCGAAATTGGTTGAGAAAAGTGAGATAATATGGTACTAGGCAAAAAGTGTAACTGGAACTAATAAAGCTGATGATTCCATTAAATATATGTGTGTGTGTTTTGTTTCTTTAACGTCGGCCCATTTCCACGACTATGGCCAATCACCGACGCCAGGGAGCAGCTTCACTCATTATCCTGGAAAGTTTGCCGAAACCCTGCATTTCTCTAAGGAGGGTAGCGATCTTTAAGGTGACTAACATCGCATGGAGACGGGACCGACGACTTTACTCCCCCTCCGAAGGGCGGAACGTGCAGATATTCAACTTGCTCAAATACAATGCCCGAACCTCGGTTGATGTTAATTTTAGAGTTTGTACTAAAAAACTGAAAGGAGTATACTGGGACCGAACCCAGTACCCTTCGGTCCAGAGGCACACGTTATTACCCCTGAACCACCGAGGTTCTTATTAAATATATTAGTTATTATAAAATAGGTATAAAAAGAAAGAGATGAAGCCCACAAGATTTTTTATTATGTTTTAATTGTATTGAGAAAATATGCGTACCTTCCTTATTGATTTATGCAAACGTCATAGAATATGTTTAGCGCCAAAAAATTAAATAAACAATATAATTTTAATTTAAAATGTTTGCACTATCAAACCACATTTACAATAACCAAGTCAAATGGAATATGATTTTGGTCCAGTAGCTTCTTTTCAAAGGATCAAATAAATTTTCAGTATTCGGCAACGTCAAAGGCAACCTTGATCTTTTATTGCCTGCTATTACTGGTCTTGTTAAAAAATCCGAAAGCTCAGTTGCAAATGTTTGGGTATAGAATCTCTTATATGAGTGTTATAGTAAACATCAAGCTAGTTGCCTTTCAGTCCCTTACGGAATCGAAAATGACCTGTTCAATTTACACTGCGGCTTTCTGAACCCAATTGATATGGTTATGGAATGTGTGATTTCCACTAAAGATTCAATTCGGGCATAGGCAAACTGCCAATTCAATTTTATTATTTCACCGTTTACATAAGATAAGTTTTATTCTGTCTGAATAGGGATACTGAGAAAGCAAATGTAAACGTTAGATAAGAATGAACGAAACACGTAACAAGCAAGAAATATGTATATTTTTGACCTTGGGCTGACTCGACAAGTTTCAGTAGAATATACGCAAAGAGGCCTCTTTGAAGATACGTAAATAAAAATACAGTGTGTCTGTTCTTCAGGCCTTCAGGCAAACTATAATTATTTGTTTTATTCAACCTTTCTTCAAATTTCAAGTAAAATTAAAATCTGTCCATAAAATGTCCATTTTTTTAACTGAGAGTTCATTAATTGAATAAAAAGTCGGGACGCAGCAAGTGCGTTATGGTAGTGAATTTTTATTAAATGCTTCAAATTTAAATAACTCAATTTTCTATAAACTTAGAGAGTTTAATTTTAATACGTAGTAAGATATTTCCTGAGGCAAGATATCCACGAAATTTCATTTAATAACTTTGTAATTTTCGGAGAAAAAAATTTTTTTCAAAAGAAAATTTAAAATTTGAATAACTCAATTTTCTCTAAACTTAGAAAGTTGAATTTTGGTACGTAGTAGTAAGATCTCTCCTGAGGCAGCATATACCGTAAATTTCATTAAATTTTTCGAAATAAAACTAAAAATTTTCCCGGAAGACCCCGTCCGATTTTTCTGGCTAACAAACTCATCCAAGCCATTAATAAAGAAAGGCACTTGCCAAGTTTCATCCAAATCGGTTAGTTATTTTTTGAGTTAGCAGACGGATACTTATATATATATATATATATATATATATATATATATATATATATATATATATATATATATAAACATATAAAAATTGAAACTGACCCCGGATATGAGGGATCCTAGTTCGCATTCGTTTGAAAGAATTTTTGCAAAGTCTCACCATCGATACCTCTCTATTAGTGGATTTTTTAAAATAAAAATTCACTAAAAATGTATACTGTCTATCTAATCGTCTGATCAATTAAGCAATTGAAAATATAAATATTTTTTAGACCAAATAAATAAATACTTTTTGATTAGAACGAAAAGCAAATATTATAAAAATGATAGTAATGAAGTAAACAACAAAGTGATTTTTTATCTCCGAAAATTACAAAGCTTTTTTGATGAAAGTTTGTGGATGTGTTGCCTTTTTTTTCCTCGAGGCTCGTCCGCGGCCTTGCCGTCTTGGAAAAGACCTTAATAAATACCAAAATTCAAGTTTCTAGGTTGATAGAATATTGAGTTTTAAAATTTTAAACATTTAATGAAAATTCGCTACCATAACGCACTTGCTGCACCCTGAACCTTTTTTTTTTACATTTTTATAAAGGTTTTCCGTTAGACTAACATATTGTATTAGTTTTGCTTACATTATTTATATACTTACAAATTTAAAAAAAATCACTTTCCAATTATTAAAAAAAAAGTTATATCCAATTGGCTTCTAGAGCACTTGATTTTGCAAAATTTTCCCTACTCCCCACACTTCCCGAGATGCACCGCTATCGGTTCCAAAGTCACCCTAATTAGTATTTGTCATTGCACATTTAAAAGACACGCTTATCAGCAGCAACGAAAGTATTCCGACTTGGTAAAATGTAGAGAATTTGTTCACTTTATTTTGCTGCCGTCACATTATCGGGTCGCCAACCATATGATTTTAATATCAAATTGTTCACATCTCGGATCAGGATATCATAAGATCAGAAGATGTCTTTTTGTTTAAATACCATAGCGGATTACCACTGACTAAATAGAGATGGTAAAACTCAATGATAATATCATAAATTATGGTAAGTAAGAGTATTCATTGACGACTTTCGGTGAAAGGCATGGATGCAAAATGATGAAAATGTTTTGTATCCTCCTACTATGTCGAAAATCATAACTACTGGACAATTGATAGTCCCTTTATTAATCTTATTTTTAAAGGGGTAGACATTGATCCAATCCAATCCATAGCAGGTGGTAGTGGAATTTTCCTTTATGTAATAGTAAAGGATTTTTTCACGCCCGAGGAGGTACCACCCCATACATCAAGGGGCCGGTGAAGTCCCAACGGACGTTTCCGGTTCTGGTGTATGAGTCGGTTTCCCTTATAAGCAAAAATGATGATGGCTCCTCCTTGTATAAAATATTCCGGAGGCAAAATACCCCTCCATTCGGATCTCCGGGAGAGGGGTGTACAGGGGGCGCCAACATCAAGATTTAACATATCCTTTTCGAATATATGTGGCCTAAATTCTAACCTGAACTCCGTCCACCATTTCCTCCAGGCTAACAGGCCCCAACTCCTCTTCCTCACCGAAACCCAAATCAGTGCCAAAACAGCCACTAATCACCTTAATTTCCCGGGGTATGAGCTCCTTACTGCCTTTAGACTGCATGGAGGCGTGTGCGCATACGTCCGTAGCAATCTACCCTGCACCAGACTTCCCAATTTAGAAGCTGGAAGAAAAGACATACTATGGATAAAACTCTCTCTCAGGGCTGCAACTAAATTCATCTGTTGCATTTACCGCTCACCTTCTGACAACACCTTTGTCCAGCTCTTTGACTACCTTTCTGAAAAAACCGACTATCTGATTTCTGAATATCCTTCCTCCGAGGTCACTATTCTTGGCGACTTCAATGTCCATAATAAGGAATGGCTAGGATCTTCAAAAACCGATCCACAAGGGAGAGCAGCGGAGGCCTTTGCAGTCAGCAATTCTTTGGCCAATATGGTTCAGCAACCTACTTACTTTCCTCGTATCCCAACACACAGCTCAAATCCCTTGGATCTCCTTCTTACTACAAATCCTGAATGCTATAAGATATCAGTCACCGCCCCCCTTGGTCGCTCAGACCACGGCATGGTCACTGCTTCCTGTGCAATGCAACCCGAGGTCACACAGTCATCACACCCACGTATCGTTTGGCACTACAACTCCGCAAACTGGGACGAAATGCGAAATTACTTTTCCTCATTTCCATGGGCGTCTGTCTGCTTCTCTCATCCTGACCCCTCTGATATCTCACAAAACGTCACCGAAATTATCCAAGCTGGCATGGAATTATTTATTCCACGTACACAGAAAACCTCTTCAGCCACTCAAAAGCCCTGGTTCTCAAAATCGTGTGACAAGGCCAGACTTGAAAAGGTCAAAGCTCACAAAACGCTTCTACACAATCCCAGTCAAGAAAATCGTCAAGCATTCAACGACGCAAGAAACCGCTATGTCCGCATTCTTTCTGAGGCAAAAAACTCGTTTAATGACCACATCAAAAACAAAGTCCTCTCAAGCTCCAACGGCGGCAAACCCTTCTGGACTCTTGCTAAGTCTATTGGGAATAATTTCTGCAAGAGCACGTTCCCACCTCTTGTCTCAGGTGATGAAATTGTTTCTACCGCCCTGGGCAAGGCTGAACTTTTTGCTTCGTTGTTCGCCGGAAATTCTACTCTCAACCCACCTCCAAATGTTCAACCACCAACAGTCCCCAATGTCGCGCATAAAATGACTGATATCATTTTCAAAACTAAAAAGGTACGAAAGATGCTCTCTTCTCTTAATACTAGGAAAGCCTCTGGCCTTGACGAGATCCCAGCAATTGTTCTCAAAAAATGCGCACCAGAACTTGCTCCTGTCCTGACTCGTCTGTTTCAGATATCTTACAATAAAGGCATATTCCCTAGTAACTGGAAAACTGCTCGAGTACAACCCATCCCCAAGAAAGGATCCAAAGCGCTTCCTAGCAACTACAGGCCTATTTCTCTCCTTTCAGTCATCTCTAAAGTGATGGAAAAGTATATAAACACCGAACTACTAAAATTCCTTGAAAAACACAGTCTAATCCACGACAGGCAGTATGGATTCCGTCAGCGCAGATCGACTGCTGACCTCCTTTCCTTTGTCACCCATTCTTGGAACAAGTCTATGGAACAACACGGTGAATCCCAGATTGTTGCTCTAGACATATCCAAAGCATTCGACCAGGTCTGGCACGCAGCGCTGCTTAATAAACTTCCGGCCTATGGCCTACCACCAAAACTTTGTACCTGGACAGCAAATTTCCTCTCCAACAGGAGCATATCTGTTGTTGTGGATGGCCATTCCTCTAAACTGTATCCAATTAATGCAGGAGTTCCTCAAGGTTCAGCTTTAGCCCCTACTTTGTTTCTTCTCCACATCAATGACCTCCTCTCTAGCACATCCAACCCAGTTCACAGTTACGCGGACGACAGCACCCTCCACTCAAACATACAATATTCTAAACCTGTCTCTTTAGCCCAATTAGATGAGGATCGCAGACTCATGGAGGGTTCTGTCTCCGTAGACCTCCAAAAAATATTAGACTGGGGAAGTAGAAATCTTGTACAATTCAACCCCACCAAAACTAAGTCTTGCTTTCTTTCTCACAAGAGATACAGCAGCCCTAGACCCATCACAATGAACAACCAAGTTATTCAAAGTAATGAGTCCTTTTCTCTTGTTGGCATTTCTGTGGATCGAAATCTTAATTGGCACCAACATGTTACATCAATTGCAGAAGCGGCTGCTAAGAAATTGGGTTTCCTCTTCCGGGCTCGCAAATACTTTTCACCAACTAATCTCTATACCTTATACACTTCACAAATAAGGCCAAACCTCGAATACTGCTCCCACATCTGGGGTGCAGCTGCCGCTTCTACACTCGCTATCCTGGACTCCATTCAAAAGAGAGCTATACGTCTCATCGGTGACCCTACCCTCACCCAAAGGCTTCCATCCCTTGCCCACCGACGTGCCGTTGGTGACCTCTCTCTCTTTTATAGATATCTGCACGGGCACTGCTCAGAGGAGCTTTCCTCTATAATTCCCCCACCTTCTGCCCCCAGCAGATCTACCAGGGGAACAGAGCGAATGCACCCTTTTAATGTCCAGGTCACCAGACATAGAACATCTTGTTATGCCCGCTCTTTTGTCCCGAGGACTTCCAAGTTGTGGAATTCCTTGCCGGCACATGTTTTTCCTTCTCCTCCGAACCTCCAAACCTTCAAGTCCAGAATTAACAAGCTGCCTCTTTCCTCCTTGTCAACACCCACGGTACGATAGTATTTAGGCTGTAAGCCCTCGTGGTGTGTTGTTGACATTAAAAAAAAAAAAAAAAAAAAAAAAAAAAAAAAAAAAAGAAATATTTGACGCTTCCTAAACTAAGATTTAAACCTTGAATACTTACCCACACTGCCTAAATATAGTAAATAATTATAATACAGAGGTGATAAATGATGATAAATTATAATAGGGTTATATATAATCGTAAATGCAGCCAATGATTAACAATCAGTGAATTCAGTATTATTGAGATTTCTCTGAATCTTAAAAATGAATATCATGAGTCAATGAAAATAATAGCTGCCATTGACTAAACAGCGGCGCATTACTGTTTCCATGTATTAATATACTCCTTGACAGCTTATGTACTCCTGATGGGTCAGGCTTAAGTGAGATTCGAAAACGCCATTTCAAGCAGTTCCAAATTCTTAACTTGAATAACTCAATTTTCTATAAACTTAGAAAGCTGAATTTTTGTACGTAGTTAGGTCGCTCCTAAGGCAATATACATAGTAAATTTCATTAAAGCAGCTTTGTTATTTTCGGAGAAAAAATTTTTTTTAAAAGCAAACTCAAAATTTTCCCGGAAACCCTCGCCGATTTTCCTGGCCAACGAACTCATCCAAGCCATTAATAAAAGAAATTCACTTGCCGAGTTTCATTGAAATAGGTTATATATATATATATATATATATATATATATATATATATATATATATATATATATATATATATATATATATATACATATATATATATTTATACATATATATATATATATATATATATATATATATATATATATATATATATATATACATATATATATATTTATACATATATATATATATATATATATATATATATATATATATATATATATATATATATTTTAAATAAAAATTCACTAATAAAACCATTGTCCATCAAGTCGACCCTTAGATATGCGTCCTATTCTCCTTTGCGTGCTATGGCATTGCCCGCTCTAAGGCTCACTTGATGAATCGTATGTATGAATGCCAACAACAACAAAGCCGGTCCATGGCTGAAGGGTACTGGGTTCGATCCCAGGGTACTCCTTTAACTTTTTCAGTACCTACTCTACAATTAACATCAACCGACGTTCTGGCATTGTATTTGAGCAAGTTGAATGTCTGCGCGTTCCGCCCTTCGGAGGGGGCGTAAAACCGTCGGTCCCGTGTACATACGATGTTGGGCACGTTAAAGATCCATACCCTTCTTACAGAAAGGCAGGGGTTCGGCAATACTTCCAGGATAGTGAGTTGAAACTGCTCCCTGGCGTCGGTGATTGGCCATTGGTGGCGGCCATTGGTCTCGGAAATAGGCCGACGCTAAGGAAATAAAAACACACAAACGCTACTATACCAAGTGCGTTAGTGCGTACAAGTGACTGCGTTGGTATTTTTATTGTCAAATAATAGTTAAAGTTGCTTTGTAATTACTAAATATATGAATTTATTACAGCAGAATACAGAGCTAAAATGTATCTAGATGAAACGAAAAGTAATTTCAATGTCTTTGGCAAATATTTGATTACTGGAATTAATCTCATACAAGCTTGCATATTGACGTCTTGTGCAAATACTAATACGTATAAACTTTCCCTCGGAGTCCTCGCAATATCTTCTCTCTACGCCTCTGTGTATGTCAATGTGTGAACGTCACACTGATACTTGAGTGGGGTTCATATTACCGAAATGAAGACGCCGGTTGCCCACTTTTGTCTTGGGAAAAGAAGTGATTGAATAAATGAGATTTTCTCTAACAGCGCGGTTACTGTAAGATTCCATGTATTATTCATAGAGGTGGGTACTTTTTTTATACTTTTGTCTGATGAAAGCTTAACTCGAACGAAACACTTTTTACTTTGCTTTATTTACAGAGACCTCTCTGAATTTAAAACGGTCTTATGGGTGTGAATTACGTTGCATAAAGTTACTTAGTGGATGTCGCCCTGCTAATGCCTCAATTAAAAATAACAAGCAATGTAACATTAAAACCGAAGGGAAGCTTTTAGAAGCTCTTCTTGATTTTCAGAACGCAAAAGAGTAACACGGATTAAGCTATATTGCTCAGAGAACATACTTTTATTTTAGAAAAATACGAAATTCGCTGGACATTGTCAAGTACTTATGCACACAAAGTAAGAAATAACAAAAGAAGTTTAGTATAAATTTGCGACATACAGGGTTGCACATAAGTAATGTATTAGGATTACTTTGAAAATTTGGTTTCTTGGGTAATTAGTTGCTCTATCGATCTAAAGTATTTTCAGCGCTGCGGCGTTGCAGCTTATTTCGAAAAGTAGCAACAAGTGTGATTTTAAATGAGACACCCTATGTAGTATTACAGCATTCACTTCGCTGATTTCCGATTATTTTTGTATGACACTTCCCAAATTTTCAAAATGATCCTACGTTCCGTTTTCCGTAGACACCTAACCTAACATCGGTAATGGGTCAGCCTGTATACATATAGAAATTTAAACTGTCCTCGGAGATGAGTTCTGGGTTTTAAAGCGCGGTCCTCAAAAAAATGGCAAAGTCTCACCATGAATACCTCTATGGCGAATTTTTTAAATGAAAATTTGCCAAAAATAAGTGGAATAAGCATAAGTAGTGCACTATAATGTAATTATAATTAATTAATTAAAATACGCAGTCTCGGTGGTCTAGTGGTAAGTATGTGTGCCTCTGGACCCAAGGGTAAAAGCGTTAAATAACTTCTCAGTACATACTGTAAAGTAACATCAAACGAGATTGTGGCATTGTGTTTGTTGAATCTCTGCAATTTGCGAGCTTCGGAGGGGACGTAAATTGGTCAGTTCCGTATACTATGCAAGTTTAGGCATGATGAAGATCCTTACTCCAAAGCTTTTCACTATTTCTACGATAGTGAAGCGACACTATTTTCTAGCGACGGTGATTGACCGTAGTCATGGAAATCGCCGGACGTTTAAAAAGCA
Source organism: Tillus elongatus (assembly GCA_964006375.1). Classification (NCBI taxonomy): domain Eukaryota; kingdom Metazoa; phylum Arthropoda; class Insecta; order Coleoptera; family Cleridae; genus Tillus; species Tillus elongatus. The sequence goes on along the minus strand of OZ023265.1, from coordinate 54,310,340 downwards.
CTACAATAATACATTAACATTCTCCATCATATCTTATAATTAAATGTTCAAAATATCACTTCTAGTGGTAATAATAATAATAATAGCGATATATATATATATATATATATATATATATATATATATATATATATATATATATATATATATATATATACATTGTGTACACAGATTATACATCACACATAAAAGTGAACTTGTGCATGTAAAAACTGTCACCGCCAAATTTAAAGCAAATCTAAATAGGAAACCCTATATTATCTCCACAGATACTTCCGCTAAGTACATATCCTCTAACCTTTGTTTCTACACAGAAACTTTTACAATTTATAAATTAGATAACCAGAGAACATCAAAGTAATATTTTCACAATTAATTTAACTTGTTTGGTTGACAAACGTTGAAAATCGTTTTATTAGAAATTAATGATGTTATACATACACACACACACACACACAAATATATATATATATATATATATATATATATATATATATATATATATATATATATATATATGTATACAGTGTGTCCACGGATTGAGTGTGGGTAAGGTATAAGTGACAAAAAATTTCGAATTAGATTATTATATTCTGGGAATTGCTTCTGCTTTGTCTTAAACTGAGCTGTTGAGAAAATGAACAACATCAATTAATATATAGGGTGGTTTATAACTGATGTAATAAAATGTATTAAGAGTAAACTACCTTCGTTTATGAAGATACCGCAAAAAATTCTTAACAAAAATTGTATAGAATTAAAATTTATGACAGGCTCTCAATTTTCAAACAGATCAGCCTACAGCATTTTTTTAGCTGCGACTTTATTTAAATGACGTTCGACGGCTTCTATGATTAGGTGTACTTTAAAAAATACTTGAAACTGTATTAAAAAAAGTATTTACCATAATTAAACTTGGGGTAGTTTTGCTTTCATCTCAACCAATAAATAAAGTAAAGTAAACGCACAATTGGACATTCGAAGCAATAATTAGCGAGTTGCATGGCTACTTGAGCTCTCCCTTGTTGTTCGTTTCCCGGGATACTACTTATTTGGAAAATTTAAACGTCAATTTTGTCACGAACGGCAAGCTTCTGTATTTAAAAATCTTAACGACAGAACAAAACGTGTTTATTGTGCAGTGCTATGGTTTGGGTGAAGAACATTCTTATCAGGGAGTGATAAGAAAATTCCTTGAACGCTGGCCAAAATATTCGGTTTCCACTACAGGTGTAAAAAAAGTAACATGTCACTAAAAGATAGACAAACAGCATACTTTCAGCATGACGGCCACCCAGCACATGAAACAGGAATCGTTCGAGAATGGTTAGATCGCGAATTTCCTGGGCGGTGGATTGGTGGATATGGGCCAATACCTTGGCCTCCCAGAAGTCCCAATCTTACCTTAATGGACTTTTATTTATGGGGCTATCTCAAACAGCAAACAGAAAGTATACGTGGCTCTATTAAACAACGATCTTGATTTGTTGAAACTGAGGTTGAGAAAGACAATTGATGGTATTCCAATTCAACATATTCAAAATGTCTACAAAGCATTTACTAAACGGGCTTAATTATGTGTATCGGTTGGTGGCAGCACATTTGAATAATTTCTTTATTTTTCGTTGTTCGGTTTGATTTTTGTTAGCAATAAGCGTTTTGTATTTTACTAATAAATTATTATTTAACATTGCATGGTTACTTACTTTGCGCACCTGCGTTCAGAAAACCACAGGTAAAAAGCTCCATGTTGATAGCGAAAAAATGTTAATAATTTACTTGAAAATTCAAAGTAGGCTGATCTGGCTGAAAATTGAGAGCCTGTCATAAATTTTATTTTTCAACAAATTTTGTTAATAATTTTTAGCGGTTTTTTTATAAACGAAGGTAGTTCACTCTTAACACATTTAATTAAATCAGTTATAAACAACCCTGTATATTAATTGTTTTGTTCATTTCCTCAATATCTTAGTTTAAGATAAAGGAGGAGCGATTCGCAGAATATCATAATCTAATTCAAAAATTTTTTGTTACTTATAGCTTACCCACACTTAATCCGTGGACAACTGTGTATATATATATATATATATATATATATATATATATATATATATATATATATATATATACATATATACATATATATATATATATATATATATATATATATATATATATATATATACATATATACATATATATATATATATATATATATATATATATATATATATATATATATATATATATATATTCGAATGTTGCGCTACACTGTAATAACTTTTAAATATACACTTTATTTGTTTCCTGTACTTTTTCTGATTTTTTTATTTGGTTTCGTGGACTGCAGTTCCGAACCGGGACGGTTCGGAATAAAATAATAACAAAAAGTACAGCAAACAATTAAGTATATATATATATATATATATATATATATATATATATATATATATATATATATATATATATATATATATATATATATATATATATATATATATATCTGTGTGTGTGTGTTTTTTGAATGTGGTTGCTTTAGCGTCCGACAACATCTGCGGTTACAGAAGCAAAAGCAATCACAGAGAGCAGTGTCACATCCCATTCAAATACTTATACTTTGCAAACCTCTCCTTTTCCATAAGAAGAGTGAGGATATTTATCATACACAGCACCACATGGTACATGACACCGGTGGCCTTAGGCCCTTTCGAGATGTAGAATATGCAAAGTTGTGGAAACATGTGAAGTTTTCTAATCCAGTTTTTTACGCACTTATATACAATATTTACTTACACAAACACAAAAGCTCCACTTTTGTTTTAATATGGGTATTATTACTTGGAAACGATCAAAGATTTCCCATCAGTTTCTTTAAGATCCGTCTATTTCCGCGGCTATGAGAATCACCGACGCCAGGGAGCAGTTTCACACCACTCTCCTGGAAAGCTTCCCAACCTCTGCATTTCTGTTAGGAGGGTAGGGATCTTTAACGCGTCCAACATCGCATAGACACGGGACCTAAGGATTTACCCCTCTTCCGAAGGCCAAAACGTACAGACATTGAACTTGAACAAACACGATGCGACCACCCCGGTTGATGTTGATTGTACAGTATGTACTGGAAAAGTGAAAGGGGAACCCTGAGAATTGAACCAAATATCGTCTGGTTCTTTCCACTGAACTACCGACGCTCTTATCCGCGAATTAATAACTAGAATAAGTTTTAATGCCCACTCAGAAGCCAAGTGGGCGCCATGTCGTGTACTGGTTTAATCTTGTAAGTGGGGTAAACATCATTGGCCGTCAGTTTCAGTATGTATTCACCTACTGATCTATTTTCTTGCTCTGGTGGGCTATTGTAGCCGTCTTCTTTTTTAGTAGAATTTCTATTACTACATTATTACGTGACCAAAGAAAATACATCAATCTCTTTGCCATGAGAATTATAATAACATAAAAGCTTGCAGCCAAAAACATGGTAACCTATTGTAATATTACTATTTATTGTTAAGGTCAATGCAATATAAAAGACAAAAACATGAGACAAAACATTTCATTGTCATTATAAGTCACTTTATGTCCGTTGTCCCGACAATTGAAATTCACCCTTTGTGATAAAACAGAAAACAATTTCATATTCATGTTCCACGAGTTAGATTTTATACGTCATACGAGCTTAACTCAATATTTGTCAGTCAATCTAGTAACCGGAGACCCGGCATGATGTGGAAGATTTAGCAGTTGTTTCGAGTGAATTGATTGTCATTTGTTGTCTATGCGAAGAACATGTTGCAGATGTTTGTTTTTGCCTGTTATTGGTTCAGATGTGGGACATTATTTACCGTCAAAACAATATTACACGCTAGTTTCTGTAAAATAACGGCTGTAAATCGTTGATACAGTCGTTTTGTTCTTTATAGGGTCATAAACTGATATTACCCACACTGATAAATTTATCTCTTTTATTAAAAATATATGCCATTCTGGAGCTCCGACGCGGAATGTCAGAAGTATTACGTTGTAATGAAAGGGATACCTGTAAACGCAACAGCGTTGCCTTACTTGTCGATGGGTGATTTTCGGGTAATGAATATGTTGATTGGTGCAAGAGTTCTTGCACAATTATAAAATCATGTCTTTAAAATGACGTAGTAATTGCTTATTTAAGATCACGGTTTTAAAGTGTATACATTATACAGGGCTTTCATTAATTCCCGAACCCCACGTGACCGCTTAAGTTAGGCAACCCGGCATACACGGTTGTACAACCTGAATTAATGAAATCCCTAAAACGCCAGTGTTGTCTTATATTTCCTTTGGGGTTTTATAAAAAATATAAAAATTATAATGAGTTGAAACAGCAAATGTCTTAAATGTATTTATTATTTAGTATTTGTAACAGCAACTCTGTTCATGTATGGTTTACTGTTACTGATTGTTAAAAATAAATTAAAAACAATAAAATATTACTTTTATTTTGTATAGGTATCAAAATTTTGTGATATACGTAAACAAATTAAGGTCCGATTATTTAAACTTCTAATTTACGGTTTTAGGAATGTGTATTGTGTAACATGTAACAAATATGTACCTGTTTGGGCAGATTACCGACGAACAGATTTGGTAAGGCTTCGTTCCATGCGATGTTGAATATCGTCAACAACATAACCTTAACATACATACACTTTTAACTTACGTAAAAACGGAAAGAAAATGCTAAGTTTTGATAAAAACTGTTTCTTTTTATTGTCCAACAGATAAAAAATTATTTGAAGAGGGTAAACACTGGTCAAACTTGGAAAATGCACAATATACATACAAAATAACCGTCAAAAGGCATTGAGCGCCAATGGACTGTGGATTTTTTGGTTACTCTTTGGACTTCCAACTCATAAAATCATATTCCACTAAAAGAGAGACAGACTCCGGTCACGTGGGGTTCGGGAATTAATGAAAGCCCTGTACATCTATAAGTTAGGCATTGGATCGAAGGGTACCGTGTTAGATTACCTGGGTTCCCCCGCCACTACCCTTCTTACAGAAAGCGAGGAGTTCGGCAAAATTTTCAGGATAGTGAGGTTAAACTGCTCCCCGGGGTTGGTGATTGACCATGGTCGCGGAAATATGACGACGTTAAAGTTAAAAAAAAGTTTCCCTGTGGTTAAAATTTAATTTCAATATAACACAATTAAAAAACCGACGTGAGAAATTGCATAATGGTATGTACATGGTATTGAAGATAAAAAGAGAGATTTTGAAAGTGAGGTGAAACTGCCCCCTGGGGTCGGTGATTGACCATAGTCGCCGAAATAAGCCGACGTTTAAGTTTAAAAAAAGTTTCCCTGTGGTTAAAATTTAATTATTATAATATAACACAATTTAAAAAAACTGCAACGTGAAAAATTGCGACCTGGGATGTACAGGGTGTTTAAGGTAAAAAAGAGATTTTGAAAGAAAATAATGCACGAAAGGTTGGTATGTTGTACCAGGTGTTCCATATCACACAAACTAATAATCTTACAGCTTTGGGGAAGAAAATAATTATAATAAAAATGATCAAGAGCAATTGCTGGAAATTATTAACAAGTTTATAGGATGACCGCTAGGGGGTGTAATTGTGATATAAAACCGGAAAAAAAACATTTTCTCAAAAAAGAGCCAAGCAAGGCATCTCGATAAATATCACTCTTTTGATCTCCACTGTTTTCTAAACAAAAAGGTTTCTGGTATCATCTTTGTCATTTTTCAAATAAAGTGGTTGTTTTAATTAGATCGAATTTGCCCGGTCCGTGCCAGTTATGAGCTGACCTTTAATGTATCGAATTTCGACCACGAAATTATAATTTATGTTTATAATAACAGAAATTCTGGACTCAGCAAGTGCGTTAGGGTAACGAATTTTTATTAGATGCCTCAAATTTGAATAGCTCAATTCTCTATTAACCTATAAGGTTTGTTGGACAGAAAACTAGTTTTTTCGGGAACATTTTGTTTATTTTCGAAAAATTTTTCTACATTTTTAAACAATAAAGTTATTTTAATGACATACGGTACATTGCTTGTACTATACAGGTCATACTGGTAACCAAATTTGATGCCTGCTTTCTTAAGAAAACACACATATTTGCTATTTAAAATATTTATATAGAAATTCACTACCATAACGCACTTAGTGCGTCCAGATTTTTTTTTTGTATTATGTTTGATTTAGATGTAAACATTTTTTAATTACTGTTTAACTGTTTTGTTTTTATTTGTCCCTGATATTGTTGGGCGCCAGATACAAAATTTGGTTGCGATAACTTTGTAATTTCCGCAGATATAAAAATCTTTCGAAAGAAAACACAAAATTTTCAGAGAAAAATTTGCTGATTTTTTTGGCAAACAAAACACTTGCAAAAAGAAGGTACTCAGAATTTTTCATCATCTGATGACGCTCGCTAACTTTGTTACTGAAACGACGGTCAGGTCTTTGAAAAGATGTGCTGTGGTGGTTTGGGTTCCCCAAGTGTACTTATCAGTATTTATCACAGGTTCCAATCTTCACTTAGAGAAGTACTTACAAAATTTGATTAAATTCGGCCTATTATTTTTTGAGTAATCGGTATATATATATATATATATATATATATATATATATATATATATATATATATATATATATATATATATATATATATTGCTATGTATAGACATAGGATAGAAAGTAGAATAATAATCTTAAGAAATAATGGTCAAGTTATTTTAGTAGTGCAATATAACTAAAGGAATATAATTTAAATGGAAATCTAAAGAGGTTTTATGTTGTTATTTTATAAGAATTATTATTAAGTTAAAGTAAAATTTATTGATAATGCAGTAGATATCGTGAAATAAAAAGCAAGATAAAGTGAAACAAACAATTTTTTGTATGGTTTGCTATCTAGTGATAAGAGAGTTGTGGTGAGATTGATAGTCGAGAAGAACCGGTTAAGAGGTCGAAGGCAAAACAGCCGAGAGACAGTAAAATAGGTATTCAGCTGGAGAACGTTGAGGAGTGAACAGGTAGAAGGTGCCTGGTAATAATATAGTTGCCAGGGGTAGTTAAGCAAGAAGATAATGGCTGAAAATAAATAAAACAATTAAAGCTAATCAACCAAAACAACAGAATTTCATAAAAGAAATCCAAATACCATCTTTGTGGACATGGTGTACAGGAATGTGTAAGGTGACCGATAATTAACAAGCCAAATCTCTGGTTCTAACAATGCAATCAAAGAATCCAAATACCATCTTTGTGGACATGGTGTACAGGAATGTGTAAGGTGACCGATAATTAACAAGCCAAATCTCTGGTTCTAACAATGTAAGTGATTTGATACTGAATAATATGTTTCTGTTATTACTAATCTATTATGGTATATTATGCAACTAATTTCTCCCTTAATTTGTTATTTAATATTTGTGAATTTTAATTTCAATGGGTAATCACCATTAAAGATGCCTAACTTTGTATAAAACAATGTAAGTGATTTGATACTGAATAATATATTTCTGTTATTAATAACCTATTATGGTATATTATGCAACTAATTTGTCCCTTAATTTGTTATTTAATATTTGTGAATTTTAATGGGTAATCACCATTAAAGATGCCTAACTTTGTATAAAACAATGTAAGTGATTTGATACTGAATAATATGTTTTTGTTATTAATAACCTATTATGGTATATTATGCAACTAATTTGTCCCTTAATTTGTTATTTAATATTTGTGAATTTTAATTTCAATGGGTAATCACCATTAAAGATGCCTAACTTTGTATAAAACAATGTAAGTGATTTGATACTGAATAATATGTTTTTGTTATTAATAACCTATTATGGTATATTATGCAACTAATTTGTCCCTTAATTTGTTATTTAATATTTGTGAATTTTAATTTCAATGGGTAATCACCATTAAAGATGCCTAACTTTGTATAAAACAATGTAAGTAATTTGATACTGAATAATATGTTTCTGTTATTAATAACCTATTATGGTATATTATGCAACTAATTTGTCCCTTAATTTGTTATTTAATATTTGTGAATTTTAATTTCAATGGGTAATCACCATTAAAGATGCCTAACTTTGTATAAATAGATTTTCATTTAAATCTCCTGGCCTTCATAATAAAAGTAGTAATGCATAATTAAAATAGAAAAAGAGCAAGTAATTAGCAAAGACCAATTATACAAAAGAATTACCAAAAATAAAAATAAAAACAAGTTGAATCCTTAAAATCCTGAGAGGGCTGAGCAAATGAAAATTAGAAGTAATTAAGACGGTAAGTGAGTAAAATAAATTATCCTCTAATTGACGGGGTAATATTTGCAGGTTTTGGCTTATTAAAAGTATATTAGATAATGATATTGGCAAACAGTGAGTTGCCTGGAGTCCAACGGTATAAATTATTAATATAAAGATATATTAGAAATTAGATTTATGATTAGAAGTAATTAATGTAATATCAGCATCTAATTAGTAATTAACAAATCATTAATTAAAAAGCCATACCATAGCAATATATATATATATATATATATACATATATATACATATATATATATATATATATATATATATATATATATATATATATATATATATATATGTATATGTATTGACTGTATTAAATATGGAATGCTTTCACTAAAGTCATCGGAATAACAAAAATCTGATCAGATAACGGTTAAATGAAATAAAAGTCTGGACGCAGCAAGTGCGTTATGGAAGTGAATTTTCATTAAAATGTTTTTAATAGCAAATGCAGGCATCAATCTGATTACCGGTATAGCCTATATAGTAGAAACAATGTACTATATTTTATTAAAATTACTTATTGTTTGAAAATATACAAGTATTTTCCGAAAATAAAGTTAAATGTTGGTTTCCTAACCAACAAAACTTACGTTAATAGCAAATTTAGTAATTGAAATTTTAAATATTTAATGAAAATTCGCTACCAAAACGCACTTACTGCGTCCAGATTTTTTTCTTACAAACATGCATCATATTTCGATAAAAAATGCAATAATGCATTAACGAATTTGTTCTAGGAAATTAGCTAAGAATTATAGACCGTTAAACCATAAACTTCACTAAACCTACAGCGAAAGCATCAACTTAACTAGACCGACAGCCAAAGCATCAGAGAAGGGGTCTATTTGAAATGAATTTTCTGTAAATATTTTAATAAAATGAAGGGCAATGACGGTTGAATCTGAAACTTAAGGTTTCGCAGAACACTCTACTTGCAACATTTTCTTTTCACAATCCGTATTTGTTTCACATTCTTCGCCTAAACATTGCCAATTTTACGTTTCAAATTGCAAATTTGACGTTCTGACGAAAAATCCAAAATTTGTTTATTTAACTGCTCGTAACTTTTTTGTCTTTAAACTTACAAGCCTAAATCGTGGTTCACTCTTTATAATACAAACACGCGAACCAAATTTGGTTGCCCTTACTTTGTTATTTCGGGAGATATAAGAAAGGATTTTTGGAAAGAAATTATAAAATCTTCCGGGAAAACCTGGTCAGATTTTCATGGCTAACGAACCTATCTAAGCCACTTGCAAAAGGAAGGTACTCAACAAATTTTATCAAGATCGGTCTATTATTTTTTGAGTTATCGGTACGATATATATATATATATATATATATATATATATATATATATATATATATATATATATATATATATATATATATATATATATATAAACACGGATATCCCCATTAGTGAATTTTTTTAAGAAAATTCACTAAAAGACTGAAACAAAAAGAATAATAAGTCAAGTCACGTACTAGGATTAAAACTGGTCTTATTATAGGATCTGATTATCTGATGCACACCGATTAGACCACTGCACCACCGTCGAGATGAAGCTGTATGTACTAGCAGGTATATACGCTAGTATGTTAATTTTCTAAGATCTTTATTATTTGTAACAAACAATTTTTATTTTCAATGTATTTCATCATATTTAAACGAAGTGGAGAAAAATAACGACTTAGACGCAGATATAGGAGCTTGTTAGTCATTTCGTGTCAAATTTTTCACTCACATTAGCACGACTACCATAATTACCAATTTTGACGTTTAATTTTTTTTTAATCACAGGCTTACCTAACACTTTTTTCTCTTTTAACTTAGAGATCGGAATTTTGATCCATAGGATACTCTTTATGATAGAAACCAGCGCACCAAATTGGGTTGCCCCTGCTTTGTTATTCTTGGAGATATAATTTTTTGCCAAAAGAAAACACAAAATTTTCCGGGAAGACCTAATCCTATTTTCCACTCGCAAACGGAAGGTACGTACCAAATTTAATTAAAATCCACCTATTATTTTTTGAGTTATCAGTGTGATACACACAGATACATTTTTTCAAAGAAAATTCACCAATATAAAATGAGTTATTGTTTCACCTTATTATCAAATACCTGGTTACATTTTATCAGGATTTGACAGTGAATCAAATTTATCAAAAGACAATAGAAATATGAGAATTAAAAATACATTTTGGTTTAGTATTATTACCAATCTTTCAAATTATACTTGTCAAGCAAAATGAATTGAATGGAATTGTTTTTCAATATACCTAAATGTATTTATGATTATCTACCAAAGAGTTTCACTTCAATTGCTTTTAAATAAGAAACACGTTTCCTAAATAGCCAGCTAATCTCTATTCTATACATTATTTTATAATGTTGATCGATTTTTGATTAATTTCGCAATAGACCATTTGCATGGATTTTCCATTAGATGAATTTAACATTATCCTAATAGTTTTTAGTGAGTTTTCTTAAAAAAAATTCACTAATGAGGAGATCTCGACTTTTGAATTAAAAAAAAATTCTTCAAGTTAGCGCTAAGTAGGCCACCTAGAACACATATCCGGGGCCAGTTTGAATTTCTTTATGCTTATATATATATATATATATATATATATATATATATATATATATATATATATATATATATATATATATATATATATATATATATATATATATATATATATATATATTGTGTGTGTCACACCGATAACTCAAAAAATAATGGGCCGATCTTAGTTAAATTTGGCGGTTACCTTCCTTTTGCAAGTAGCTTGGACAAGTTCGTTAGCTACGAAAATCGGACCAACTTTCCGGGAAAATTTTGTATTTTCTTTCTAAAAAAATTGATATCTCCGAAATAACAAAGTAAGGGCAACAAAATTTGGTACGCGTGTTTGTATTATAAAGAGTAAACCATGTACCAAAATTTAGGTCTCTAAGTTTAAAGATAAAAACTTATGGGAAGCTAAAAAAAATTTACGTTTTCCTCAAAACGTCAACGTCGCGATTTAAGTTTTCCTCAAAACGTCAACGTCGCGATTTGAAACGTCAAAATTGGCAATGTTTAGGCAAAGAACGTGAAACAAAACGGATTATGAAAAGAAAATGTTGCAAGAAGAGTGTTCTGCGAACCCTTAAGTTTCAGCTTCAACCGTCATTGCCCTTCATTTTACTAAAATCTTTACAGAAAATTCATTTCAAATTATCTGATGCTTTGGCTGTCGGTTTAGTTAAGTTGAAGCTTTCGCTGTATGTTTAGTTAAGTTTATGGTTTAACGGTCTATAATTTTAGCTAATTTTCGTAGAACGAATTCGTTAATGCATTTTTGAATTTTTTATCGAAGTATAATGCATGTTTGTTAGAAGAAAATCTGGACGCAGTAAGTGCCTTTTGGTAGCGAATTTTCATTAAATCCTTCAAAATTCGATAACTCAATTTGATATTAACGTAGGGTTTGTTGGCTGGGAAACCAACATTTCAGTTTATTTTCCAAAAATTTTTGTACATTTTTAAACAATAAGTAATTTTGATAAAATATAGTACATTGTTTCTACTACATAGGCTATACCGGTAATCAGATTGACGCCTGCTCACATTTGTTAATAAAAACATTTTTATGAAAATTCACTTCCATAACGCAATTTCTGCGTCCAGACGTTTCATACATAGGTCCTTATTACATGCATGAAAATACCCAAAAACATATGTAGTGGCCAGAAAAAAAAAACATTTAAAATAAAAAAATTAAAATTATTATCATGTGACTGCAAACGTTCTGTTATTGCTCGTGACGTACTTGGACAGTAAATGAATGACGTGTTTACATTTGCCCTATGGTAGGATAAGTACTTTCGCTTGTTTCTTAACATCGTGGTGATGTAAACACAGAGAAGCAAGTTCATTATCATTGTGACATTGCCGTCCAGTGACGTCACAGATTATGCCAACAAAATAGGGTTGTTTGAAATCAATTATGAAATTCGCATTGTCAAATAATTTTGCGTCGTTATTTTTGTAGTATGTGAAATGAAAAAATATTAAAAATCATCTTTGTGGAATTTCTATCAGATATAATAAGAAAAAAACATGCAAATTGTCTATTCACTATTAAAATTATTGAATTTTGGTACCTCTGGCTAAATTCACTCGTTGTTGCTACATTGGTATGTAAATCTCATTTAAACACTGTTTTATACCCTTTCGGGATTATTTTTAATGAACACTTTTAATTTTTGCTGTATACTTCGATTTTTTGTACTGGATTTATTGTAAATAACAATCGTTTAACGTTGTTTATTGAACCATTTTACACTTTGTTACATTAATTCTGCACATATGTGACGTAGCATCGTCTTTTGTTTCATTTTATAGGGTTATGTGTGGAGTTAATCTTAAAATTTGGATACCCCGGAACTTCAGCGCATTCAGCATCAGAAATTAGACTCATCTTCTTAGAAAATATGGGTTTACTTCCATGAAAAATCCCAAAACAATTACAGTGGGTCTAAATTTACAAAATTATGATAATGAAATGTCAAAGTAAATTTAGCAGGTTTCTCCATTTTTAGGGAATTTTCATTAAGAGAAGTGTATCTAACTTATGCAACACCCTGTATATTCAAAATAATTGTAGTTTGTAGCTAATATTAGGACCTGCAACTTTTGTTCAATTTTCTTTTATTATTAAATAATAGTGACGTTATTGAACTGGAACTTGGACCAGCCTGTATATCAACGTCTGTGGGATCATAGTCTTCCTGGCCTGTTTCAATGACAATTTGAGGCGGAACTTTTTTCCTAATTCGGATACATCTGGCTTTATTACTTCTGGCTGACAAATGTGGGTATATCTTGTTTAGCATATTCAGGAGAGCAATTATATATGCAGTATACTGTCAAGCAACACGTAAAGGATCAGGGTTTCCTTGGGTATTTTCAAAAAATCATGTATTTGGTTATACGTTAATATAAAATTATCATTTGGATTGGCGATAAAATCTTTGGCTGGATCTAGTACGTACGAGAGTGAAATTAGACTTTGCAGAGACTCGCTTTTTTTTCTTGGTTGGCTTTTTTTTTAAATTTTTTGGTTTATGAAGTAGTTACCCGCGTAGACATAGAGATATCATTTTTGGTGAAGCTTGGAGCACTTGGAGAGGTTAGGGTTTTTAATGTGGTGCGGCGGCTCCTTTGTTTATTTTTGTTTCCACAATGTCATAATAACCTCTGCCTTCTTTTGTTTGTGTGGATTCAAATTCCACATCTTTGTGGTAGTAACCGACATTGGTTCGAGGTTTCTCGTTTGAGATTGGTTTTGACAGTTACTCGTCACGTGTCTTTGAAGTTTGCAAGCAAAGCTAGCTATATGATCATAACTCAGAAATATCCTGTAACTAGTCTCCTCATCTTGAATAATTATCGAAGAAGGGAGGGGAATATTATCTTCTGACTGGATATACACTTGGCGCTTAAAATTTAGTATGTGGAACATTTTTTCTGCCTGTATACCAACTCGTAAGAATGATACCAGAGAAACAGTTCTGAAACCAAGCTTTTTAAAAGCATCCTCTAGCAAATTATTGGAAGTGGAGGGTCAGGCATTTGACAGAATAATCCTTTTGGCAGGGGTTATAAGTCGTCTAACACTAGATATTAATTAATTTGTATTTCTTTGTGGTTTTCTACAATAGTGTCTATGTGCTTTCCAGTAGTTGGGTAAATACATATGCGATTGTTGGATATCTTTGATGCAAAAGTTATATTATTCGGTCCTACAATTTCTCCAAAGGTCTATATGTAGTCATAAAGTTCAACGGTGTCGACTAGATTCAGAATTATAGCCTGTTCCTTTTTGGGGTATGAAATTGTTGATAATGTTTTTCCGACTTTTGAGTAGCAGTTTTTGCTTTGGTATTGGTTTTTATTTACGCTTAAATTATTGGTATTTACGTTGGACATGGGTTAAACAATAATCTGAAAGCACCTGCATCCAGAGACTTCCACATCAATTGACTCCGTATTTTTTTTGTATATTATCATCTATTGTACAAATAAGGTTTAAGGTTCCTTCTGTCAATCCTATTGTTTGCCTTTCAGTATGTATGTCAGCCGTAACAGGCCCCTTGGCGATAGTGTGTCCCTGTGACTACTAATATTTATAAAAAAATTGTGTGGATGTAGGTATATGTGTTTTAGATATGTTTTTAAAAAAACAACACTGATTGTACTATATTTTTTTTATAAACAACACCTAAGTATCTCCTACCACCTATTTTGTTTTCTCTCTATTTTTCTTGCTGCAATTATGAACCAAGTAAAATAACTAACAATAATAAAAGTCTGTAGCTGACCTTCCAATGCCATTCCTTTCTCAGAACACACACGCACACATAGAATGATCTTTTCATCAGGTTTTCTACATTACAGATTATTACACTTTATTTTCACATGCACATATGGAAAATAGTGCTGCAAATTAGATCACAACTACTCTCATCAGAAAGTCATTCTCATGAAATAAATTTAGAATCCATGACTTGGCCACAAATAAAACATTCGTATTTCTGTACCCATAAACTTCTGAAACCTTATGCTACTCAAGTTATAGAAAAAATGTCCATTATCATCAAATCATCCCTCGTTTATCCCCTACCACCTAAAGAGATCTTAACGAAAAACAAGTAGAATCGTACCTTTGCCGGTTGCTATCTATATACCAAAATTGAAGATGATATCTCAATTCGTTCGAAAATTATAGATAGATACAGATAGACGTACAGGCCGACAGACAAAAAAATATTCGTTGAGAAATCAAGTTTTCTATAGGTTTTGAGACTTTTTACGCCATTTTAGCAAAACAAAAATCTAAATTTCTGTCACTTATTTTCCACCACCAAAACGCCCAACCTATAAATTAATTTCTGTCATACTAGTTCATTATTGTGTTTATATTGCTTAGCTACCAACTACATAATGGTGTACTTTATGCTCACGGGCCATAAAGTGTACTTTATGGCCCGCGCGGGCAAAACGTACACTTTAGGGTGCGCGCGCACATAAAAACAAATAATTTTTGTTCGACTTCTTTAATAACCTTTATTAATGAAATTACAGATAATGGAATAAAAGTAATATGTAAATATTTAATCAACATTATTTAGTCGAATTAACATAAAATTGACAGTTCTGAAAAGATCCGGTGATAGTTAGGTTGCCTTCAGCAAACGGTGATTCATGTTTCATTGTTTGGGTATGACTAGTATGACATAAAATTTTGTATGCACCGCTGGTATAAATAGAGGTGTATGCCCTCAAGCGACTTACAAACCCTCGGGCCGGAAGCCCTCGGATTGCTACGGACATATGCCCTCAGGCCTCCATGCAATCTAAAGGAAGTAAGGAGTTCATACCCCGGGAAATTAAGGTGATTAGTGGCTGTTTTGGCACTGATTTGGGTTTCGGTGAGGAAGAGGAGTTGGGGCCTGTTAGCCTGGAGGAAATGTTGGACGGAGTTCAGGTTAGAATTTAGGCCACATATATTCGAAAAGGATATGTTAAATCTTGATGTTGGCGCCCCCTGTACACCCCTCTCCCGGAGAACCGAATGGAGGGGTATTTTGCCTCCGGAATATTTTGTACAAGGAGGAGCCATCATCATTTTTGCTTATAGGGAAACCGACTCATACACCAGAACCGGAAACGTCCGTTGAGACTTCACCGGCCCCCTTGATGCAAGGGGTGGTACCTCCTCAGAATACCAGACGTTCGATGAAATTCAAAATTTCATAATAAACAAACCCTGAAACTGTATATTACTCCAGTTTTAATGAGAAAATGTAAATTTTCACCTAATCACCACCCATTTATACCCTACCCCCTGAAAAAACGATTATGCCCAAAAACCGAACGCTTGTCAGGTGCTACCTGTGTACCAAATTTAAAGACGATATTTCAATTCGCTGCAAAGTTATCGTGGCTACAAACAAACAGACCAACAGGCAAAAAAAAATTTGTCCTCAAATCATGTTTTCTGTATGTTTTGACACTTCTACAACGTTTTAGCGAAAAAATTGCTAATGAAATTTTTTTTCGGATGCCACATTGATAGCGTGGAGCAAAAATCTTATTTTCACGAAAAATGGTGAGAGATTTTAAACTTAGAAATTAAAGATAAGTTAATAAGATTATATTTTCATCAAATCAAATTTGTTTTTAAAACCTGCTGACATACAGCAGCTACGATTTTTTTATACTCATTATCTCTGTTTTGATCTGTATTAGTTAGGTTTCTATACTTTTATATCACCTAAGCTATTCAGCATCTGTCAAAAATTTTATTATTCAATATTAAGCTTTTTTTACCTTCCCCAATAATTTCAAAAATTTTTTCCGCTTAAACGTCGCAAAAAGTGCCAAGACATGTAGAAAACAATGATTGGAAACGAATATGTTTTTGTCTGTCGGTCTGTATGTCTGTCTCTTGTAGCCACGATAACTTTAGAAAGAGTCGAGATATTATCTTCACCATTTTCTGTCGGTCTGTCGTTCGGTCGGTCAATCGGCCTCTACGTCTGTCTGTTGGTAGGCTGAATAACTTTCGAACACATTGAGATATCATCGTCGAATTTGGTATACAGATAGCACCCGACAAAGGAAGGATTCGAATTGTTTTTGGGTAAGACCTCGATATTTAATAATAATAATAAAAATTGAAATTTTTAGTTAAAACTCGACTAACTTAACGTTTCAGAAGTTTATGCACATAGAAATACGAACATTTTCTTTGTAGTCAAGTCATGGAACACAAATTCATTTCGTGAGCATTCCTTTCTAAGGAGAGTAGATTATCACAGTTATGTGGCAGTTCCTTCAATTTGCAGCACTATTTCTTGACTAAGGTTTAATTCTTGTTATATAGAAAGTTATCTTATGCCTTCTTTTAAAACCTTTAGGCTTTGTTGTCCCCATCTTGTGTTTTTATAAACCTGTTATTAACATATTGTGTTTTTATAAACCTGTTATTAACATATGTACACCCTGATAGTGACATTTTGTTATAATTTTATTAAAATTTCTCGTTGAAATTACATTTTGTAATGTAAATTACTTTTATACAGGGTGGCGCATTGAAAACGAAACAGACCGATTTGCGCCCAGATAATTTTTTTTAAGAAACGCTGAAACACCTCAATTTTAATATTGAGGGGGATATGTTTTGACGTAAAACTCAACTTTGTCACATCAATCGCTTAAGGGTGGTGATAACAACCCTTATATTTTAAATAGGGAACATGGGTCGAGTGTTACATGATTTGAAAGCTCTCTCTTTTCTGAATTCAGCACACTAATTTTTTGAAGTTTTATCAGCTAGTTTAAAAATTATTCAGAGCTGGAGTTGCAAGAACGTATTTCATTCATTGTGATAAGAAATGCATTAATTAGTCAATTTTTCGTTAAAAAAACTAAAAAAACAAAACAAAACCAAACGTTCAAAAATGTTTTACCAGTTAATTAAGTGTTCAAATTGTTGACCACCAGCTTCCATACAAAGGTACAAATTTTGTTCAAAACGAGCTCTGACATTCTGGAGCATTTGTGGAGTTAGTAGACGGCATTCTTCAACAATGCGTCGTCGTAATTCTTCCAGAGACTCCAGTTCTGTTGCGTAAATTCTACTCTTTAAATGGCCCCATAGAAAGAAGTCTAGAGGGGTCAAATCCGGTGATCTAGGGGGGCACTCAATAGCACCTCTACACCCAATCCATTCTCCTGGAAACTCTCTGTTCAAAGACTCCCTAACACGTTGTGAAAAATGCAGAGGAGCTCCATCTTGTTGAAACACTAATTGATTTTCTTGATAGCGATCATCATTTTCAACAATGTCAATTAGTAGAGGGTAAACGATATCTTCTAGTAACTCCAAATACGTTTCGCCGCTCAAATTGCCATCAAGAAAAATTGGTTCGATTAAACGGTCTCCAAAAATGCCAGTTCAGACATTCAATTTTTGTGGAGTTTGAGGGTGGACTTCGTGAAAATTTCTTGGAATATTATCTGCCCAATAACGACAATTATGACGATTGAGTGTAGAGTTTAATAAAAACGTACACCCGTATGAAAAACACATATTGAACAGAAAGTTCCCGTTATCAGCTATTCGTGCAGTCATAACTTCACAAAACTCCAGCCGCCGATCAAAATCACCTTCATTCAGTTGTTGTACAAGATGAATTTTATACGGGTGAAATTTATGATGCTTCAATATTCGCTGAATAGTTCTTCTTTTGGTGTTTGAAACAGTGGCCAATTTTCTCGTGCTCAAAGTTGGGTCTGCAGCAATTTGTTCTAAAACTTCAATCTCAGTAGTGTCATTTCTAACCGGAAATTCACGTTCAGGATCCCGTTTTTTGTTGGCTACTGAACCACTTTGTCGAAACTTTGCAACTAACTCCAAAATGTATTTCCTGTTAACATGTCTGTTCGGATGTCGTTCGTTAAACAAATTCGCGGTACGGTTGGCACAGTCATCGTTTTTTAAATAAAGCGTAATTATATCAACTCTTTCTTCTACAGAATACACCATTGTGAAATTAATTTTCGGTAGTACTATCAAGTATCAAACCGACCGATAAACTGAAATAATAAACCGCAATTCTCTCATTCCGATAAGAAACGTTCTGATAGTCAATTTTTTGTTTACAGACCAACAAAACATTGACTATCAGCACATTCCTTATCGGAATGAGTGAAATGCGTTTTTGCATCTTCAACTGTGAATAATTTTTAAACGAGCTTAAACTTCCAAAAAAATTAGTGTGCTGAATTCAGAAAAGAAATAGCTTTCAAATGATGTAACACTCGACCCATGTTCTTTATTTAAAATATAAGGGTTGTTATCAACACCCTTGAGGCATGATGTGACAAAGTTGAGTTTTATGTCAAAACATGTCCCCCTCAATATTAAAATTGACATGTTTCAGCGTTTCTTAAAAAAATCTCTGGACGCAAATCGGTCTGTTTTGTTTTCAATGCGCCACCCTATATAGTCGCTACGAATGTGCAGCTACATTCTTGCATGCTCATATTCATTTGGTAATGCTTTATAGTAACTTACTTTACACTTTCCGATAAGTTGCAGTTGGGAGTAACTTGCGCCTTCGTTTATTTGATGGTTTTTAATAGTTTTTGGTGCATATTTTCGCTGTAAAATATCGATGACGTTATAACTTGAAAAATAAATCAGGTAGCAAGATGAAAATAATGTCGAATTATTCAAACCGTTATACCCCTTAAAGATTTTTTGCAGAAAGCTATTTTTAACGAAGTTACCGAAATGATCTCTTACTTTATTTTCACACTGTATACATAATATATACATATGAAAAAAATAAATGGAATGAGCTTTAGAAATCGGTTTCATGGACCCTAATTCACGCGCATTTGAAAGCAAAATTCCGAATGTCGAAAGTCGCTACCTCTCTATAAGCAAAATTTTCTTTTTGAAAGTTGGATAAAAAGTCTTCTTATTAACTAGCTGAGTTTTATGTTTCAATATTTACCAGAGTTTTAAATGTATAAGATGACGCCCTGTGTTATTTTTACCAGGCTGAGCTTATACGTTAAAAATTTATAAAAGTAGCTTGTTTTGGTGAGTTCTATGATACACAGTTAAGACTAATGCATCAACTTGTGTTTGTGTGTGTTTTGTTTCTTTAACGTCGGCCTATTTCCGCGACTATGGCCAATCACCGACGCCAGGGAGCAGACTCACCCCACTATCCTGGAAATTTTGCCGAACCCCTGTCTTTCTGTAAGGAGGGTAGAGATCTTTAATGTGCCCAACATCGCATGGACACGGGACCTACGGCTTTACGCCCCCTTCGAAGGGCGGAACGTGCAGACATTCAACTTGCTCAAATACAATGCCAGAACCTCGGTTGATATTAATTTTACAGTATGTACTGAAAAAGTGAAAGGAGTAACTTGGGATCGAACCCAGTACCCTTCGGTTCAGAGGCACACGTTCTTACCCCTGAACCACCGAGGTTCTAATGCATCAGCTTAAAGATCATCTAGTATAATAAACATACTTTATTAAACATATTGGTAACTCATTTTGTCGATTATATATACTGCTAATTACCTACACTCGCTTAGAAGTTCTGTTGTATAATAGTTATTTATGTAGCAAGGGTATAAATAGATGTTTATGCCCGAGAGCGACGATTTTACAAATCCGAGGGTCTCCGGCCCGAGGGTTTGTAAGTCGCTCGAGGGCATACACCTCTATTTATACCATCGGTGCATACAAAATTTTATGTCATACTAGTCATACCCAAACAATGAAACATGAATCACCGTTTGCTGAAGGCAACCTAACTATCACCGGATCTTTTCAGAACTGTCAATTTTATGTTAATTCGACTAAATAATGTTAATTAAATATTTACATATTACTTTTATTCCATTATCTGTAATTTTATTAATAAAGTATATTAAAGAAGTCGAACAAAAATTATTTGTTTTTATGTGCGCGCGCGCCATAAAGTGTACGTTTTGCCCGCGCGGGCCATAAAGTACACTTTATGGCCCGTGTGCATAAAGTACACCATTATGTAGTTGGTAACTAAGCAATAAAAACACAATAATGAACTAGTATGACATAAAAAGTATTTAAAAAGCCTGGACGCAGCAAGTGCGTTATGATAGTGAATTTTCATAAAAATGTTTTTAATAGTAAATATGTGTGTTTTTTTAAAGGAAGCAGGCATCAAATTTGGCTAGCAGTATAACCTATATAGAAGAAACAATGTGGCATGTTTCATCAATATAACTTTATTGTTTGTAAATGTACAAAAATTTCCGAACGTAAACTTAAAGTGTTCCCAAAAAACTGGTTTCTTGGTCAACCTTATAGGTTAATAGGAAATTGAGCTATTCAAATTTGAAGCATTTAATTATAATTCGCTACCATGACGCACTTGCTGCGTCCAGAATTTCTTTTCTTACAAACGTGCATTATATTTCGATGGAAAATGCAAAAATGCAATAACATAAGGCCTGTTCGATCAACAAAAGAAAAGAAAATTTGTATCACCAACGACTTATGGGCCACCCTGATATTGTAGAAATATTTTTTAAGATGTAGCTCAAGACATCCTATAATTAATGTATATATTTTTTTTGGTAACTTTTATGATAACGCATACATTGAGCTTTATTGATTTTTTACAAAAATTTGACAAAAATTATGTCCCTTAAACGATAAACTCTATAGCTAGACTACTACCAAAGCATGAGAGAAAGGGTCTATTTTAAATAAATTTTCTGGAAACATTTTAGTAAAATGAAGGACAATGTCGATTGAAGCTAAGACTTCAGGCCTTGTAAAGTATTCTTCTTGAGACATTTTTCTTCCATAGCTCGTATTAGTTTCAGGTTCTTTGCTAAATTTGGCCAATTTTGACGTTTTAAATCGCAAATTTGTTGTTTTTAAATGCCTATAACTTTTTGCTTTTTAATCCACAGAGCTAAATTTCGGTAGGTAATTTACCTATAATGCCATAAACCCACGAACCAAATTTGGTTGCCCTTACTTTGTTATTTTCGAAAGATATAATAATTTTTTTTCGAAATAAAACACAAAATTTTCAAGGAAAAGCTGGGCCGATTTTCCTGGATAACAAACGTATCCAAGCTACTTGCAAAAGAAAGGTATTCACCAAATTTAATTACAATCTGCCCATTATTTTTTGAGTTATCAGTGTGATACACACACATATATATATATATATATATATATATATATATATATATATATATATATATATATATATATATATATATATATATTGAAACTGACCCAGGATATGTATTCCAGGGGGCCTAATTAGCGCTCATTTGAAGACATTTTTTCAAAATTTAAAAGTCTGGATCTCCTCATTAGTGAATTTTTTTAAAGAAAATTCACTAAGAGTGGAAAGCTTACAAAAATTTTTATTAATCTTGTAATACGGCAGTAATTTATAATAATTGAGAATCAACATCCAGAATTTTTGTATCATGCGTGTAGATAGCTGACCTGTGCAGAGGATGCGAAATAATAAAGGAATTTAATAACAGAGTGTTATAACACAAGAACGCTTTTATTGTTCATGAATAAACCATCTCTCTGCGCATATAAGAACATCACGGTTCACCTTTTTGTACCTGTAAATATTCCTGAAGAGCTATTCTCGAGTGATAGCTTGATCGATCTTTGGGCATTACCCATTTCTACTACATCGCCACCCTCCATTTCATCGGCCACAATAAGGATGTAATATTGAAAGCGAACCTATCATATGCTACGGCAGATGACGAGTATCCACCACGAATAAAAATTGAATATGTATTTGAATGGAAATAAAGAAACCCAGCATAATTTGAGCTTCTAAACGTTTCTGTAAATTTGACATACTGCACAACAATTTTTTTTTAATATGTGCGTTTATTTTTTTTGACATTCTTATTCTTGCTAAGTATGAAACGTAGATAATTCTTGTTTAGGTTTTTAGCAAATCTTTTTTTTTTTAATTGCGAAATTGTACCCCTACACGACTAAAAAATTTATTTAAATGATCTCAAAATGAAACGACTGGAATCCACCTTTCGGTGAATTTTCCTAGAAACAATTCTCTAATGAGGAGATCGCGATTTGTGAATTTTGAAAAACCTTGTTTTTAAATGAGCGCGAACTAGGCACCCATAACACATCTGGGGTCAGTTAATTTTTAAATGTTTATATAAATATATATATATATATATATATATATATATATATATATATATATATATATATATATATATATATATATATATATATATATATATATATAACATATATATATATATATATATATATATATATATATATATATATATATATATATATATATATATACAGGGTCGCTGATAAGTCTGGAAACGGTCGATTATCCGGGAAAATATACAAGGTGTCGAAAAAAGTTTTATACAAAAGTTTTTGGGTTCTTCAATGTCTACTAGGCAGTGATAATTTCATTTATACAGGGTTGGTCATACAGGCGTGGCACACCAATATTAATATTTTTTTTAATGGAACACCCTATATATTATTCGATATTTCAATCCTTCTCTTAATTTTGAGCAACATTTATTAGAAGCATGATGTACATAAACTCAATCGTTTCCGGGTAAAAAAATAAATAAAAATAAACGCTACTGTTTATAAAATCTATTGGATGAAGAACAAAAATAAATGAAAAATAGAATATCTCTTGAAAACAATCTGTGAGTGTGAAAAGAACCGGTTGCGATGTTTTTAACATTGTTTGAAATCCTATTTTATAAGATGTTCAAAGTGTTCTCCATTGACCTCCTGACAATAATGAATTCGCTTAACAAAACATTGCACTGCATTTACAAGAGCGTTTTGAGGAATGTTATTCATTTCATGCACAATCCTTGCTTGCAACTCTTCAATATTCTGCGGTCTATTTTGGTAAATTAAATTTTTTACATGACCCCACAAAAAAAAGTCAAGCGGCGTCATGTCGGGAGACCTAGCTGGCCATTCAATAGTTCCCCTGCGCCCTATCCATCTGCCAGGAAAGGTTTGATTCAGATATTCCCGTACCTCAATTCCAAAATGAGGGGGTGCCCCATCCTGCTGAAACCATATTTCTTCCGCTGGTAGATTTGGGTCGTTATTGTTCGGAAATAATCGACTAACGTCTGGAACAATTGATTCTTGCAAAAGTGTCAAACATCGAGCAGAGTTCAAATTACCGTGTATAAAATAAGGTCCTATGATATGTCGACCAATAATAGCACACCAAACATTTACTTTTTGCGGTCTTTGGGTGTGAATTTGTTCCATCCAATGTGGGTTTTCGTCTGACCAGTACCTACAGTTGTGTCGGTTGACTTGTCCATTCAAACAAAATGTAGATTCGTCGGAAAACAAAATGTGGTTGGCAAAGTTAAAATTTTGGCGTAACTTCTCCATAATAAGTTCACAGAACTCGATTCTGCGATCAAAATCGTCTTCACTCAGTTCTTGCAATAAATGAATTTTATATGGACGGAACTTTTCCCGCTTCGTAATCTTTTGAATTGAATATCGACTCATATTGTGATTTAAAGCCAATTGCTGTGCCGAAGTTTTCGGATTTTCCACCACATCCAATATTACATTCAAAGAATTTTCTTCATTTGTAACGGTTACTAGCCTTCCAGTTCTAGGTTTATCCTTGATACCGCCAGTTTCGTGAAAACGATGCAAAGTTTTCGAAACTGTGGATTTGGAGATCGATTCCCGCTCAGGATGCAACTCATTGAACATAATCACCACTTGAGCAAAACTTCGTGTTCTATCACCGTACCCTATCATCATTAAAATTTCGATACGTTCGGTTTCACTTAAACTTGCCATTTTGCACAAAAACTGTTGACACTAAATTACTAATGTTTCAAAACTGTTGACACTGAATGAATGTTTGACATTCGTTGTCCTGGAAACATTTTAAAACAAAAGAATAATACTGCGTTTCTTATGGGCATCTTATCTTATCTTGGGATTCCAAACAATGTTAAAAACATCGCAACCGGTTCTTTTCACACTCACAGATTGTTTTCAAGAGATATTCTACTTTTCATTTATTTTTGTTCTTCATCCAATAGATTTTATAAACAGTAGCGTTTATTTTTATTTATGTTTTTACCCGGAAACGATTGAGTTTAGGTACATTATGCTTCTCATAAATGTTGCTCAAAATTAAGAGAAGGATTGAAATATCGAATAATATATAGGGTGTTCCATTAAAAAAAAATTAATATTGGTGTGCCACGCCTGTATGACCAACCCTGTATAAATAAAATTATCACCGCCTAGTAGACATTGAAGAACCCAAAAACTTTTGTATAAAACTTTTTTCGACACCTTGTATATTTTCCCGGATAATCGACCGTTTCCAGACTTATCAGCGACCCTGTATATATATATATATATATATATATATATATATATATATATATATATATATATATATATATATATATATATATTCTCGCGAACCGACAAATCGATTTCGATCATTTTTTCTTTGAACTGTAGCTTTTTTCTTTAGTAATTGTACTGTGAACATTTTATTCAGATTTCAGTTTAAGGCTTATACAGGGTGCAAAAATGAGAATAGTTTTTTACGTTAAATTTGGGACACCCTGTAGGGACCATTAGCCACAACAACGGATGCATAATTAAATCATACTGTAGCCTCATGTTTTCTGAATATTTTGTTTTTTAAATTTCTCTGATATCTGCAATATAAAAGAAGATACACAGTTTTATACCAGAACATGTTTTTCTTCACTAATCACAGTTTTACTGGATACTTATTTCGTTTAATATACACATTAGTCTATGATAAACAAACAATATCAGCAAATGTCAGTTTGAAAATTCCTTTACTTATTTATGTACCTATCGTCTTAAACTGTATAATTAAGTTCATAATTTGTGATCTATTGTTCTTTCGTGAAAATGGAACGTGTTGAAGGATTATGACTCGTGATGAATGTGTTTAGTCAGTGACGTTACATAATGAAGAAGTAAGCTACAACGCTATTGGTTTGAGATTAGGATTTGCACATACAACAATTTCTCGTGTTGTCCAACGCTTCAGGGAAACTAATGACTATGACATACGCAACGACAAGGCAGACCTCGGGTAACTACCGTTGTTCAAGATTGCTATATTAGACTGCGTGCTTTAAGAGAACGTTTCATCACGTCAAGGAAACTTTTGACACAACTCAGTGCAGTTCATAATATTCATCCAAACATTGATATTGTGAGGAGACGTCTTTCTGAACACAATCTACATGTCAGAGTTCCAGCGACAGGCCCTGGATTTAATGGAGACCACCGCAGAGCTAGACTGCAATTCGCCAGAGAGCATGTAAACTGGACTATTGAGGACTGGGAACACGTTATTTACAGACGAATCTAGGTTTTGTCTACATAGCTCAGATAGACGTCTAAGAGTTATCCGCCGGCCAGGTGAGCGTTATGCACAGTACAACATATGTGAAACAACTTTATTTAATGGAGGCTCTGTGATGTTTTCGGCTGGAATTTCCTCCACACAACGAACGAATATCGTAGCTTTACATAGGGGTGCTTTAAATAGCGAAAGATGTATCAATGACGTTTTGTCTGAGCACGTTGTCCCTTTCGCTCCGTACATTGGGAATAATTTTTTACTCATGCACGACAACGCAATACCTCATGTAGCATGGATCGTCAATAAATATTTACATGGAATAAATATTCAAACTGTTAATTGGCCACCGCACAGTCCCGATATGAATCCTATTGAGCACTTATGGGGTATTATTGGTATGGCACTCAGACAGCTTTAACCCCCTTCCGCCAACCTGCAAGATGTCGAAATAATGGTTACCGATATTTGGAATAGACTTGACCAAAATCAAATATCCAATTTAATATCGAGTATGCCTCGGCGATGTGAAGCAGTTATTAGAAGTAGAGGTGGAAACACGCGCTACTAATGTACTTTTTTGCTATGTATTGTTAATTATTGTTAGTGTTATTCTTAGTTTAATGTTGTCAAAATGTTATTTTCACAACGCTTACTTTTTGTATATAGTATAGGCATTTAAGGAAAAAAAAATGGGGTGTCAGCGGTGATCAAAAAAACCCAAAAGACCAAAATATTTTGTGTGGATAACAAAATCTATTGTATATTACAGACACAGATTAAGTTTTTTTGGCACAAAAGTCTCGACAAAAGCCAGAAGTAGTACTTTGAAAACGTTATAATTTTTGTTCTTGAAACGCCAATGTCGTTATTTGAAATATTAAAACCGGAAAATTTTACGCAAATAACCTGACAATGAGACGGATTATGTAAAGAAAATGTCGCAAGATTGTGTTTTATAAAGCCTTAAATTTCAACTTCAACCGTCGCTGTCCTTCATTTTACTCAAACATTTGCCGAAAATTCTTTTTAAACAGATCCTTCCTCTAACGCTTTGGCAGTAGTTTCAGTTACAGGGTTTATGCTTTATTAGGCTATAATTTTTAGGAGATTTTTGTAGAAGAAATTCGGTATCTAGGATAACGCGTTTTTTTTTACTATAAAAAAGATTTATTTAAATGAGCGCGAACTACACCCCGTAGAACCCAATTAGTTTTTATATGTTTACACTTACCGACACACACACCTACATACGCACGCGCGCGCGCACACACACACATACACGCACACACACACTCACCATTGTAACAAGTTGTTGGAAAATTTGATCATTTTCCTTTGTTTCTAGTAAATTTTCGTAGAAAAAAATCACTAATAAGATTTCGACTTTTAAATTTGGAAATAATTTATCCAAATGAACGCGATGTAGGTCCCCTGGAGCCCACATGTGAGGTTAGTTTCATAGTATAGTATAGTATAGTATAGTATAGTATAGTATAGTATAGTATAGTATAGTATAGTATAGTATAGTATAGTATAGTATAGTATAGTATAGTATAGTATAGTATAGTATAGTATAGTATAGTATAGTATAGTATAGTATAGTATAGTATAGTATAGTATAGTATAGTATAGTATAGTATAGTATAGTATAGTATAGTATAGTATAGTATAGTATAGTATAGTATAGTATAGTATAGTATAGTATAGTATAGTATAGTATAGTATAGTATAGTATAGTATAGTATAGTATAGTATAGTATAGTATAGTATAGTATAGTATAGTATAGTATAGTATAGTATAGTATAGTATAGTATAGTATAGTATAGTATAGTATAGTATAGTATAGTATAGTATAGTATTGTATGGTATAGTATGGTATGGTATGGTATGGTATGGTATGGTATGGTATGGTATGGTATGGTATGGTATGGTATGGTATGGTATGGTATGGTATCGTATAGTATGGCATAGTATAGTATAGTATAGTATAGTATAGTATAGTATAGTATAGTATAGTATAGTATAGTATAGTATAGTATAGTATAGTATAGTATAGTATAGTATAGTATAGTATAGTATAGTATAGTATAGTATAGTATAGTATAGTATAGTATAGTATAGTATAGTATAGTATAGTATAGTATAGTATAGTATAGTATAGTATAGTATAGTATAGTATAGTATAGTATAGTATAGTATAGTATAGTATAGTATAGTATAGTATAGTATAGTATAGTATAGTATAGTATAGTATAGTATAGTATAGTATAGTATAGTATAGTATAGTATAGTATAGTATAGTATAGTATAGTATAGTATAGTATAGTATAGTATAGTATAGTATAGTATAGTATGGTATAGTATGGTATGGTATGGTATGGTATGGTATGGTATGGTATGGTATGGTATGGTATGGTATGGTATGGTATGGTATGGTATGGTATCGTATAGTATGGCATAGTATAGTATAGTATAGTATAGTATAGTATAGTATAGTATAGTATAGTATAGTATAGTATAGTATAGTATAGTATAGTATAGTATAGTATAGTATAGTATAGTATAGTATAGTATAGTATAGTATAGTATAGTATAGTATAGTATAGTATAGTAAAGTATAGTATAGTAAAGCATAGTATAGTATAGTATAGTAGAGTATAGTATTTTATTGAGACTAATATTACAATAATAATGGGCAGATTTTGATCAAATTTGGCGAGTACCTTGGCTTGGATAAGTTAGTTCCAGGAAATTTTAAGTTTCAGCTTCAGTCGTCATTGTCCTTGATTTTACTAGAATATTTACAGAAAATTCATTTGAAATAGACTCTTTCTCTGAAGCTTTGGCAGTACTTAATAGGCTATAAATTTTAACAAATTTTCGTAGAAACAATTTGCTATCAGGGACACCGCGACTTTAGTATTTAAAAAGATATCTATAAATGAGCGAGAACCAGCCTCCCTAGAAGCTATATCCAAGGTATAGTTTCAGTTTTTATATGTTTACATATATACAGGGTGACGCATTTCTACGGTAAAGCTTAATATATTTGTTATTATGATACAAAATACGGGCAAAAATTGTATACGTTAATTATATGGTATCTTGAGATGCATCTTACAAAATTATTTTGACAAAAACAGTTTTTTCAAATTCAGCAGCTTTTTGTGACAGCTTCAAGACGTTCGTTGGCCAAGAAAATGGGACCAGCTTTTTCGGGAGAATTTTAAATTAATTTTCGGAAAATGGCTGTACTTTTCCAAACAATAAAGCTTTTTTGATGAAATATGGTACATTCTTTCTACTATATAGGTTATTCTGGTAACCAAAGTTGATGCCCTTGGTGTCACTAAAAAACATTTGCTATTAAAATTCACTACCATCACCCACATACTGCGTCCAGACTTTTATTCGTATTATTTTTTTTTAATTTCAACAAGACACCACGAGGGCTTGCAGCCTAAATAATATCGTGCCGTGGGTGTTGACAAGGAGGAAAGAGGCAACTTGTTAATTCTGGACTTGAGGTTTGGAGGTTCGGAGGAGAAGGAAAAACATGTGCCGGCAAGAAATTCCACAACTTGGAAGTCCTCGGGACAATAGACCGGGCATAACAAGATGTTCTATGTCTGGTGACCTGGACAGTAAAATGGTGCATTCTCTATGTTCTCCTGGTAGATCTGTTGGGGGCAGCAAGTGGGGGAACTATGGAGGAAAGCTCCTCTGAGCAGTGCCCGTGCAGATATCTATAAAAGAGAGAGAGAGAGGTCACCAACGGCACGTCGGTGTGCAGGGGATGGCAGCCCTTGGGTAAGGGTAGGGTCACCGATGAGACGTATAGCTCTCTTTTGAATGGAGTCCAGGATAGCGAGTGTAGAAGCGGCAGCTGCACCCCAGATGTGGGAGCAGTATTCGAGGTTTAGCCTTATTTGTGAGGTATATAAGGTATAGAGATTAGCTGGTGAAAAGTATTTGCGATCCCGGAAGAGGAAACCCTTAATTAGATGATAATATAATATTGAATGCTTTACTCATTCCAATTTATTCTCTGGAAACATTACAAAACTAGCGGTATCAGATACCGGGGCTCGCGATTAGCGTAAAAAAGCTGTAGTCGCGGATTGAGGGTTAAATATAAACTTGTAAGTAGTAAAAAATTTACAGGCTTTGCTACTGTGCTTTGGGTGAACATAATGCAATCTAGGAGTCGATAGCACAGAGTCGTTATATTAGCTAATTCAATTGTTTTTATTTTTCCAAATATAATTATTTCCATCTGTGAATCATAAAATATTTAGCTCTCTTATACTACATTTATTACACTTTATTATATCGCCGTTCGTTACCCCTGTAATAAAAGTCGGAATATTTAAGTAAGAGACAGGCATGTGTGGAAAAGTGTCACGGCTTTTCTCGTAAATGGAGATAAAACGAAATGTTTCCAATAAATTACGAACATAAAATCGAAGTATCCATAGCCATCAGGGGCATTATGTGAAGAAAACAAAGCGCTGGTTTATGGTGATCAGCTCATTCACCAAACAATACAGAGAGGATAATCAGCGGTTTCGTTTAATCCGTTGCATGCCGGCAAATAAACCGATTTATCTGCTCTTAACGCAGGAACGTGCTAAGCCACAGGCTGATTCCCTGCTAGTTACCTATTTTATACGAAATACCTACTACTAGTAGATACAGGGTGAAAGTTATCTAGTAAATATAATAACTTCTATTTACATAAAGCTATAAAACTTTATATTAAAAGCAAAGCAAAGGAAAGCTAAATTAATTAACTCCTAACAGGATCGGTCTTAGAACAAAAGCAATAATACCGACAGTGAACCTCCAGTATCCACACAATGTTGCTTTTTTTTAATTTCAACAACACACCACGAGGGCTCACAGCCTAAATACTATCATACTGTGGGTGTCGACAAGGAGGAAACAGGCAACTTGTTAATTCCGGATTTGTAGGTTTGGAGGTTCGGAGGAGAAGGAAAAACATGTTCCGGCAAGGAATTCCATAACTTGGAAATCCTCGAGACAAAAGATCAGTCATAACAAGATGTTCTATGTCTGGTGACCTGGACAGCAGAAGGGTGCATTTGCTCTGTTCCCCTGGTGGATTTGTTGGGGGCATCAGGTGGAGGAACTGTAGAAGAAAGCTTCTCTGAGCACGGCGCGTCGGTGGGCAAGGTATGGCAGCCTTTGGGTGAGGGTAGGGTCACCGATGAGACGTATACCTCTCTTCTGAATAGAGTCCAGGATGGCGAGTGTAAAAGCGGCAGCGGCACCCCAGATGTGGGAGAAGTGTTCGAGGTTTGGCCTTATTTGTGAAGTGCATAAGGTATAGAGATTAGCTGGTAAAAAGTATTTACGAGCCCGGAAGAGGAAACCTAATTTCTTATCAGCGGCTTCTAAAATTGATGTGACATGTTGGTGTCAATTGAGATTTCGATCTACAGAAATGCCAACAAGATAAAAGGACTCATTACTTTGAATAACTTGGTTGTTCATTATGATGGATCAAGGGCTGGTGTACCTCTTATGAGATAGAAACCAAGACTGAGATTTGGTGGAGTTGAATTTTACAAGATTTCTCCTTCCCCAGTCTAATATTTTTTGGAGACCCACAGAGACAGAACCCTTCATGAGTCTGCGATCCTCATCTAATTGGGCTCAAGAGACAGGTTTAGAATATTGTATATTTGAGTGGAGGGTGCTGTCACCCGCGTAACTGTGAACTGGGTTGGATGTGCTAGAGAGGAGGTCATTGATGTGGACAAGAAACAAAGTAGGGGCTAAAGTTGAACCTTGAGGGACTCCTGCATTAATTAGATACAGTTTAGAGGAATGGTCATCCACGACAAGAGAAATGCTCCGGTCGGAGAGGAAATTTGCTGTCCAGGTACAGTGTTTTGGTGGTAGGCCACAGGCCGGAAGTTTACTAAGCAGCGCCGCGTGCCAGACCTTGTCGAATGCTTTGGATAAGTCTAGAGCGACAATCTGGGATTCACCATGTAGTTCCATAGACTTGTTCCAAGAATGGGTGACAAAGGAAAGCAGGTCGGCAGTTGATCTGCGCTGACGGAATCCATACTCTCTGTCCTGGATTAGACTGCGTTGTTCAAGAAATTTTAGTAATTTGGTGTTTATATACTTTTCCATCACTTTAGAGACGACTGAAAGGATAGAAATAGGCATGTAGTTGCTAGGAAGCGCTTTGGATACTATCTTGAGGACGGGTTATACTCGAGCAGTTTCAAGTTACTAGAAATGTACCTCTATTGTCAGATGTCTGAAACAGACAAGTCAGGACAGGAGCAAGTTCTAGTGCGCATTTTTTGAGAACAATTGCTGGGATCTCTTCAACGCCAGAGGCTTTCCTGGTATTAAGAGAAGAGAGCATCTTTCGTGTCTTTTTAGTTTTAAAAATGATATCCGTCATTTTATGCGCGACATTGGGGACTGTTTGTGGTTGAACATTTGGAGGTGGGTTGAGAGTAGAATTTCCGGCGAACAACGAGACAAAAAGTTCAGCCTTGCCCAGGGCGGTAGAAAAAATTTGATTCCCTAAAACAAAAAGTGGGAACGTGGTCTTGCAGAAACTATTCCCAATAGATTTAGTAAGAGTCCAGAAGGGTTTTCTGCCGTTGGAGCTTGAGAGAACTTTGTTTTTGATGTGGTTATTAAGCGAGTTTTTTGCCTCAGAAAGAATGCGGATATAGCGGTTTCTTGCATCATTAAATGCTTGACGGTTTTCTTCACTGGGATTGTGTAAAAGCGTTTTGTGAGCTTTGACGTTTTCAAGTCTGGCCTTGTTACAGGACTTAGGGAACCAGGGCTTTTGAGTGGCTGAAGAGGTTTTCTGTGTACGTGGAAGAAATAATTTCATGCCAGCTTGGATACTTTCGGTGACGTTTTGTGAGATATCAGGGGGGTCAGGATGAGAGAATCAGACAGACGCCCATGGAAATTAGGAAAAGTAATCCCGCATTTCGTCCCAGTTTGCGGAGTTGTGGTGCCAAACGATACGTGGGTGTGATGACTGTGTGACCTCGGGTTGCATTGTGCAGGAAAAAATGCCCATGCCGTGGTTGTGAGCGACCAAGGGGGGCGGGTACTGATATCCTATAGCATTCATGTTTTGTAGTCAGAAGGAGATCCAAGGGAATAGAGCTGTGTGTTGGTATGCGAGGAAAGTACGTAGGTTGCTGAACCATATTGGCTAAAGAATTGCTGACTGCAAACGCCTCCTCTGCTCTCCCTTCTGGATCGGTTCTCATTTAAAGATGCTTCCTAAAGGAGCTGGAGCTCTTTTAAGATGGCGCTTTAACATTAAGTTTTTTAAAATATCTTCAGAACGGGTCCACCTAATAAGATGACTTGACACCCAAATGTATCTTAATGTATCTTAATGTTTCTTATCGTTGACTATAAATTCTGTGTTTCAAATACGTACATAAGCGCCTCGTTTGTGGGGACCAACGAGTGTCTTTAGCCATATATATTTTTGCATTTGACTTTTAAAAAAAATATTATGTCAGATTTACAAGCTTTGGATGTTATTCGTAAAATAAAGTACTTTCATTTATTGTTGCTAGTACCCACCGTTTTAGAGCAAAAGCGATGTGTACATTTGAAGTCTAAGTTTATCTATAATGACCAAATTACCTGCTTGAAATGAAAGCTGGCTTTGAAAAACTAAAAAAGTATAAGCTGTAAGAAACGTCAACAAACAGAACTGTCAATGCTGGTTTTCAGGCTACACTGGAGTACAACAACTAAGTAATTTTAAATTTCTTATGTTGTACACCGTTCAGCGAAAACTTGATGGGGAACGCCATCGCAAAAGAGCTCTAGCTGTTTTAAAAACCATTTTTAAATAAGGAGATATACGTCAAACCGTCACCAAATTATCTGGAGCCTTATATTTTCGTTTTTCGTTTGTTAGTTTCTGAACAGCTGTATAGGCCTTAATAACAAAAACTTTTATTGAACACACAGCTTACATGCAAATCACTTGAAACTTCCCAATTCGGACTCGAGGGACGACGGTTCGAGACACACCGGCAGCGGATGATTTTTCAAATCACCTCTGTCGTTGACATCGAGCTTAAGGTGGAAGGTCGGTTAGTTTAGATAAGCAAATAGCGTCAGCATTGGCCTAATTGCCAGTAAGCATCTTACCTTTACCTTTTTACACGCAAATCAAAAAACAAAGTCTAGGCGCAGCAAGTGGGTTATAGAAGCGAATTTTCGTAAAAATATTTAAACTTCCGGAAACTTTGTGTCATTACGTTTTACAATAGAAACCTGCATAGTAATTTTCTTAGCGATGGCTTCGTTATTTTCAGGAATACTGCATTTTTTCTAAATAAGTGTGAAAGTCTTTCCAGAAAAACTGGTTTTATTTTCCTGGCTAACAAGCTTATCCAAATCATTTTCAAAAGGAAGCGAGTTTCCAAATTTGTTCAAACCGGCTTCTTATTTTTTGAGTTATCGGCGTGAAAGACATATATATATATTTTTTATGCTTTAGTTATTTCCAAAAATAACTAAAGCATATTAGGCATCTTTTTTACAAAAAAAAAACAAATATCTCTATCGATGTAGGCACATCTGTAAGCCACAAATCCCGAGGTTCAATATCGTAACTTATACAGAGCGTTCACAACTTGTGCAAAAATGAAAAAATCGACTTTGTGAAGTGCCCTGAGTAAAGGCTACTGAGTGTCTTGCTAATATTGGATTGCCGATGGATTAAGAGTCACCTAGTTTATCAATTAGCACAATATCACCCTCACATCTTTATACAGAGTGTTCATAATAAATACGGAAACATACCGTTTTGCAATGTATTACTCAATTTGGACTTGGATCTGACCAAATTTTGTTGGAACACCACTCCATTATTTCTGAAAGTAGGTAATTGAAGTTTGGAACCTGCGTAAGTACGTCAACACATTGTTTATTTTGCATAGTTACTATATAATACAGTTATTCGTTCCTGTGTATAAATGTACATTTTTTGTTAAGAAACACCCAATATCTCAATAAACACTGGCTTTAGGTATAGGGAACACGGCATAAAACTGAAAGAACATTTGTTGGTGTATCGAAATTGATTATAATATACAGAGCGTTTTATTTGAATTTTTCGAGAAAACTTGACTGCAGTGTTTTAGTCCCCCTGTTTACTGTTTCAAAGCAATTCTTTCTGTATTGATCGAAGTGGAAAGAAGAACTTTCTCAGATTTTTTGCATGATAGAGTATTGCATGCAGACATATTAATAAAGATACAGACCGCCAAATGTGCCTTTGCTAACTTTTGAACCACTCTGTATACACACCAACAACTAGCTACACTAGATAAATCGGCAAAACAACAGTAATTCAAAAAGTAAACAATATACAGAATAGACGATTAAAAAAGCCTGGACGCAACAAGTGCGTTATGATAGTGAATTTTCATTAAAATGTTTTAAATTGCAAATATGTGTTTTTTTAAGAAAACGGACATCAAATTTGGTTACCAGTATAACATATATAGTAGAAATAATGTACCATATTTCATCAAAATAACTTTAGTGTCTGAAAATGTACAAACATTTTTCGGAAATAAACTTAAAATGTTCCCGAAAAAACTAGTTTCCTGGCTAACGAACCTTATAGGTTAATAGCCAATTGAGCTATTCAAATTTGAGGCATTCAATAAAAACTCTCTCCCATAACGCCCTTGCTAAGTCTCGAATTTATTTTCTGACAAACATGCATTATAATTTCGTGGTCGAAATTCCATACATTTAAGGTCAGCTCAGAACTGACACTGATAGGGGGAATCCGTCGATCTAATTAAAAGAAATCATTGTTTAATCTATTTCAACTGTGCAGATTTTCCTGGTTAACGAACTTATCCAAGCCACTTGCAAAAGGAAGGCACCCACAAAATTTGATCAAAATCGGCCCATTATTTTTTGAGTTATCGTTGTGATACATACATACATACATACATACATACATACATACATACATATATATATATATATATATATATATATATATATATATATATATATATATATATATATATATATATATATATATATATAAACATATAAAAATTGAAACCGACCCCGGATATGTGTTCTCATGGGCCTAATTAGTGCTAATTTTGTGGGAATTTTTTTCAAAATTGAAAAGTCGAGATCTCATTAGTGATTTTTTTTAAAGAAAATTCACTAAAAAGTTAAATTTGGGTTGTACCTAACTTATGCAATACCCTGTATATACAAAAATAATTTTAGTTTGTAGCTAACGTTAGTACCTGCAACTTTTGTTCCAGTGTTTAGTGAATTTTCTTTAAAATATTCACTAATGAGTAGATCTCGGCTTTTGAATTTTGAAAAAATTCCTTCAAATTTATATATATATATATATATATATATATATATATATATATATATATATATATATATATATATATATATATATATATATATATATATATATATATATATATATATATATATATATATATATATATATATATATATATATTGTGCTGAGAATTGCAAAGGCCATAAAAAGTTATAAAAACAAAAATGAAAACCCTGACGGAAACTAGTATGACAAAGCTAAGTTTCGATTATTGATTAAATAATTTAGAGTCAGATCTACAAAATTGGGGAATCAGATTAGTAATGGGGGGTAGTAGTAGTACCACTGGTCAGTAGTAAGTAAAATACTTACGGTTAACACGTAATGCATATGGGTTATCTATATATTGTATACATATCCACATCGTTCGACATATTTTACTGTACACTAAAACAGAAAACAAAATAATTACATTAATATACAAGCACATTCACTATTATTGTTAGTCAGTGTTATTTGGATAAGCAATGAAAGATATAATGCGATAATTTGTTGAAATAATCATTAATTAAATTTTATAATTTATAACTAGCAAATTTGGAAAGCATTTCAGTTTAAATGAAATTAAAAGAGCCAAAAACCTATCTGCAAATAGATTAAACTCTTAAGCATGAAATAAATACCAAAGAATTATGTTATAAAATCAATTACCTAAAGGTAATGAATAAAACCCTTTGTATGATGTATTTAGATGTAAGTTTATTATTTTATTTATGTGAACAATGAACTGAAGTTTACCAAAGACAGTGTTTGTGTTGTGGAACTTTTAAATTAAGATTTCAGCATATGAACTTAATGAATTTATAAATTTGTTATTGACTATAATTAGATTAAAAAAGTAAGGTTAGGCCAAATGTCATTTTTAAGAATAAGGATGTTTTCAACTTACCGGAAGAATAGATGACAAGATATGTATTAATTAATGTCAAGAAAGGATGCCTTGATATCAAATATTAGATGAATTTGGGAAACATTTCCGCTTTTGTTATAATTTGATTGTTGGTTGTTAAAATAAATTCAGATGCCAGAGAGCGTCACTATTGCTTCCCATTTGAATATAAATTTTTTTAAAGTATATATTGTGTAAAGAAGATCCATTGTCCCACTGAAATAAATAACAGAGGTTATATCAAGTTTTTAACGTAGCAAATTACAAGATAAACAGTAAATATATCAAGAATACCTATATTAAAGAATACCCACCACCAGCAGCAAGGAACCAAGGTTTGAGATTTAATTATTTTATCAAAATCAACTCAAGGAGGAAATCAATTTAGTTTAAAAGACAGTATATTTTCTGTCGATTAAACGTCAATCAAAAGCGTTTATGTGAAAATAAGATTTAATGCATAAATAGAAATCTTATTTTTATATTACCATAATTCAAATTTAAGAATGTAGAGGGAGTTAGGAGTTCAGGTCAGGATCCATATTTATTATTACAAACAATTGAAAAGCAGTCGAAAACTCGGTTATTAATATTAATCATTGTAATCTAATAGTAAGCTTGAAAATTTATAACAACGGATCCGTTTAGCTTTAAAATTTATAAAACTCTGTCAATAAAAGTTGTTATAAAAACTTGCTAAAAACATAACTCTTTGAAACAAAAACCCATAATAAGATAAAAATAAGATTAATATAAATATTTACAGGCTATTTTCCTTTCCCCTGTTTTAGCAGAACCTACCACTGAGATAAAGTAAGTGAATAAGATATTTTGATTATAATTTATTTGACATAAATATATAGTAGAAGGGTAGGCCACCCATATAACACTGAGCTAGCTGTAATTTCATAAACACACACACATATTAAATTTCAAACACCAAGAGTCATAAACACTTTATTCAGATACAATTTTACATTACAAAATATACAGGGTCACCCATAACACATGGTGTAAAAACTGTACAAACAAGAAAAGTACAAACAAAAAGGTATACACATATCTAAAGGGTGATCATTCTCATATAAATATATTCTAATATATATATATATATATATATATATATATATATAACATCAATATCATATCTATAACATAAATATCATTATCATTTTAAATATCATTTTAATATAAAAATATATATATATATATATATATATATATATATATATAAAAGAACATTAAATAAATATTAAAAAAAATTACATATAATCAAGCCAATTAGAATAATATATATATATATATATATATATATATATATATATATATATATATATATATATATATATATATATATATATATATATATATATCACACCGATAACTCAAAAAATAATGGGCCGATTTTGATCAAATTTGGTGAGTGCCTTCCTCTTGCAAGTGGCTTGGATAAGTTCGTTAACCAGGAAAAACTGCTAAGTCGAAATAGATTAAACAATGATTTCTTTTAATTCAACAGACGGATTCCCCCTATCAGTGTCAGTTTCGAGCTGACCTTAAATGTATGGAATTTCGACCACGAAATCATAATGCATGTTTGTAAGAACATAAATTCGGTACTCAGCAAGTGTGCTATGGTAGCGAGTTTTTATTGAGTGCCTCAAATTTGAATAGCTCAATTTGCTATTAACCTATAAGGTTCGTTGGCCTGGAAACTAGTTTTTTCGGGACATTTTAAATTTATTTTCGAAAAATTTTTGTACATTTTTAGACAATAAAGTTATTTTGATGAAATATTGTACATTTTTTCTACTATATATGTCATACTGGTAATCAAATTTGATGTCTGTTTTCTAAACAAAAACACATATTTGCTATTTGCTATTTAAAACATTTTTATGAAAATTCACTATCATAACGCACTTGCTGCGTCCAGGCTTTTTGTTATTATTGAATAATAAGGGAGATATTAAACTTGAACACACTGTTGGCCCACGCTGTATATATATATATATATATATATATATATATATATATATATATATATATATATATATATATATATATATATATATATATATATATATATATATATATATATATATATATATATATATATATATATATATATATATATATATATATATATATATATATATAAACAAAGACCTTATCATTGGCGAATTAAGTGAAAGGATAATGTTTATTCCTCAGCTCTCATACAGAATGACCAACTTCCTTTTACATACCCTAACATTGAAAACGCATCATAAACAAAAACAACCAGCTCATGTTAGATATACTAAAACTGGCTGGCAGTGTTCACTGAATTAAATGGAGCAAAGCCATAACCCGCTGGCTGCCTTTTAGTCTATTTGAGTTCTAAACTTGCGATAGCACTAAAAGAAGTTTCGTTTAACGCTTTGATGGATTTTTAAGGTAAATATTGATATAATTCAAATTTAGTACGTTTCATATTCGGCCAGAAGTCTCGCTGAAGTGCATTAGGAAAATTAAATATCAGCTGAAATGCCGACGTTAAAGCGAGAAACGTTCCAGCGTTCAGCGGAGGTCCTTTGGGTGTCTGTATTTAGTATTCCCAATGATTCAAAGTCGTATTAGAGCTATTCTAAAATCCTGAAGGTTTTAAAGTCGAAGCTCAAATTCAGAACAACTTCTTTGTTTTTCTGGTTGTGAATTTGCTTATTTAAATTTATCAAGAAAATAATCGTGAGATAGGTTTTTGTGCAATGTTTGTCAGCGGAGAACATTGGATCGAAAGAATCAGATTTAAATAGAAGCCCTAAAGATACACTTCTTTTAATAACTAAATTCTATACAGTGTGTCGCAAATTTCTCTTTGCTGTTACCTTGGACGATCTTGGGCACCAGGTTTTAAATATATATATATATATATATATATATATATATATATATATATATATATATATATATATATATATATATATATATATATATATATATATATATATATAGGTATCACACCGATTACTAAACAGACCCATTTTGATCAAATTTGAACGTACCTTCCCTTTGCGACTGGCTTGGATAAGTTCATTAGCAAGGAAAATCTGCTCACTTATTCTCGGAAAATTTTGTGTTTTCTTTTGGAAAAAACTATATCTCCGGAAATAACAAAGTTGATGCAAGCGAATTTTGTACGCTTATTTGGATTATACAAATCGAATCAGGTATCAAAATTTAGTTGTGTAGGTTTAAAGGTAAAAAAGTTATAGGCATTTAAAGAAAACAATTTGGAGTTTTTCTTAAAACGTCAAAATCGCGATTTGAAACGTCTAAATTGGCAGCATTTAGGCAAAGAACTTAAAACAAATACGGGCTGTGAAAAGATAATGTCGCAATAAGGGTGTTCTGCCAGCCCTAATGTTTCAGCTTCGGCCGTCACTGTCCTTCATTTTGCTAAAATATTTCTAGAAAATTCATTCCACGTAGTATCTTTCTCTGATGCTTTGGCAGCAATTTTAGGTGAGCTTATGGTTTAACGATCTATAATTTTTTGCTAATTTTCATAAAAAAAATTCTCTGATGAGGAGACCGAGACTTTTGGGTTTTAAAAAGATCTCTTCAAATGAGTGCAAACTCAGCCCTCTAGAATACATCCGAGTTTAGTTTCAGTTTTTATCTGTTTAGATATATAGAGGGTGACACATTTCTCAGGTAAAGCTCAATATAATTGTTATTATACAAGATACTAGAAAATTGTATACGTTAATTAGAGGGTGTCTTAAGCTGCATCTTATAAAATTATTTTGACAATCACAGGCTGGCTCATGTGGTTGGTGCTACCTACAATTTTCTTCCGAACATATATTGCATTTTTGCATTTTTTATCGAAATATGATGCATGTTTGTAAGAAGAAATGGAGACGCAGTAAGTACGCTTTGGTAGCGAATTTTCATATTTCAAAGTTCAAGAACTCAATTTGCCATTAACCAAAGGCGCGTTGGCTAGGAGGCCAGTTTTCTCGGAGACATTTCAAGTTTGTTTTCTGAAAAATTTTGTACATTTCCAGACAATAAGTTATTTTTTTGAAAGGCGTAACTATAACAACTATAACCCACAAAACCCCGTAATGGGTTTTAGGGGTTATAGTTTGCGCTCATTTGAAGAAATCTCTTTAAAATTCATAAGTCAACCCAAATTTGCTGAAATATAGACAATTAAACCATAAACTCTATAACTGAAACTACTGCCAAAGCATCACAAAGAAGGTCTATCTGAAATTGATTTTCCGATAATATTTTAGTAAAATGAAGGACAATGAGGGTTGAAACTGAAACCTAAGGCTTTGCAAAACACACCTATTACGACCTCTCTTTTGCACAATCTGTATTTGTTTTAGATTATTTGTCCCAAAATTGCAAATTTTGACGTTTCAAATCGCGACGTTGACGTTTTAAGAAGAAAATATATAATTTTTTTAAAATAATGTTTCTGCTATTTCTTGACCTTTTTGCGTCAAGAAAACAAACTTAATCGTTGTATGTAATATTGGATTGGTTTTGTTAACCACACAAAATATTATGTTCTTGTGCTCTCCTTTGATCACCAGTGGCGCCCAAATGGTTTTCTTTAAATGCCTATAACTATTTTGCATTTTAATGTAGAGATTTCATTTTCGGCGTGTAGATTAAATCTGATAGTAGAAACGCATACGCCAAATTTGGTTGTCATAGCTTCGTTATTTACGGAGATACAAAAATGACCGGAAAGAAAATTCAAAATTATACCGGAAAAACTAGCTCAATTTTCACGACTAACAAATTTTCCAATCCACTTACAAAAGGAAGGTACGTACCAAATTTCATCAAAATCGTTCCATTATTTTTTGAGTTATCGGTGTGATAGCATTAAGATATTCTTTTGTTTAATTTTTTTATTGAAAAGACATCAAAAAAGTGTCCTTAAAAACTCTTAACCAAAATACTGTATGTTCCCAGATAACCGAGATACGGGGGTTTGTCAAAAACGCACCATTTTAGTTTTGCGCAATTATTTCAGAAACAAAAAGTTTGGACGCAGAAAGTGCGTAATGAAAGTGAATTTTCATCAAAATGTTTTTAATGGCAAATGTGAGCAGGCATCAATATGATTACCGGTATAGCCTATGTAGTACAAAGAATGTACTATATTTTATCAAAATTACTTATTGTTTGAAAATGTACAAAAATTTTCTGAAAATAAACTTAAATGTTGGTTTCCTAGCCAACAAACCTCAGGTTAATAGTAGATTGAGTTATTGAAATTTGAAGGATTTACTGCATGTTGTTGTTGTGTGTGGTTCGTGGATTATAGTTACCGCTACTTACGTAATTATGTGGACTGTATCGTGTTATGGAATAAAATCTCTCGGAAACACTTAATTATATTATATATTTAAAACCAATAAAACTATATACTATTGATATACGTGTAATAAGCTCCTCGAAGCTGATGTGTTGAACGAGTAGGCTTTAAAGCCATAAAACACATATACCAATGATATGTATTATATATAAGCTGAACGTGTAATAGCACAGCGTGTGCTCGTGTACCAATCAAATGCATTCGATGCATAAGCTCAGAAGCTTTTCGAAGCTGGTTTCGTGAACGAATAGGCCCTGTCCAGGTCTTGAACATTGCAGGTCCCCTGGTTTCGCGGCATGGGACATGCGCACAATACAATGCAGTCGTGCCAGCCTCCCCGTGACACACAAGACTGCATTGCTTCAACTTCAAAACTGCGCGGCAAAACTAGACACGGCAAATTCGCTACCAAAGCGCACTTATTGCGTCCAGAATTTTTTCTTACAAACATGCATCATATTTGGATAAAAAATGGTCAAATGTATTAACGAATTTGTTCTTCGAAAATTAGCTAAAAATTATAGACCTTTAAACCATAAACTTAGCTAAACCCACAGCGAAAGCATCAACTTAACTAAACCGACAGCGTAAGCATCAGAGAAAGGGTCTATTTGAAATGAATTTTCTGTAAACATTTTAGTAAAATGAAGGGCAATGACACTTGAAGCTGAAACTTAACGGTTCGGAGAACACTCTTTTTGCAACATTTTCTTTTCACAATCAGTTTTGTTTCACGTTCTTTGCCTAAACA
Source organism: Tillus elongatus (assembly GCA_964006375.1). Taxonomy (NCBI): domain Eukaryota; kingdom Metazoa; phylum Arthropoda; class Insecta; order Coleoptera; family Cleridae; genus Tillus; species Tillus elongatus. The sequence goes on along the minus strand of OZ023265.1, from coordinate 54,266,471 downwards.
TTGCCAATTTTGACGTTTCAAATCGCGACTGACGTTTTGAGGAAATCCCAAATGTTTTTCTTTAACTGCCCATAACTTTTGTCTTTTAAACTTAAAGACCTAAATTTTAGTACGTGGTTCACACTATAATACAAACACGCCTTCCAAATTTGGTTGCCCTTACTTTGTTATTTCCGGAGATAATTATTTTTTAGAAAGGAAACAAAAAAAAATCCGGGAAAACTTGGGCGGATTTTCCTGGCTAATATAGTATATAGTATTATTTTTTGAGTTATCGGTGTGATATATATATATATATATATATATATATATATATATATATATATATATATATATAAATTTTAACTGACCCCGTATATGGGTTCTAGGGGTCCTAGTTCGTGCTCATTTGCAATTTTTTTTCAAAATTCAAAAATACGGATCTCCCTATTTGTGAATTTTGAAATTAACTAATTGTAAAAAGGCGTTTGTATAAACAGAGAGCTGAACCCTATGAAAATGACGCATTCACAGAGCTTTTTGTTTGTATTACTCGTGGAAAAAACGAGCTGCCTTATGCAGGCGCTCTCAAATAGTGGCTGAATTTGAAAAATTTTCGCAGAAATGTTTTTAGTGTTTTCGTAGAAATAATTTTTGTGAAATGTTTGTATTTAATAATAAATTTTTGGTAAGTTATTGTGAATAAAAGTTGTCGAATTTTTGTGAAAAATATAATATAGTCTAACATTACTGAAGGCAATTTCGGCTTAAAAAAAATGGGGAATTTTTGTAAAAGAAATTTTTGCAAAATTTCATTATATATTTTTTTTCTACTTGGGTCATAAATCTGTTTGTCAATAATTATATCTTGGCAGGTGTGCAAATAGCTTGAAGAGGTTCGTTGGCCAGGAAATTCGGAGCAGCTTTTTCTGGAACTTCTTAAGTTTGTTTTCGGAAAATGTTTATACTTTTTTAAACAACAGATCTATTTTAATGAAATGTGGTACATTGTTACTACTATACAGGTTATACTACCAACCAAATATCCTTTTAAAAACAATAGAGTAAAATGCCCTAATATCGGATAGTTGCCTAATATCGGATAGATCTGTGTTTAAGAAATCTTTAATCTGATAAATAAGAAACCTGTCTACAGTTTAGCATGGAGCTAAACCCAAGCCACGGAATAATATTTTAGTGCTAGTAATAAAACATAGAGGGCTCTAAAGTAACTTATCCTGAACTGTGATATTTCGAGTTTTTACACGTGTTAATCGGTAACGTAATTTTTACACATTCAGGTAAGTTATTAAATTTGACTCTGTAGCTGAAGTTAATGTGTTATATGTCTACTTTAATTAAGTGCATGTGGACAATGCATTATTATACCTCTTCTTTGCTCCATAAATGTAACCTTAAACATGAGACAATTTGCCTAATATCGGATGGTCGCACTGTCTTACCATATGTAAGTACCATATCGTAAATGTGCGAGATGTTCACAAAATCTGGTGGCTATGTTTCTCCTGGTTTGACCCACGTATGTAAGATTGCAATCTTTGCAACTTATCTCATAAATAAAGGACATTTCAGTGACTTTGCTTTTGTCTTTAGTATTACCCAATAAATTTTTTAAATTACTATTCGTCGAAAAAGACAAATGTAAATCGGATTTCTTAAAAAATACTTTCCAAACCCTTTGCGATTCGTGGTTCATAAGGAAGACCCACAAATTTTTTCTCTATTTTATCTTTCTTAAATGTCCTACATTCAGATATCATTTTCTTTGTTCTGTGTTTGTTAACCAATTTGTCTACTAAACCATCCGAATAACCGTTATATCTCGTCACGTTTTTTATGTACCTTAATTCTGTTTCTGTATTAAATCTTTTTTTACTTAAAGAAAATTGTATCAATCTGTTTACTAGGAAATTTAATTTAAGTTCTTTCTAAGCCCATTATCCTTACATTAGATAAAAGCTCATTAATTTGTCAAATTTGAAGATTAAAGCAGGTGTTCGACCTCGTAGGTTCACTACACAATAGACAAACGATGGGTCGTCGACGACAATTTTACTTCGGACTAGTTCGTTTACCTAAACGCGATATAAATACATTGTAGCTGTTGAGTTTAATTTTAGAATCTTTCATCCTCTGAAGACGTTGACATTGTCAACGAAACGATCGTAAGGTCTTTGAAATATATGTTGTGGTGATTTGGGTTCTCCAAGTGTACTGTTATTTACAGGTTATTTATAGGGTATTTAAAAAGTTACAACGAATTCTGCGTGCAAAGAGAAATAATCTATTGCAGCCTTATAGCTTTTTATAAATTGCTATAATTTATAACAGAACTCTGGACGCAGCAAGTGCGTTATGGTAGTGAATTTTCATAAAAATGTTTTTAATTGCAAATATGTGTGTTTCCTTTTTAAGAAAGCAGGCATCAATTTTGGTTACCAGTATAACCTATATGGTAAAAACAATGTGCCATGTTTCATAAAAATAACTTTATTGTGTGAAAATGTACAAAAATTTCCAAAAGTAAACTTAAAGTGTTCCCGGAAAAACTCGTTTCTTGGTCAACCTTATAGGTTAATAGCAAATTGAGCTATTCAAATTTGAAGCATTTAATGAAAATTTGCTACCATAACGCACTTGCTGCGTCCCGAATTTCTTTTCTTACAAACATGCATCGCTGAAAAATTCAAAAATGCAATAACATAAGGCGTGTTTGATTAAAAAAAAGGAAAATTTGTATCACCAACGACTTATGGGCCATCCTGTGATTGTAGAAATATTTTTTTAAGATGTAGCTCAAGACACCCTATAATTAATATATACAAATTTTCTTCATATCTTGTATAATAACGGATATATTGAGCTTTATTGATTTTTTACGAAAATTCGACAAAAATTATATACCATTAAACGATAAACTAAAGCTAAGGCTACTGCCAAGCATCAGAGAAAGGGTCTATTTGAAATGAATTTTCTGGAAACATTTTAGTAAAATGAAGGACAATGACGGTTGAAACTAAGACTTCAGAGTTTGTAAAAGATCCTTCTTGAGACATTTGATTGCCATATCCCGTATTAGATTCAAGTTCTTTGCCTAAATGTTGCCGATTTTGACGTTTTAAATCGCAACTTTGACGTTTTGAGGAAAACCCCAATTCATTTTTCTTTAAATGCCTATAACTTTTTTGTCTTTTGACCTACATAGCTAAATTTTGTTAGGTGGCACATCTTACCTATAAGGATATTAACTAGCGTACCAAATTTGGTTGCCCTTACTTTGTAAATTCCGGAGATATAAATTTTTTTTGAAAGAAAATACAAAATTTTCCGGGAAAACCTGGGCAGATTTTCCTGGCTAACGAACTTATCCAAGCCATTTGCAAAAGGAATTTTTCCACCAAATTTAGTCAAAATCGGCCTATTATTTTTTGAGTTATCGGTGTGATACATACATATATATATATATATATATATATATATATATATATATATATATATATATATATATATATATATATATATATATAAATATATATATATAAATATATATATATATATATATATATATATATATATATATATATATATATATATATATATATATATATATATATATATATATATATATATATATATATATAAACATATAAAAATTGAAACGGACCCCGGATATGTGTTCTAGGGGGCCTAGTTCGCGGTCATTTGAAGAAATTTTTTTTAAATTCAAAAGTCGGGATCTCCTCATTAGTGAATTTTTTTTAAGAAAATTCACTAAAAATGGTTACTTTTGTTAATATTTATTAAATTGATTACTGGGTGAGTCACCGCAAATTCATTATTTTCTCAGTTTTTTTTAAATTTATAACCCTGTATTTTATGTAACTATCGTAAAATACAAGCATTTTACTTTTATTATTGTTAAGCATTTCTAAAGCCAAAATTATTAGTTATTGATGTTTTAATTTTTCTATGCAAAGTATGGATTTGGTATCTAAATGTTTACGAATTATGTGATGGCCATAATTTATTAGTCAAAGACTGACAGTTTACTATTATTGTCTAGACTTTTTAATGAGAGCAATCGACCAATCGAAACGTGCATTGTCATTGCCGATTTTCAGTCATTTGTTTCCAATAGATGCTTTAGGTATATGTGTTTAATAATGCGCATTATTAGAAAAATTCAGATGCAGTTTTATTTTTGTCACCTATACAAGCGTTTTATCAGCGTTCTTGAAGAGATACCGCTGGGGGGCATTCCTAAAGATGCACCTTATTGGCTCGAAACATATTTAGTAATTATACAAGTGATAATGTTAATTTTTTGCGATATATAAATAAATTAAAAAGTGAGTAACCATTTTTCTTCTCCTTGAAGTTATCTTGAACTATGGATATAATGCCGCTTCTCTGGCTTTGCTGAGGCGACGGGTGCTTTTCGTAGCGTCATCTAAAAGTAGAATAAATATTTTAGTATTATTACATAAAATAACATTTCAAAGGTTCTTATTTGCTTACCACACACGCATATATATATATATATATATATATATATATATATATATATATATATATATATATATATATATATATATATATATATATATATATATATATATATCGAGAGAGAGAGAGAGAGAGAGAGTGTGTGTGCCCGAAATTGGTGATGCATGTATTGCGATCTCCGAAACTGTCAGAGATGGGAAAGCGGTTAAATGGGGAGAGTTTTAGACAATTCTGTTTGTAATTCAATGCCGTTTAGTTTACGATTTTATCTCTTTTGGTTTTTACGATATTTGAAAAAACTAAAATGACGCATTTTCGAAAATACCCTGTATTTTCTTTATTTATGAAAATTTCTGAAATCTGTAAAAACTTTATTATAGCAACTTCTTAGTTAAGAAACGTCTGTGTAGTCAGATTTCATTGCCAACGTTTCGATACTTTGGAACCATCATCAACTTTGTTCTTTCATATGGGCGCCATATTGGATTTTTACGGTTTTGAAAGCCCCCTGTTTTTGCCTTTACTAATATGTATCACACTTAGTGAAAAAGTTAGGATATGGGTTGAAAAACGAAAAATTATGATTTTCTTACGAATTTGGCAACGTCGCACGATGAACCACTCACAGTTAAGGTGATTTTACTGCATTTAATCCCTTAACTACAATTAATAACAACATATCCTTATAAGTAATAGTTTCTCCTATGTGAAAATCTTTTGAAAACATAGAAATTACCCTTTTTGAAATTTTAACACAAAAAAGCAAGGAAAAACATTAATCTGTCAAATGACATAATAATTACCAAAATAAAATGTCTAATTTAACGTTCAAAATGCGACCCATATGCTTCCATACATTTCGCACATTTTTTTTATCACCGATCTGGTAACTCGATCAATGGTGTTACAGTTAACATTGTTTATGATATATCACACTCGTACCGTGCAACAGAAAATAACGTCAAAAAAGCCATGACTTTTGAGAAATACATGAACGAATTGAATTATTATTTCTCAGAACACCAATATGACCCAAAAATCATTTAAATATTCGGAATAACCAAATGTTCAGTAAATTATTTGATGAAATATATTTATCCGTGATACACTAATGCTCTAGTAGGCTTTGAATTTTAGACGAATGAAAAATTTTAAATCTGTCACGACTTCTGTCAGAACTGTGAACGCTTGTCTTTATTTAAACGCGTTTTATGTCTTGACTCGGGCCTAGTGTTCAGAATGGCAGAAAACTTCTCGAATGAAGAAAAGTTTGATATGTCAGTATCATATATTAGAAATAGAAGGAATACGGATAAGGCTGTCAACAATTATTTGGAAAACTACTCGGATATACGACAACCCAACGAAAAGTATTTCTCTAAACTTGTAATGAATTTACTTAAATTCGGAGCTTTTAGGAAGCCTCGGTCTAAGAATTATGAGAAGGATAGTGAGATTCGTCACAGAAGTATTCAAGAATATTTTCATGAGAATCCTATGTCCTCTACAAGAATTGCTGGCAGGGAGCTACATATTGTTAAGTCAACAGTGCACAAGGTTTTGAAAAAACAACATTATCGTCCGTATAAGCCCACCATCGTACAAGGACTTCGAGAATGTGATTTTAACAGAAGAGTAACTTTTTGCAATTGGTACCAGGGAAAATGTCAAGATAATTTGAACTTTGAAAATAACATTGTATGGACGGACGAAACTTATGTTGCAAATTGCGGAATATTCAACAAGCATAATCGTCATTATTGGGCTACCGAAAACCCTCAGCTGCGGGGACAGCGTAGATTGAAAGTTCGATATGGCTTTAATGTTTGGTGTGGAATGTATGGTGGGATATTTATCGCTTTATTTTCTTCTATCCTTTGAATTATTTTAATATTCCTATCGTAAGAAGAAATTAAACTATATTATTTTATAGGAAATCAACTAACTGGGCCCTTTATTTATGATCAAACATTGACAGGACAAAGATACCTTGCAATGTTGTAAAATGAAATAGTACCAGCAATTATGGAAGTTCTCCCAGATAATGAGTTCAGTAATGCATGGTTTCAACATGACGGCTGCCCCGCCCATAATTCCAGGGAAGTACTTTTTTTGTCTGAGACATTTGGTAAAATAATAATATCTAACAGTGGCCCGGTGCGGTGGCCAGCGAGGTCCCCCGACCTCACTACATTAGACTTTTGTTTGTGGGGACATGTTAAAAACGAAGTATATGAATTTGCTCTCCCAGAAAGCAGAAAAGTCCCTCGAACAGCGAACGCGGGATGTTCTGTCCAATGTTAACCGTAACACAGTGCATCGTGTTACCAAATCGGTGATAAAAAAATGTGAGAAATGTATAGAAGCATTTAACATATTATTGTTTTTTCCTTTCTTTTTGTGTTAAAATTTCAAAAAGGGTAATTTCTATGTTTTCAAAAGATTTTCACATAGGAGAAACTATTACTAATAAGGATATGTTGTTATTAATTGTAGTTAAGAGATTAAATGCATTAGAATCACCTTAAGTGTGAGTGAGCGTGCGACGTTGCCAAATTCGTAACAAAATCATATTTTTCATTTTTCAACCGATAACCTAACTTTTTTAACTAAGTCTATACATATTTGTAAAGGCAAAAACAGGGGCTTTTCAAAACCGTGAAAATCCAATATGGCGCCTATGTGAAAAAACAAAGTTGATGATGGTTCCAAACTATCGAAACGTTGGAAATAAAATCTGACTACACAGGCGTTTCTTATCTTAAAAGTTGCTATGAGAAAGTTTTTACAGATTTCAGAAATTTTCATAAATGAAGAAAATACAGGCCATTTTAAGTTTTTCAAATATCGTAAAAACCAAGAGATAAAATCGTAAACTCAACGGCATTAAATTACAAACAGAATTGTCTAAAACTTTCCCCATTTAACTGCTTTCCTATCTTCAACAGTTTCGGAGATCGCAATACATGCATCACCAATTTCGGGCACACTGTATATATATATATATATATATATATATATATATATATATATATATATATATATATATATATATATATACATATATATATATATACAGAATGTTTCAGTGCTTAATCGCTACATATCACAGCCCTCGTAGATGTTAGAAGAAAAATTTGGAACCAAAATGAAAAATTTTTTGTCAATAGGACTTTACTGAGATATTCAGTGTCAATCCAGAGTGTACTTTTTAAATAAACTTCATTATTTTTCAAAGGAACACCCTGTACTTTAATCAAGGTTTGGATTTCTTATTTTATTCTTAAATCTGTCAAACATTTCATTGTAATTTCCATAGCTTTCGAGAAAATCACAAAAAAAATTATTTGCATGTTCTCTACAATAATGATTATTTGTCAGCAAGTATCACAACTAGTATGTCAGTGTCATGACTGTTTATTCTAATGTCTGTGTCTAATTTTTTAAAGAACAAAGTGTATAGGGGAGCAAGGGCCAGTCAGGTGGCCCGCGAGCGCGCCTGATCTGACACCATTAGATTATTTTTATGAGATTGTGTAAAAGATGTAATCTATTTTGTTCAGCCAAGGAATTTAGATGATCTGAGAAACAAAATGACTCGTGCCTACAGGGAAGTTTCGCCTCAGGTTCTTAGAAATGCACTGTGGAGCTTATTAGAAGATATGGCGTGTGTTAAACAAAATATCGTCGTTAGTTTTACAAGTTACTTTGTCACCGTTATCAATGTTAATTATATTTTTGTGATTTCCTTTGAACATGCATTTTTTGGGATTCTCTCGAAAACTATTGAATAGAGAAAAAAATGTTTGAAAAATGATTGATTAAGGACGACATGAGGAATCCAAATCTTAAATAAAATTCAGAGTGTTCAATTAAAAAAAAATGAAGTTTATGTTAAAAAGTACACTTTGGATCCAGGTGTATCTAAATAGTCTTATTAAAAGCAGATTTTGTATTCAAAAAAATTTTCGTCTAAAACTTGTTTTTATATAGAATGTATGAGGGCTGCGATATCTAGCGTCCAAATATATCTGAAACACCCTGTCTCACATTTAGATAAAAATGACGTGTGGCGTTTTGTGAGTTTATATTGTCGTATACAGTGTGTAACAGCCAAAGGGAATGTATTTATTTATTTATTTATTTATTTATTTATTTATTTATTTATTTATTTATTTATTGATTTATTTATTTACTTATTTATTTATTTATTTATTTATTTATTTATTTATTTATTTATTTATTTATTTATTTATTTATTGATATAGAACATACAGTCTGTACTATACAAATGATCTAAAGCTTGCGACTGCATAATATATACACCTGTAAACCATAATGTCCAAAATAGCCCCATCTAAAGTCGAATTTACAGACTGGCAGTCAGCGCATTTTGACAATATTTTTTTCAATTCACAACTCCCCACCAACACGCTCTCTTCGGTGGATAATACCTCCAGATAGGTTAATTATATCTCAATCTTGAGCACAAGCAATTTCAAACTGTTTAAAGAAAAAACTTAATTATATCGGAATTATTTCCATAACAAATCCAAAAATTGATACTTCGCTTTTAGATTATAAAATGACATCCTAAAATGTGAGAACTTCCCCCTACATTCAACCCCCTTCTAGTGACAGTTGCAAACCCAAAATTTTTAGATAGGAAGTAGGGGCTTGTGATAGCTGATCTTAAAGTTATTTTTATTCTAAATCCAGAAACGTTACGGTTTTACAATGTATTGCAAAAATTAACTGTAAAAGAAGAGAAATTGAGCTGGTTAAGAAACGTCGCTACAATGCACGGTGACGGTCGACTTCACCGCAACTGGAATCAAGCAAAACGGCGCACACCACAAGAAATAGTACGTAACGTAGATAAAAAATTCTGGACGCAGCAAGTGCGTTATGGTAGTGAATTTTCATAAAAATGTTTTTAATAACAAATATGTGTGTTTTTTTAAGAAAGCAGGCATCAAATTTGGTTACCAGTATAATCTATATATTAGAAACAATGTGCCATGTTTCATAAAAATAACTTTATTGTGTGAAAATATACAAAATTTTCCAAAAGTAAACTTAAAGTGTTCCCGAAAAAACACGTTTCTTGGTCAACCTTATAGGTTAATAGCAAATTGAGCTGTTCAAATATGAAACATTTGATCAAAATTCGCTACCATAATGCACTTGCTGCGTCTAGAATTTCTTTTCTTACAAATATGCATTATATCTCGAAGGAAAATGCAAAAATGCAATAACATAAGGCGTGTTTGATTAAAAAAAAAAAAGGAAATTTGTATCACCAATGACTTATGGGCCACTCTTTGATTGTAGAAATATTATTTTAAGATGTAGCTCAAGACACCCTATAATTAATATATACAAATTTTTTCATATCTTATATAATAACGGATATATTGAGCTTTATTGATTTTTTACGAAAATTCGACAAAAATTATATACCATTAAACGATAAACTCTATAGCTAAGGCTACTGCCAAGCATCAGAGAAAGGGTCTATTTGAAATGAATTTTCTGCAAATATTTTAGTAAAATGAAGGACAATGACGGTTGAAATTAAGACTTTAGGGTTTGTAAAACATTCTTCTTGAGACATTTTATTTCTATAGCCCGTATTAGATTCAAGTTATTTGCCTAAATGTTGCCAATTTTGACATTTTAAATCGCCACTTTGACGTTTTGAGGAAAACCCCAATTTATTTTTCTTAAAATGCCTATAACTTTTTTGTCTTTTGACTTACATAGCTAAATTTTGGATGTAGCTTACTTATAAGGATATAAACCAGCTTACTAAATTTGGTTGCCTTTACTTTGTTAATTCCGGAGATATAATTTTTTTTCGAAAGAAAACACCAAATTTTCCGGGAAAACCTAGGCAGATTTTCCTGCTTAACGAGCTCATCCAAGCCATTTGCAAAAGGAATTTTTTCACCAAATTTAATCAAAATCGGCCCATTATTTTTTGAGTTATCGGTGTGATACATATATATATATATATATATATATATATATATATATATATATATATATATATATATATATATATATATATATATATATATAAATATATATATATATATATATATATATATATATATATATATATATATATATATATATATATAAACATATAAAAATTGAAACTGACCCCGGCTATGTTTTCTGGGGGGCCTAATTAGCGCTCATTTGAAGAAATTTTTTCAAAATTCAAAAGTCGGGATCTCCTCATTAGTGAATTTTTTTAAGAAAATTCACTAATAATCAGCAAAAAAAATTACGGAAAAACCATAAATAGCAGATAAAATGATAATTAAAGTTATGAAAAATGCACTATTTTCAAGTTTCGAACTGTCACTTTTCAACAGCGTTGCCACATTTAATATTAAAATCCAATAGTGTTTTGCCGCTTGAACGCAACAAAAGATCTTAAATGCTTTTTACACACACTCCTGCCGACCTGACTTTCTGGACCTGACAAGACACCACCTTGTCAAAATAAAAGCTGAAACCGTTTTAAGTTTTGTAAGTCATTGTGTCATAGTTACCACAAAAAATTTCCCTAAAGAAAAAAGAAGACAAATACTACCCTGTAATAAGAAAATAGATTTGAAACTGACAACAACGCCTATCTGCATGAAATATGTTAACAAAACAACAGTCATAACCTCTGGTACAAAAATATACGTTTTTATTGTAAATCTAAACGTTTTAATTGCTTTTATCACTGAAAGGTTATTAAAAGCGAAATATACCACATTGTTTAACCTTATTAAGGTATGTGCAACTGTTTTTAGGCCATATTCTATTATAATCACGTTGAAATGTAGTTACGGTAAAGTCGACCGTCACCCAACGCACTAGAAAGTGAATAACTGATGTCGTTTGATTCTGGATAATAAAAGAAAGAAATTAAAAACACATCAATATTAATGTAGGAGATGTTCAAAATACACGCCCTGAATGTTTTGGCAGCATTATAATCATCAATAAAAATGTCTTCTTACGTTAGTCAACATCTGAGGCACAACCGGCATTATTCCAATCGTTATTCTTCTTTTTAGCGACTATCTAAATGTCTAAGACTTTTGATAGGTTTCAGATTGTATTTGTGTATGTGGTGATTATTATCCCAAATATGTTGCGCCGCGCATGACTTGTCTACACTACTGTGTCACAGCTGTGCCAAATTCTCCTTGACTCTAAAGACCAAAAGAACCATTAAAACCAGATTCAAAGAGAATTTGGCACAGCTGAGTAGTGCAGACAAGTCATGCGTGGCACAACCTATTTGTGATAATAATCACCACATAGATAAAGAGAATCTAAAACTTAGCAAAATTGTTAAGAGTCAACTAAGTCAGATGCGTACGAAAGTGTTTATATTTTTAAGCCAATAAAAAATAAAAGTTTCATAAACCGAACCCTGCCATTGATTTTACTATTCGTTTTTCGCGTGCGAACTGTATATCAAATTTGAAGACGATATCTCAATGAGTTCTGAAGTTTTCTTGGCTACTAACAGACAGACATACAGACAGAGAGATACATTTTCGTTCCCAAATCATGTTCATTAGATACTTTTGGAATTTTTGTCAACGATGCCCTACTTCCAGACGTATGGACGATGTGAAAGTAAAATCGTTAAGGAGAACAAATAAATCCAATGAGATAAACTTCATGTAATCACCCTGTATATATATATACAGGATGATTGCTGAAAAGTGCCCATTAGAAGTTTATGACCTTATCATCCGATTTAAGAGCTAAAAATTTGTATTCGGCCATTATACGATATTCTCATTCAGATAAAAATAGTTTCACTACGCTAGCGCTTCCGGTTATACCGTTATTTTAAATAAAACACCCTATATATTTTTACATTTTCAGAATAGCAATCCAATTTGGGATAGATTTTATGTAGTACTCTCTACACCTAGCCTTATTAGTTTTTGAAATATTTGCGATTTTCGAAAAATATTCGTTATCGCAACTCTTTTTATAATTTGATGTATTTTTGTAAAGTGTAAATCTAGAAAATATATTTTCGGACAACAGATTGCTGGTAACTGTCTTGCAAAATTATTGGAATGAAAATCTATTTTTTATACAAGGTGTTCGTTTATAGCCTGACAATATATGGAAATTCAAGCGGGTATAACTTGATTTTTTCAAATGGAACACCCTATATATTTCTATTCCAAAGCATTCTACATACATAGCTCTGTAACTTCTATTAACTATGTCCTATACCTAAATAGCAGTATTTCTGAGATATTGTTACTTTCCTGAAGTGATATATTTAATATCGCAGCAGAGAATTTTAATTCCAATGTTTACATGGCATTGGATGATCCAGTTTCTTTTTTAATTCATGATGACACGCTGACAATCTGAGAATAATAATAAAAAATCTGGACGCAGCAAGTGCGTTAGGATAGTGAATTTTCATAAAAATGTTTTAAATAGTAAATATGTGTTTTTTTTAAAGAAAGCAGGCATTTAATTTGGTTCCCAGTATAACTTATATAGTAGAAACAATATACCGTATACCATCAAAATAACTTTATTGGTTGAAAGTGTATAAAAATGTTTCGAAAATAAACTTTAAATGTTGCCGAAAAAACTAGTTTCCTGGCCAACGAACCTTTTTAAAAACCTCCCACCCTTGTGTAATTTGACTTCCCGAGTCCAACGCACTTGTAAGATTCATCCCTGCTCAAACATTAAACAAGTTATGAGCACCGATGTTAAAAAAAAAGAACGTTAATTAATTATGGCTTTATCATTGTAAAAATGTAATAGTAGAACTACTAAAGTAACATGACAATCATACAGTGACATTGAATGAATTGAATTCTTATTTCTAGAGTAAAGTTAAGCTAGATTAGATTATGTACAGTGAACAGAGGAAAGACAACAACTTGTGATGCAACTAGAGCTGAAAAATTCAAAGGAATCGTATAATGTGACTTCCGTTTTGGTTCAAACACTCTGAAATTCTCGCTCCAGCGGTGGTCGTTCTTCGTATCTCCTCTGAACCTAACTCCGTAAAAGCTTGCGTTATGCATTTGATTAGTTCCTCTTTAGATTGGACATGTACCTCGTAAACCTTGGACTTTGTTATACTCCGCATATAAAAATCACAAGGCATCAAGTCCGGCGAACTTACTGGCCCGCACCAAGCGCCGTTTCTGCCTAGCCATCTGCCAACAAATATACCATTTAACTCAATACACATATAGGTGTGTATCAGCAGTTGAATGGTATTGTGCGCTGGAGCCCCGTCCATCTGGTACCAACAATCGAGAATTTCCAGACAGACTGTCCACAAATAGCATCACCACTGTTCTCAGGATATGAATATACTTCTGACGTGAGCGTGCCATCGTAAATATAAAAACACACTCGGTCGTCCATTATCATGCAGAGAACCTTGCAACTAAATATCTGCTGGAAATTCCTAGGTCGTCTCTAATGCAGGTTTTCATCTGCCCAGTAATGCTCATTTTTCATATTCTGCAAACCCTCTCTGCCAAAGTTAAACTCATCCATCCAGATTATTTTGATCAAGAATGTAGGATCTTCCTGCACTCGTATCAATAGGCGTTCGCAATAATTTACCCGCCTCTCGTCGTCGCTATCACGGAGGTGTTACACAGGAATAAAAGGGAAATTATACATTTTGTGCTTCTTCAATATTCGCTGAATGATCCAGTAAGGCATGTCCAAGTCCCTAGACGCATTTCTTATAGAATATGTTGGCACTGCATGAAAGTATGCAAGAACTGCGACTTGGCGTGTTTCCTCAGCTTCAAGTTTGCGTCTACAAATTACTCGTCTTGATGTTATACATCTATACCTTGAAAACTTTGATTGAAGCGTCTTGAACCGGTGTCCGCCCAAAGGTGCAGAATGAAGAAACTTCTCATTGAATGTGCGACATGTTCTTTCAATAACTCTGTTGCAGTTACCGTGAATAATGAATATATTTATGATATCTTCATTACCGTAGCGTTTTCTACTTCCCATCGCCACTTATACAAAAAGCAAGCTACAAATTTTACTGCTGTCACTAAATAAAACTATGTGTCAAATTTCAGTTTTTCCGCCTGACATTCCAACAAAAGCCTACTCTTTCCACAAACGGACTCATGTATAAATTCCAATATAGCTTCCCCGTTGGAGTGGTGAATATCGCAGAAATTATGCTATTTAGGTATAGGACATAGTTAATAGAAGTTGCAGAGCTATGTATGTAGAACGCTTTAGAATAAAAATATATGGGATGTTCCATTTGAAAAAATCAAGTTATACCCGCTTGAATTTCCATATAGCCTGACACTATAAACGCACATCCTGTATAAAAAAATGTATTTTCATTCCAATGATTTTTCAAGACATAGTTACCAGCAATCTGCTGTCTAAAAATATATTTTCTAGATTTACACTTTACAAAGGTACATCAAATTATGAGAAGAGCTGCGATAACGAATATTTTTCAAAAATCGCCAATATTTCAAAAACGAATAACGCTAGGTGTAAATAATACTACATAAAATCTATCCCCAATTGGATCGCCATTCTGAAAATGCAAAAATATACAGGGTGTTTCATTAAAAATAACGAAGTTTGTGACGACTTCCGGTATAACCGGAAGTGATAGAGTAGTGGAACTATTTTAGTATGAATGGGAATATCGTATAATTACCTAATACAAATTTTCAGCTCTCCAATCGGATGAGAAGGTCATAAACTTCTAATGAGCACTTCTCAGCAATCACCCTGTATATATATATATATATATATATATATATATATATATATATATATATATATATATATATATATATTATTTCTCATTAAATTCTAACGACCTCAGAAGTCTAATGGCATTGCAACCAGCAAGGGATCACACAGAGAAAGAATTGTTTATGGTTGCTTCTTTAGTTAAAATATGCTACCCACAGCGCAATCTGTTGAGGGCCGATACAAGCTGTCACACCCCGCCACATCATCCTTGCATCATGCTAAAAGCGTTACGAGGTATTTATGTTATAAAGAGTGAAGGAGTGGAGCGATACCAACCACACATATGTTAAAGAAAAGAAATTATATATATATATATATATATATATATATATATATATACATATATATATATATATATATATATATATATATATATATATATATATATATATATATATATATATATATATATATATATATATATATATATATATATATATATATATATATATATATACATATAAATGACACAAAGAAATGCAACATACCTGACCTATCGAAGATCTTAAGCAGCAAGTATACATCGTTCCCGTCAGGCGAAAGTTTTGACTGGATTTTAACTTCCAACATATCGCATTTTTTTTCGAAGAGTTCAAAGTAGCAGGAGCTGATTGAGTCTTCTCTATATTGATATTGCATCTCTATGAGAAAAATAAATTCAGACACCTTCAATACTAATAAGTAAAAGCTATCTTTACTAGCAGTTGTAGCTTCTTTCCATGTATGTATAGATGCGTGAATCAGGTTATTTTTATTATATAGTTTCACCAGCTCTTTGGTGTTCGACCCATGTACCTTTAGGCAATGATCAAAAAACTGATACGCATGACCTTCCCATTGGCAATCTGTGGTTTTGTAGAAGTCGCAGCTCCTTTTTCTAAATTTGCAGTCATCTTCATGGGAAAAAAATTCTGAGCCCCTGTCTATCCAGAGACATCCAAAATCTCTGTTTCGGCAGGGCACGTGTAATAATTTATACATCTGATATATTTTTGCGGGAGTGGATATGGCAAATTGAGATCTGCACAAGGGGCAGTTTCTCAGGTTAATGTAGCACTCGAAACAGATCGTATGGCCTAACACGCACAGTTGGAAAGGTGGTTTGATTGTGTCTAAGCATACCGGGCACTTAAAATCATTTAATAATCTCTGATTCAGCGACCTGAAAAAACAAAATGTATTTTAGTTAAAATGTTAATTTACGTGTGCTAAAATGCTAGAGTTTCAGATATATCGCATTTTTTACAAGAAAATTTGCAATATTATCTGGAAAACCTTGCCTCTGGCCAACGAATTGAGACTTCGGAAATAATTTCCCAGATTAATGAAAACAGAAGCCTTAACTTAGAATATTGGCTAAACCATTTTGTACACACACACCCACACACACGGACACACACAAGTGCGTGCGTGCGTGTGTGTGTGCATTATTTTAAGATTCGCTTTTTCCATAGCCTACTACGATAACACATAAGACTCCTAAAATTACTAAAGCGTAATAGGCATTCTCTACAACAACAACAAAAAAACACAAATATCTCTGTGTAGACACATCTATAAGCCGCAAATTCCAAGTTTCACGATCGTAACGTATACCGAGTGTTCACAATTTGAGTGCAAAAAATGAAAAAATCGGCTTTTTTGGAGTGCTGTGTGTAAACGCTACTGAATGTCTTGCAACTATTAGAATGCCAATGGATTAAGAGTCACCTAGTATATTAACTCACACAATATCATCCTCATATCTTATACAGAGTGTTCATAATAAATACGGAAACATACTTTTACAACGTATTACCCAATTTGACCTTTGATCGCACCAGCATCTTAAATTTTGCTAAGGCACCACTCTATTATTTCTGAAATTAGCTACGTGAAGATTGGAACCTGCGATGATCACTGATAAGTAGAATGAAAAATATAATTTTTCATCCTCTGATGACGCTAACTTTGTT
Organism: Tillus elongatus; assembly: GCA_964006375.1. Taxonomy (NCBI): domain Eukaryota; kingdom Metazoa; phylum Arthropoda; class Insecta; order Coleoptera; family Cleridae; genus Tillus; species Tillus elongatus. The sequence continues at coordinate 54,249,180 of OZ023265.1, read as the reverse complement.
TGTGAAACGATCGTCAGTTCTTTAAAAAGATGTGTTGTGGTGATTCGGGTTCTCCAAGTGTGCTTATCAGTGCTCATCGTAGATTCCACTCTTCACTTAGCTACTTTCTGAAATAATGGAATGGTGTCTTCCGAAAAAATTTAAGATGTTAATCCGATCAAAGTCCAAGTTGGGTAATACATTGCAAAAAGGTATGTTTCCCTATTTATTATGAACACTCTGTATAAGATATGCGGATGATCTTGTGTGAATTAATACACTAGGTGACTCTTAATCCAATGGAAACATAATATTTACAAGACACTCGGTAGCGTTTTGCGACGCACTTCCTTTTATACCAGATGACAATGCTCAAATAATTCCCAATCTATTCACAAACCTAATTTGTCATTGGCATAAGCTAGGTTACCGGGAAATTAGAGGGCCGCCAGCTTTTACACAGTGGATATGGGCGTGGGTCAAAATAAGATGTTAACTAGGGGCGCCACTTGATTGTTTAACCTCCACTCCCGGATATTCTAATAAGATGTTCACTAATATACTTCCTTGCCCAGATCCAACACAACCAAGAATTCTTGGATCACACTGGCTACTATAGCCAACCACAATCGAGCACAGGAAGCTGCAAGGGAGTTATAATTATGGTAAAACAAACTAAAACTCAGAACGTTATGGTCTCATAGACCCACAAGTAAAAGTAACGGTAATGATCTAATAATACTAAGTATTCTCAACAGCCCTGAAAACAAAACACAACCACAAAACCAAAACACACCTATAATATGATAAAATAAGGGCTTTTATTACGCTTCTTTGGCATACACGAAATTATTAAAAGCTGTTCTAAAATTCTGACCTAAACTAAAAAGTCTCTATTATATAACTGAAATGGCTTATTACAAAATAATCAAGATATCTAATGAGTATGCACGAATGTACTCCAAAACTACAATTGTTCTATGGAAAAATTCCACTTTTCGTGCACGCAAAGCTTACAACTTGTTTCCCAAAAAGTAATTAATTACACGTTAGTTACGTTAAGTGGCCTGATTAAATATCAAGTCCTAAGAATAATCAATAAGCTTAACTAATGCTAACAATATATAATAAACTGTGGTAACTATCAAAAGTGAAGCAATTATATTAATAAGGGTCTCATAAAAATCTGTACCACATTTATTGAAGTTTAAATAAAATAAATTCAGTTTGATTGGATCGTAGTAAAACTTTGATATAGCCAATTTAACAGAGGTGAATATTTAACATTTAAGCTTATCAAGATTGTCTCTCTTATCACTCTACTCTTTATCACAAAACGGAAAATTCTTACTTGAACATCCTGGACTTCGAGACCATAAAATTACCAACAATTTCCATACAAAACTGGGGCCTTTAAGGGTACGGAACTGCAACCACGGAAACAAGGCGACAAACGGAAAGGCAATGCAACAACGGAAAGCGAAGACCTCCTCACTGAGATCCTAATTCGTAGACCACAGATTTCACAGCTGACGGGAATTATCGTTGCTCTTGACTAGCACATAAAAACTTCATTTAACTCAAGAGCCATACTTCTTTCGGTACATGAAAATTCGCCATTCCATGCGAGACTTATTCCATTAAAAAATATCATATGATACGTGAATTCGCCAAAGGTATTAGCCCACCAACACTGGGGCTTCCTAGTTAAAATCCAGATTACCTACTACGTGGATAACTGCCCAATACAAGTACCCTAAAAACAATAAGTAACGGAATGCTAGAGGTGTTATAGTTACGAGAGATGATGACTTCTTACCTCCAAAGAGGGCATACGAAACTCCAACCAACGTGACAAGATCAAAGTGGTACTTATATCCCCTCAAACGGGTTATCTCTACAGTCTTCAACACCAAATATATAAATTACGATATCACCAAAAGACTGCAGATATTTTCTGAGTGCAATTTAATCCACTATGGGGATAGATAATATCCGACTTGCTTCTCAAAAAGAACCACGTGTGAGCTCAACTCTACTACCAAAAAAATTTCTCTCGAACCTTCCGGAATATTAGCGTTTCCTACCTGACAGCCCGCAGCGCCATCGTTCGCTCTCACTTCATCCTATACGTCCCCAGCCATCTATCTTTCTCAACATGCAGACCATTCTCGAACCACCAGCATGTTTAGCCAACATCGCAAGCGCGGCAGCCGACAAGATATACCAGGGGTAGTTCAAAGAGAAGGGATTTAACGGAATATCTCAATTTAATTCAGTATACGAGGGATAGCCAGAAGAAATAACCATGATCGTCGCCAATAATTCTCTGTTTAAAGCAGATGAGGAACCACAAATACACCCAATCTAGCCTAGTTGTTTAGCTGCTCAATTTATACTGTTACAGTTTACACAGGGCACTTCAAAAGTATAGATTTTTAGTTTTTGCACAAGTTGTGAACACGGCATAAATTACGATAGTGAAACTTGGGATTCTTGGCTTACAGATATGCCTAAATCGATAGAGACATTTTCTTAATTCGTAAAAAAATGCCTAATTTCCTTTAGTCATTTTTAGTGTCTTATTTGTTAGCGTATAGGCTATGGAAAAACCGAATCTTAAAATATTGCATACAAGAATGTGGATCTTTTCAACTACTTTATTTTAAACAATCTTTTTTCTAATTGGCCGACCCGTTATGAAATCATGAATCGTCGAAATTTAAAGTGAAACCTTCTCTCTCTCTCTCTCTCTATATATATATATATATATATATATATATATATATATATATATATATATATATATATATATATATATATATATATATATATATGAATGAATTAATTATTTTGTTTTTTTTTGAACTTTGACAATTCTAATAGCTAACGAATTGGTTTATATTCGTTTTGTTACAAAGCACTTTAAGAGATGTATGTGCGGTGTTGCCATATCTCCAAAACGTCCCCCAACATCTGGTAATTCTTGCGCAATCTGGCAACATCGCCCCCCCCCTGAAGGTGCTTGGGGTGACCCCCCACAGGCGAAGTAACTAGTGTGAGGTGTTAGAGAGTAGCGACTGTAGTTCCAGTGTAGTGACTTTTGTCCAGATTAGTGATTGTAAAGCCAGATAAACTAAGTGTTTTGTGAGAGAGACATTCTAGAACTTTTATTGTAACCATATTTAGAGAGTAACTAAAGTAGTTTTGTTAAAATTTAGAGTCTCACTTATCCAGAATCCGGCGAAAACGCAACAGCTTTATTATGGCACGGTTAAGTTTAGTAGAAAAAGTAGAAATTATTCGTCCTGTTTGTAAAAACGTAAGATCTTCCAGGGAGGCCGCTGAGGAATTTAATCGAAGGCATCGAAATCGTCAACCAATTGACAACACAACAGTCTTTAGAATAAGCTAGATGTTCGACATTACTGGGACAGTAGCTGCTAAGAAGAAAACAGTACACAGAGATAATACTGGTACGGACAGGATCATAGTTGAGCGTTTTCAAGAAAATAGGTACACTAGTTTAAGACAGGTATCTCGAGATGTAGATATCAGCCTGTGAATAATAACATGGCTTGAAAATAATAAAAGTTGGCCGTACAAACCAAAAATATTACACACTTTAGAACTAGGCGATGGAGAAAAAAGTCTGAACGCAGCATGTGCGTTATGGAAGTGAATTTTCATTTAAAAAAAATAATAGGAAATATGTCACTCTAATGCAAGCAGACATCAATCTGGTTACCGGTATATCCTATATAGCAGAAACAATATACCTTATTTTATAAAAATTACTTATTGCTTGAAAATGTACAAAAATTTTCTGAAAATAAGCTTAAAATATTTCGGAGAAAACTGGTTTCCAGCCAACAAACCTTAGATTAATAGCCAATTGAGTTACTGAAATTTGCAGGATTTAATGAAAATTCGCTACCAAAATGCACTTACTGCGTCTCGATTGCTTTCTTACAAACATGCATCATATTTAGATAGAAAATGCAAAAAATGCAATAATATAAGGGTGTTTGAAAAGCAATTGTAGGGATCACCAACGACTTATGGACCACCTGTGATTGTCAAAATATTCCTATAAGATGCAGCTTGAGACACCCTATAATTAACGTACACAATTTTTTCTCGTATCTTGTATAATAACAATTATATTGAGCTTTACGCTAGAAATGCGTCACCTTGGATATGATGCAAACAGATAAAAACTGAAAGTAAATCCTGATATGTATTGTATTCTAGGGGGCCTAGTTTGCACTCATTTGAAGAAATCTTTTTGAAATTGAAAAGTCGGGGGCTTCTAAATCACGAATTTTTTCTACTAAGGTATGCTTAAAAATATAGAAAATATAGCCTATAAAACCTACAGCCAAAGCATCAGAGAAAGGGTCTATTTGAAATGAACTTTCTGTAAACATTTTAGTAAAATGAAGGACATGGCAGTTGAAGTTGAAACTTAAGGGTTTGCAGAGCACTCTTCTTGCGACATTTTTTTACATAGTCCGTATTTGCTTTAGGTCATTTGCCTAAATGTTGCGTATTTTGACGTTTCAAATCGTACTTTTGAGGAAAACCCCAAATTAGTTTTATTTAAATGTCTATAACTTTTTTGTCTTTTAACCTACAGACCTAAGTTTTGGTACGTGGCTCACTATTTATAATACAAACACCCGTTCCGAATTGGCTTGTCCTTATTTTGTCATCATCGGAGATATAATTTTTTCCCGAAAGAAAACAAAATTCTCCTGGAGAACCTGGGCCGATTTTCCTAGCTAACGAGCTTATCCAAACCAATTGCAAAAGGAAGGCATTCACCAAATTTGATCAAAATCAGTCAATTATTTTTTGACATATATATATATATATATATATATATATATATATATATATATATATATATATATATATATATATATATATATATATATATAGTTATGGATAAATATTACAAGGAAAATATGCACCAACTATTAAAAACCCTCAAATAAGACGAACACGCAAGTTACGCCTAACTGCAACTTATCGGAAAGTGTAAAGTAAGTTACTATAAAGCATTACCAAATGAAGATGACCATATAACCATGTGGCTGCACATACGTAGCGACTATGTAAGAGTAACTTACATTATAAAATTTAATTTAAATAAGATATTGTAATAAAATTATAACATGATTAAACATTGAAACTGACCACGGATATGGGTTTTAGAGGTCCTAGTTTGCGCTCATTTGAAGAATTTTTTTCAAAATTCAAAAGTCGGGATCTCCTCCTAAAAATGATGGAATTTTGCTTATTCTGTCAAGGAGAATGTCTGCGGAATGATAACTTCCTAGATAATATTGCGTTCACCGGCGAAGCAACTTTTACTACGAATGGCCTAGTATCCACTCAAAATGCACGTTATTGGGCTGATAATAACATAATTGGTTTATAGATTAAAAAAGGCAATATTCATAAAAAGTTTGTATTTGGCTTGGGATGTTTAAGAACCGTATTTTGGGCCCCATATTTTGTGAGGGGACTTCAAATGGACAGAATTTTTTTATATTTCTTAGGCCAACAATCTATGGATAATTTGGAGAACTTGTTAATAAAAGACAGAAGACTTTTCAACAAGATGGTGCACCAATTCACAACACTATCGCTGCTGGAGGATGGCTCAATGAGATATGTCCTTGTACATTGGCCGCCCCGATCACCAGATTTGACACCCCTGGACTTCTTTATTTGGGATTACCTCAGGCTAAAAGTATACTAAAACAGACCTCGAAATGCCCGGAAATTAAGGCAAAGAATTGTAAAAGCTTGTAGATACATAACAGCAGAACATCTTAGAGGCACGAAAATCAATTTAATATACGAAAAGTGCATGGGAATGAAGGTGTTGACGTAGAACATAGTAAGATTTGAAATTCAAATTATTGTTACTAAAATTGTTTCTTTATGATTAGTTCTTGTGAGTTCATTTATTTTTTGACATTTCGATTTAGTTCTCATTTCTTGCCCATGTCCTTGATAGTTATTAGTTCTTGTTTTTTGGTGTTTTAAAAATCTCTCAAGGGACAAATAACCGTTCCCAATTTTTTTGCCTTCTAATTATCTATCGGGTTAAAATGATGAGGATTTCTGTGATATTAAGGAAAATCACTTTAACAATTTTCGGGGCATCGCATTCCGTTTATGGATACTGCATACAGTCCCCAGTCGAGTAGTCAATTAACATTCGCCGTAAAGAGGGCGTAAACAGGGCAAAATAAAAAGTTAAAAAAAAATAAAAAATTGACTCTTGAAAAACACCCTATAAGAGGTAGAGGACTCAAGTTTGATACAAGTGTAAACTGGGCACGCCGAACTCGATTCTGCTTTCCATAATGCCTATTAAAAATGTCTAATAGGGTATGTCAAAAATTCGACCCATTTGAAGGATCCTAGTAGGAACTGAAAAAGGGCGATTCAATTCGGTCAACACAATATATATCAATATATATATATATATATATATATATATATATATATATATATATATATATATATATATATATATATATATATATATATAAATATCAAGTCAAGTAGTCACGTAAAGGAATGGATTCCTAGGCCCAACTTCACGTCTTTGAGGCCTTCCAGCTGTCTATTGTTTGGGTTTATACAATGGCGGTGATATAGTTTGTGTTTGGACTTTATGCCACAGTTTTATGTTTCATCTTTCGTGTTTGATGTTCTTGTTGTTTGTTCATATTACCATTGGCGTTCTACGAAAGTATCTGCAGGTGTCGCGCTATCTCTAGTGTATCGATTAAACTAATTGTTCTAATAAGATATGGGAGCTTTTAGTGAATTCTCTTTAAAAAAAATCACTAATGAGGAGATCGCGACTTTTGAATATTGAAAAAAATTTTCAAATGAGCGCGATTTAGAACCCCTGGAACCCAAATCCGAGGTCGGTTTCAGTCTTATATATATATATATATATATATATATATATATATATATATATATATATATATATATATATATATATATATATATATATATATATATATATATATAATTTATGCGTCACGCCGAAAACTCAAAAAATAATGTGCCGATTTTGATAAAATTTGGTGAGTACCTTCCTTTTGCAAGTGGCTTGGATAAGTTCGTTGGCTAAGAAAATTGGACTAATTTTCCCCAGAAAATTTTGTGTTTTCTTTTATCAAATCTTTATATCTCCGGAAATAACAAAGCCATGGCAAACAAATTTGGATCTCTCCGTTAAAAGAAATAGTTATAAGTTTTTAAGTCAATAGGGTTATACGTAGAAATGTCATAAGAAGTTAGAAAGCCTAAAGTTTTGGCTTATTACATTTTATCCTATATTTTATTAAAAGAATTGCATAAAATGAAATTGAAATTAACCCTATATGTGATGCTTTGTTAGTTTCAATTATAGAGTTTATTGAGTTTATTTATTTAATGCTAATAACGGATTCTTTGGACTTCTGTAAGGTGGGTTTTTTATAGTTTGCATTTCTAGCTTCTTTGCTCCTTTGCTCCTTTGCAGCATGTTGGCCCTCCAGAGCATCTCAGATTTGCTTTAGGTCTCTTAACTGTATTGTGGAGTTGAGATCACAGAATATTTCTGTTTGTTAATGCATAAAAGGGTTCCTCTTAGCATGTTTCTGAATTTAGAAAAGAAACTAACATTGCGCTAATGTGCAAATTTATCTATAAATGTTATTAATATTAAAAAATATTGAAACAACGCCCGCGCCTCGAATAAAGTTCTCTTCGTTGTTTTAACTTTGAATGACATTTCCTTTTACCCTTTTCCATTCGTTCACCTATGTTTAGTACATTGGACACAGAAAATATAGGAATTTAGTTAAAATTGTCATTTGAAATGTGAAGGAAAATAAAATGTGTTCTATGCAACGAATCATTGACATAAAATTGAACAATTTTTAGATTATAAATAATTGAGAGTGAACTGGACTAGAAAAAGATACGGCAACAATACGGAATCATCGATGATAAACAATTACTTAATCATCTAATAACTGAAATGAAAACCGATATTATCACTTTCAAAATCAAATAAAATAGCATTATAATGAGTAGTAAATTGTATGTTAATTATACGATGTCTGGAGCTGCATCTTATACAATTATTTTTACAATCACAGGTGGCCCATAAGTCGCTGGTGATGCATTTTTTTTTCATAATCGAACACGCCCTATATTCTTGCAGTTTTTGCATCTTTCACCGAAAGGTAATGCATGTTTGTAAGAAAATAAATTCTGGACCCAGAAAGTGCGTTATGGTAGCGATTTTTCATAAAATGTTTCTTTCGGTAGCTTAATTTACTATTAACGTAAGGTTCGTTGTGCAGGAAACCAGTTTTTTTGGGCATATTTTAAGTTTATTTTCGGAAGATTTTTGTATATTGTCAAACAATAAAGTTATGTTGATAAAATATGGTACATTGTTTCTCCTTTATAGGTTACACTGGTAACCAAATTTGATGCAAGCTTTCTTAGAAAAATTATATTTCCTATCAAAAACATTTTTATGAAAATTCACTACCATAACGCCCTAGTAAGATAACAACATAAAAAATGAATAAATGATAAAGTAGGATCAAGATCTGCATACCTATTTTAATGTACTCGTGTCAATAAAGCAGACGATTCGGGTGCTGCATTGAAACTGCCAATTGTTGTCGTTGTTTTGCTTTTTTCTTGTGAAGTTAAAAATTTGAAAGTGGCAGTAAAACTCACAGAATCTGAGCTCATTGACCTCTTAACGATGTGTGGATATGGTCATCGTCAACGATCGTTGGAAGAAGTTCGCACTTTATTTATTACTATTCATTCGGATAGGCAAATTAGTAAAAGTACGGTGCATCGGTTATTAAAAAGTATAAGGAATTTCGCGAAGTAAGGTATTGATCAAGAAGTGGACGTCCAATATGAGTAAGTGGCGGAGACACAAGAAAATTCTCATGTATCTATAACAGAATTGGGTCAAATTAATGACATATCCCAAAAGTCTGCTCACAAAATTCTGAAGTCTGAAAAAATTAAATCCTTTAAGATGCACGTGGTTCATGAGTTAACCGAGGATGACCCAGATCGCAGACTAAATTTTTCTGAAATAATGACAGAACATATCCAAGCTCCTCCTAACTTTGTAAATGAAATAGTTTTTTTTAAGATGAAGCAAAATTCGTCTGAATGGTACGGTTTACAGGCACAATTGTCGTTTCTGGTCAACCGTCACTGGATGGAGGAAGTCCATACGCAGTATCCTCAAAAAGTGAATGTGTGAGCTGGCTTGGTCGGAAACACATTAGTTGGACTTTTTTCATTAACAGAAATTTAAATGGTGATGGCGACTTGAATTTATTGAGAAAACAAATTGTACCAGCACTTAGAGCACTCTTCCCAAATCAGATGAGACCTAATCATCCAAGCGACAATATTTGCTTCCAACAAGATGGAGCTTCGCCACACTTTATGAGTAATGTCCGTGACTATTTGGACCAAATATTCCCTGGCCTCTGGAATGGACGCAGAGGAGCAACAGAGTGGCCAGCCAACAATATTCCATATTTCATCAAAATAAATTTATTGTTTGAAGAATTACAATAATTTTTAGAGAATGAACTTAAAATTTTCAAAAAAAAAAAAAACAGTGAGATTATCGTGGCCAGCAATCTCTTTAAGCTATTTACACACCGATCCAGATATAACTATTCACAAAAGCTTCTCGACTTACATTTAAAAAAAATGCATGAAAATTGTCAATTCGCCATTTTTTTTACAAAAATTGCCTTAAGTATTGCTACTAAATAATTTTATCTTTTAAAATAATTTGTTACAATTTTTTTACGAAAATTCGAACACATTGTATTTTTACAGTAACTTATTAAATTTTTATTATTAATTACCAACAAAACTATTTCTATATTGAAAAAAATTTCTGCGAAAACTGACGAAATACTTTTTACACAAAGAGTTGCTGAACAAAAATATAAATCTCAAAGTATATACCTAATCTGTAAATAAAATTGAAAAAAAGAAAATTTTCTTTTTTTGACTTTTCACGGAAATTTGAACCTCTGTCAGTAAAAAAATATAAACAAAAAAATACTCATATTTTCATGTCACAAGCTGTCGGGAATAAGAACGTTATTTAAGTTTGTCACCATTATTTAAAGTTCCATTTGACATTTGTGAAAATTATTTATCAACTACTTATATATTATCAAAATATAAACATAGACAATCCTATCAAATTGATTATTTCTTACTGTTTTTTTGTACCAAAGTTAATAAGATGTTTTACTTATTTCCCTCGAAAATTCGCAAAATAATCAGATGATCGGTTATTAGGATTGAATAAAAACTGAAAAAAAAATTTGCATACCAATCCCTACACGAATAATGGCTGGCGACTGTAAATATAAAAATTTCCAAAACTATAGAGTCTTTAGGTATAGGCCGTACTGTACAATAGTTGAAGCAGAGGGCGTGCCCTTCATATCTGACACACAACGTATAGGTTGTTTTTATTCTATTCGAGAGCGTCCTGTGTATGGCATTTTTTTGACGAATAATGGAAACCAAAATCTCTCTGGATGCGTCAGATTCATGGGACTTATCATATATTGCTAAACACGCATCAAATTTTTAATACGTGCCAAAAACGTAAAAAAGCAATTGAATTGAATCAAAAACGATAAACGATGTGAAATTTTGTTTCCTACAAATATGCATTATAATTTAGTGAAAAATGTGAAAATATAAATGCTGTTCCATTAAAAAAGGAGGAGAGTCTCATGTGATTTTCAAAACTATTTTATAAGGTGGAAGTTAAGAAATCTAAAACTAACATATATTTTTTTTCGTGTCTTGTATACTAACGGATATATTGAGCTTTACAGGTAGAAATGCATCACTATGTAGGGAGTTCTAGAGATTGGCGTTCATTTGAAAACATAGTTTCAAATTTGAAAATCGCGGTCTCCAGATATGCTAATTTTTCTATGAAAATTCGCTAAAAATTATAGACTATTAAACCATAAACTCTATAAGTAAAACAAGTGCGATAACATCAGGGAATGGGCCTATTTGAAATAAATCTTCTGCACATATTTTAGTAAAACAAAAGACAATGAGTATTGAAGCTGAAACTCAAGGCTTTGTAAAACACACTATATATATATATATATATATATATATATATATATATATATATATATATATATATATATATATATATATATATATATATATATATAATTGCAGCCTTGGATAGAAAGTGGTAAGAGTTTACAAACACGTGACACTTGATCTACCTTTCCCATTCAAATTATTCAAATTAAGTTGGCGGAAATCACCCCCGCTATATGTTACAAGTCCTGTAAGGGTCCAAAAAGTGTCCCCATCGCAAGCAAAATCGACGTGTGTTATGGTTTTTCAACATTCTTAGCAGTTCTCGGCAAAAGCCAATGAAACCCTTTTATGGACACCTTTATACATATATATATATATATATATATATATATATATATATATATATATATATATATATATATATATATATATATATATATATATATATATATATATATATATATATATTGGCACGCGCAGATATTTAAAAAAACAATACTTATGGAATTTTTTGACAATTATATACTTAAATGAAGACTGTAACATGTGGTGGGCACAGATAATAATATTTTGGAAAACCAAATTTACCACAACCCATTTTTGGAGACCTGACGATCGCTCGGCTAGCAAGGTTAGCGTCATCAGATGTATAAAACATCCTCAGGTGACGCTAACCTTGTAGGCGAAAGGATAGTCAGATCTTTATAAATGTGTTGTGGTGAATTGGGTACTCCAAAAGGTACGTACTTATTCCGCACTTGTTCCGTCAAACATATGATTATATTAATTAGAAAAGGATATACTTACATTTTTCTGGTAACACTACTTGAGGAAATTAAAAACTTTAAAATCACAAACTAGACAGACCAACACGTTGACTTGTGGAGAGTTCAAACGCAAAGTAAGTATAAGGCAGAAACTCGAGAGACCAAAACCTTGACTCGTGCAGAGTTCAGATAGAAACTACCTACTAATGCATCGGTTACCCTTGCTTTAAAGCCCCGGAATCGTTTATTTCTCATTAAGGAATATATTTAAAACTGCATAACAATTTTTGTAAAAGTTGATGGGTCTTAAATCTTGTAATTTTGTTTGAAAGAGGGTTTAAGATGCAGTATGTGATAAGAATCGTTTGGTAGTTCTTTCGAAAAGATACTTTTGTCACGGTATAACGTTTGTTTAAGCTGTGCTTTTGTTGTGGTGATTAACAATAATGTTTTTCAACCTGACCATTCTAGGTAGGCTAGTTAAGTATTCTACCTACTCTTTTGACAACCCAATAGATTTTGCTACAAAATTTATATTCCTATTTGAATATTTAAGAAGTTTCTAGAATTTTCTACAAGAAATGTAGTAACTTTATTTCACCAAGCCTTAAGTTTCTGCTTCAACGCCCACTGTCCTTTATTTTACTAAAACAAGTGCAGAAAATCTTTACAAATAGACCTAATTAAACATAATTTAATTTAAATAATTTTTACCGAGATTTGGTACAAAAAATCCGCTAATAAGTACACGACTTTTGAAAAAAGTACCACGAAATAGGTGTTATATAACGCATATCCGAGGCCAGTTTCAGTGCTTAGCGAATTTTCATAGAAAAAAATTGATGTCGGAAAATTCGTTAAAAACTGAAACTGGCCTCGGATATGGGTTATAAAACGCCTATTTTGTGGTACTTTTTTCAAATGTCGTGATCTCATTAGCGGATTTTTTTTACAAAAATTCGCTAAAAATCATTTAAATTAAATTATGTTTAATTAGGCCCATTTAAAAGGATTTTCTGCACATGTATATATATATATATATATATATATATATATATATATATATATATATATATATATATATATATATATATATATATATATATTATATATATATATATCCGATAACCCAAAAAATTATGTCCAGACTTTGATAAAATTTGGGAAGTACCTTTCTTTTGAAATTGACTTAAATCGGTTGAATCAGTTTTTAGCGAATTTTCATTTAAAAAAAATTGATGTAGGAAAATTCGATAAAAACTGAAACCTGCCTCGGATATGGGTTATAAACGCCTATTTCGTGGTACTTTTTTCAAATGTCGTGATCTCATTAGCGGATTTTTTGTAGAAAAATTCGCTAAAAATCATTTTAATTAAATTATGTTTAATTAGGCCCATTTAAAAAGATTTTCTGCACTTGTATATATATATATATATATATATATATATATATATATATATATATATATATATATATATATATATATATATATATATATATAAATTGAAACTGACGCGGGATAGGGGTTTTAGGGGTCCTAGTTCTTCCTATATATATCCGATAACCCAAAAAATTATGTCCAGTCTTTTGAAATTGACTTGGATAAGTTTGTTAGCCAGAAAAAGCCGACCAGGGAGATCTTTAGTTTTCATTCAGAAAATGTTTGTATCTCCGAAAATAACAAAGCTATGGCCACCAAATTTGATACACGAGTTTCTAATACAACACGTATCCTAAAAAACAAAAGTCAGATCTCTAAGTTCAATGGAAAAAAATATAAGTATTTAAAGATAAACTTTGGATGCCACTGGTATTTAAAGAAGCGCACAAGGCCAAAATGTTTTTGTGGTCAACACAATAAATTTAATATTAAGATTAAGTTTTCTTGGCGCAAAAGGTCAAGAAGTACCAAAAAATTTACTGTGAAGTTTCACACTTTTTTTTCTTAAAACGTCAAAAAAGCGATTCGAAACGACAAAATTGGCGATTTTTTAAGCAAATATTCTGAAGCGAATACCGGTTGTGTAGAAGAAATGTCGTATTATTTGTGTTTTACAAAGTCTTAAGTTTTCGTTTTAACCACCATTGCATAACATAATGTTTCTAGAATCTTTTTTTCAAATAGACCCTCTTTCTGATGGCAGTAGTTTAAGTTATAGAGTCCGTGATTTAATATTCTATCATTTTCAACAAATTCTCGTAAAAAGGTTCGCTCTTGAGGAGATCGTGACTTCTTTAAGTCTAGTCGGGGCCTATTTAACTCTAGACTTGAGATAAATCTGGGTTAAACACACTGAAACTTTAGAGACGATCTCTAATTATATTTGTGGAGTAGGCTATTGAGTCCCAGTAATCGAACTACAACAATCCAACGCAACCCATATGCACCGCTCTAGGAAATATGCAGATTGAGGCATTAGACTGTATTTCATTCCTCTTGAAAATACCTCCAAAAAAGGAGCCAAAATGTCGCTTTTGAATAAATTCTAGACGCAGTTCAATCCGAGAACCAAGTATTTCTCACAATAATGACCGCGGAAACTTTTCCGAACATTTATAGGTATACAAACACCATTATTGCCAGACTCTGCCTTTTGTCGAAGTTATTTAAGAGCCTTTAACGTGTTGAGATACTCAAGAGTTATAACGAATAACCGGTATTTTCATTAGTATTTCAAAATAGAGCTATTGTTATTATTAATAATATCAAAACTTATACACACATTCACACAAAGATATATATATATATATATATATATATATATATATATATATATATATATATATATATATATATATATATATATATATATATGCCGACAATAGGCATGGATGCAAAATGATAATGTTTTGTATCCTCCTACTATGTCGAAAAGCATAACTATTGGACAATTGATAATCCCTTTATTAATCTTATTTTTAAAGGGGTAGACATTGATCCAATCCAATCCATAGCAGGATGTAGTGGAATTTTCCTTTACGTAATAGTAAAGGATTTTTTCACGCCCGAGGAGGTACCACCCCATACATCAAGGGGCCGGTGAAGTCCCAACAACGTCCGGCTCTGGTGTATGAGTCGGTTTCCCTTATAAGCAAAAATGATGATGGCTCATCCTTGTACAAAAGATTCCGGAGGCAAAATACCCCTCCATTCGGATCTCCGGGAGAGGGGTGTACAGGGAGCGCCAACATCAAGATTTAACATATCCTTTTTGAATATATGTAACCTAAATTCTAACCTGAACTCCGTCCACCATTTCCTCCAGGCTAACGGGCCCCAACTCCTCTTCCTCACCGAAACCCAAATCAGTGCCAAAACAGCCACTAATCACCTTAATTTCCCGGGCTATGAGCTCCTTACTTCCTTTAGATTGCATGTAGGCGTGTGCGCATACGTCCGTAGCAATCTACCCTGCACCAGACTCCCCAATTTAGAAGCTGGAAGAAAAGACATACTATGGATACAACTTTCTCTCAGGGCTGCAACTAAATTCATCTGTTGCATTTACCGGTCACCTTCTGACAACAACTTTGTCCAGCTCTTTGACTACCTTTCTGAAAAAACCGAACTGATTTCTGAATATCCGTCCTCCGAGGTCACTATTCTTGGTGACATCAATGTCCATAATAAGGAATGGCTAGGATCTTCAAAAACCGATCCACAAGGGAGAGCAGCGGAGGCCTTTGCAGTCAGCAATTCTTTAGCCAATATGGTTCAGCAACCTACTTAGTTTGCTCGTATCCCAACACACAGCTTAAATCCCTTGGATCTCCTTCTAACTACACAACCTGAATGCTATAAGATATCAGTCACCGCCCCCCTTGGTCGCTCAGACCACGACATGGTCACTGCTTTCTGCGCAATGCAACCCGAGGTCACACAGTCATCACACCCGCGTATCGTTTGGCACTACAACTCCGCAAACTGGGATGCAATGCGGGATTAATTTTCCTCATTTCCATGGGCGTCTGTCTGCTTCTCTCATCCTGACCCCTCTGATATCTCACAAAACGTCACCCAAATTATCCAAGCTGGCATGGAATTATTTATCCCACGTACACAGAAAACCTCTTCAGCCACTTAAAAGCTCTGGTGCTCTAAATCCTGTGACAAGGCCAGACTTGAAAAGGTCAAAGCTCACAAAACGCTTCTACACAATCCCAGTCAAGAAAATCGTCAAGCATTTGACGACGCAAGAAACCGCTATGTCCGCATTCTTTCTGAGGCAAAAAACTCGTTTAATAACCACATCAAAAACAAAGTTCTCTTAAGCTCCAACGGCGGCAAACCCTTCTGGACTCTTGCTAAATCTATTGGGAATAATTTCTGCAAAAGCACGTTCCCACTTCTTGTCTCAGGGGATGAAATTGTTTCTACCGCCCTGGGCAAGGCTGAACTTTTTGCTTCGTTGTTCGCCGGCAATTCTACTCTCAACCCACCTCCAAATGTTCAACCACCAACAGTCCCCAATGTCGCGCATAAAATGACGGATATCATTTTCAAAACTAAAAAGGTACGAAAGATGCTCTCTTCTCTTAATACCAGGAAAGCCTCTGGCCTTGACGAGATCCCAGCAATTGTTCTCAAAAAATGCGCACCAGAGCTTGCTCCTGTCTTGACTCGTCTTTTTCAGATATCTTATAATAAAGGCATATTCCCTAGTAACTGGAAAACTGCTCGAGTACAACCCATCCCCAAGAAAGGATCCAAAGCTCTTCCTAGCAACTACAGGCCAATTTCTCTCCTTTCAGTCGTCTCTAAAGTGATGGAAAAGTATATAAACACCGAATTACTAAAATTTCTTGAAAAACACAGTCTAATCCACGACAGGCAGTATGGATTCCGTCAGCGCAGATCGACTGCCGACCTCCTTTCCTTTGTCACCCATTCTTGGAACAAGTCTATGAAACAACACGGTGAATCCCAGATTGTTGCTCTAGACATATCCAAAGCATTAGACCAGGTCTGGCACGCAGCGCTGCTTAATAAACTTCCGGCCTATGGCCTACCACCAAAACTCTGCATGTGGACAGCAAATTTCCTCTCCAACAGGAGCATATCTGTTGTTGTGGATGGCCATTCCTCTAAACTGTATCCAATTAATGCAGGAGTTGCTCAAGGTTCAGCTTTAGCCCCTACTTTGTTTCTTCTCCACATCAATGACCTCCTCTCGAGCACATCCAACCCAGTTCACAGCTACGCGGACGACAGCACCCTCCATTCAAATATACAATATTCTAAGCCTGTCTCTTTAGCCCAATTAGATAAGGATCGCAGACTCATGGAGGGTTCTGTCTCCGTGGATCTCCAAAAAATATTAGACTGGGGAAGTAGAAATCTTGTACAATTCAACCCCACCAAAACTAAGTCTTGCTTTCTTTCTCACAAGAGATACACCAGCCCTAGACCCATCACAATGAACAACCAAGTTATTCAAAGTAATGAGTCCTTTTCTCTTGTTGGCATTTCTGTGGATCGAAATCTTAATTGGCACCAACATGTCACATCAATTGCAGAAGCGGCTGCTAAGAAATTAGGTTTCCTCTTCCGGGCTCGCAAATACTTTTTACCAGATAATCTCTATACCTTATATACTTCACAAATAAGGCCAAACCTCGAATACTGCTCCCACATCTGGGGTGCCGCTGCCGCTTCTACACTCGCTATCCTGGACTCCATTCAAAAGAGAGCTATACGTCTTATCGGTGACCATACCCTCACCCAAAGGCTGCCATCCTTGCCCACCGACGTGCCGTTGGTGACCTCTCTCTTTTTTATAGATATCTGCACGGGCACTGCTCAGAGGAGCTTTCCTCCATAGTTCCCCCACCTGCTGCCCCCAACAGATCTACCAGGGGAACAGAGCGAATGCACCCTTTTACTGTCCAGGTCACCAGACATAGAACATCTTGTTATGCCCGCTCTTTATTCCCGAGGACTTCCAAGTTGTGGATTTCCTTGCCGGCACAGGTTTTTCCTTCTCCTCCGAACCTCTAAACCTTCAAGTCCAGAATTAACAAGCTGCCTCTTTCCTCCTTGTCAACACCCACGGTACGATATTATTTAGGCTGTAAGCCCTCGGGGTGTGTTGTTGAAATAAAAAATAAAATAATATATATATATATATATATATATATATATATATATATATATATATATATATATATAAATATAATTCTTTTTTTGTTTTTTTTTTATTCCAAATGTTGGCATTTTGTTTTTTAAAAACTTGCATAACTATCTTCTCAGTTTAAAACAACAGTTAGTTGTAAAGATATACTTATAATTTTTTCATCTGTCAACATGTCTGGATAATGCTACCTTTCTTAATGAAGTGTTGTAAAAAAATTCACTAATTGGGAGATCCCGAATTGATTGATTTTGAAAAATTTCTTGTAATGAGCGCGAAATATTTTTTATATGCTTATATATATATATATATATATATATATATATATATATATATATATATATATATATATATATATATATATATATATATATATATATATACAGGGTCGCTGATAAGTCTGGAAACGGTCGATTATCCGGGAAAATATACAAGGTGTCGAAAAAAGTTTTATACAAAAGTTTTTGGGTTCTTCAATGTCTACTAGGCGGTGATAATTTCATTTATACAGGGTTGGTCATACAGGCGTGGCACACCAATATTAATTTTTTTTTAATGGAACACCCTATATATTATTCGATATTTCAATCCTCTATTGGATGAAGAACAAAAATAAATGAAAAGTAGAATATCTCTTGAAAACAATCTGTGAGTGTGAAAAGAACCGGTTGCGATGTTTTTAACATTGTTTGAAATCCTATTTTATAAGATGTTCAAAGTGTTCTCCATTGACCTCCTGACAATAATGAATTCGCTTAAAAAAACATTGCACTGCATTTACAAGAGCGTTTTGAGGAATGTTATTAATTTCATGCACAATCCCTGCTTGCAACTCTTCAATATTCTGCGGTCTATTTTGGTAAATTAAATTTTTTACATGACCCCACAAAGAAAAGTCAAACGGCGTCATGTCGGGAGACCTAGCTGGCCATTCAATAGTTCCCCTGCGCCCTATCCATCTGCCAGGAAAGGTTTGATTCAGATATTCCCGTACCTCAATTCCAAAATGAGGGGGTGCCCCATCCTGCTGAAACCATATTTCTTCCGCTGGTAGATTTGGGTCGTTATTGTTCGGAAATAATCGACTAACGTCTGGAACAATTGATTCTTGCAAAAGTGTCAAATATCGAGCAGAGTTCAAATTACCGTGTATAAAATAAGGTCCTATGATATGTCCACCAATAATAGCACACCAAACATTTACTTTTTGCGGTCTTTGGGTGTGTCGGTTGACTTGTCCATTCAAACAAAATGTAGATTCGTCGGAAAACAAAATGTGGTTGGCAAAGTTAAAATTTTGGCGTAACTTCTCCATAATAAGTTCACAGAACTCGATTCTGCGATCAAAATCGTCTTCACTCAGTTCTTGCAATAAATGAATTTTATATGGACGGAACTTTTCCCGCTTCGTAATCTTTTGAATTGAATATCGACTCATATTGTGATTTAAAGCCAATTGCTGTGCCGAAGTTTTCGGATTTTCCACCACATCCAATATTACATTCAAAGAATTTTCTTCATTTGTAACGGTTACTGGCCTTCCAGTTCTAGGTTTATCCTTGATAGCGCCAGTTTCTTGAAAACGATGCAAAGTTTTCGAAACTGTGGATTTGGAGATCGATTCCCGCTCAGGATGCAACTCATTGAACATAATCACCACTTGAGCAAAACTTCGTGTTCTATCACCGTACCCTATCATCATTAAAATTTCGATACGTTCGGTTTCACTTAAACTTGCCATTTTGCACAAAAACTCTTGACACTAAATTACTAATGTTTCAAAACTGTTGACACTGAATGAATGTTTGACATTCGTTGTCCTGGAAACATTTTGAAACAAAAGAATAATACAGCGTTTCTTATGGGCATCTTATCTTATCTTGGGATTCCAAACAATGTTAAAAACATCGCAACCGGTTCTTTTCACACTCACAGATTGTTTTCAAGAGATATTCTACTTTTCATTTATTTTTGTTCTTCATCCAATAGATTTTAAAAACAGTAGCGTTTATTTTTATTTATTTTTTTACCCGGAAACGATTGAGTTTAGGTATATTATGCTTCTCATAAATGTTGCTCAAAATTAAGAGAAGGATTGAAATATCGAATAATATATAGGGTGTTCCATTATAAAAAATTTAATATTGGTGTGCCACGCCTGTATGACCAACCCTGTATAAATAAAATTATCACCGCCTAGTAGACATTGAAGAACCCAAAAACTTTTGTATAAAACTTTTTTCGACACCTTGTATATTTTCCCGGATAATCGACCGTTTCCAGACTTATCAGCGACCCTGTATATATATATATATATATATATATATATATATATATATATATATATATATATATATATATATATAATATGTGATTGTAAAGCGCAACACCTCCTTATCTTGGAAAGCGTTGACGGAACCGAACGGTTTTTTTTCCTGTGGTAGTACCCGATGACTTCTCCTTATCTGTATAAAAAAATAATAATTTCCTCCTTTTAGTACCTACTATGACTCTTCCACGGGGTTGAGTTTTCGAGATATTCTATTAATCGATATTTTTTCGGCATTATGGATAGCAAAATCCATTTCGGCGTACTCAGTCTACTCTTGTATCAAATTTTAGTCCTCTACCTCATATACCTCATTTTGATTCAAGAGTCAATTTTCGATTTTTTTACTTTTTGACTTGCCCTGTATAGAAAATTCATCTGTTTCCTGCGATGCCCGGGAAACACATTAAAGTGATTTTTTTCTTATCTTACAAATCAATGATTTTTTATTTGAAATATCATTGATTTGAAATATCTATCCGCCACTGACAACTCCTCTGAAATATTAATGAACCATTGCAGTTTTAAAGAATATAATTTTTTTCTAAGCCGATCAACTAGCTCTTTTATTTAGCAGGGAAAAGTAAAAATTAATTTAGACAATTGAGTGTGCTTTGAAACTATTTGGTTTGGTGAACTTTGACAGTTTTAGTAAATAGCGAATTGGGTTAGCTTCGTTTACTCATGCCACGATTAAGTTTAGCAGAAACAGTAGAAATTATTCAACTTGTTGGTGATAAGCGAAGATTTTCCAGGGAAGCCGTTGACGATTTTAATCGAAGCCACCAAAATAGTCAACAAATCTATCACGCAACAGTGTTTAGAATAAATGAGATGTTCAAGAACACTGGCACAGTAGTTGCTAAGAAGAAAACAGCATACTGAGATAATACAGGTACGGACAGGAACATAGTTGAGCATTTTCAAGAAAAAATAGGCTAGTTTAAGACAGACATCTCGATATTTAGATATCAGTCTCTCAATAATAAAAACATATCTTAAAAAAAGTGCGTTATGGTAGTGAATTTTTATTAAATACTTAAAACTTGAATAACTCAATTATCTATTAACTTAGAAAGTTTAGTTTTGGTATGTAGTAAGGACTTTCCTAAGGCAAGATATCTAACAAATTTCATTAATATAACTTAGTAACATTCGGAGAAAAAAAAATTCTTCGAAAGAAAATTCAAAATTTGAATAGCTCAATGTTCTATTAACTTAGAAAGTTGAATTTTGGTACGTAGTAATACCTCTCCGAAGGCAACCTATATAGTAAATTTCATTGAAGCAACTTTGTATTTTTCTCAGAAAAAAACTTTTTTCGAAAGAAAACTCAAAATTTTCCCGGAAAACCCACTCCTATTTTCCTGGCTAACGAACTCATCCAAGCCATTGATAAAGGAAAGGCACTTGCTGAGTTGCATCGAAATCGATTAATTATTTTTTTAGTTATCGGATGGATGGATACATATACATATATATATATATATATATATATATATATATATATATATATATATATATATATATATATATATATATATATATATATATATATATATATATATATATTGAAACTGACCCCGGATATGGGTGTAGGGGTCCTAGTTCGCGCTCATTTGAAAAAAATGTTGCAAAGTCTCACCATCGAGACCTCTCTATTAGTGAATTTTTTTAAATAAAAATTCAGTAATAGGTCCATACAAACCAAAAATATGACAATCTTTAGAACTAGGCGATGCAGAAAGAATGATGGAATTTTGCTTATTCTGTCAAGGAGAATATCTACAGAATGATAACTTTCTTGATAATATTGTAAACACCGACAAACTAACTTTCACTACGAATGGGGTAGTATCTCAATATTCACGTTATTTGGCTAAAAATAAACCTAATTGGTTTAGAAATTCAAAAAGACAATATTCAGAAAAACTTAATGTTTGGCTTACGATGTTTAAGAATAATAAGAATAACGATCCCAAAAGATGGCTTTTGTGACCACTATTTGTGAGGGGACTTTAAACGAACAGAAATTTTTAGGTTTCTTAAGAAAACAATTTATGGATATTTTAAAGGAATTGTCAATAGAAGACGGAAGATCAATAATTTCTCAACTGGATGGTGCACCAATTCACACCACTATCGCTGTTCGAGGATGTCTCAATGAGATATTTTCTATAAAATGGATAGGGCCACCTAGTCCGCTGATACATTGGCCGCCCTGATCACCAGATTTGACATCCCTGGATTTCTTAATTTGTGGTTACCTTAAGCAAATGTATACCAAAACAGAGCTAAGAATTGTACTACAGCAGAACATCTTAGACACACGAGAAGGAAACGGTACGAAAAGTGCATAGTGAATAAAGGTGCTTACGTGAAACACAGTAAGATTTCAAATATAAATTTTGTTATTGAGATTGTTTTTTTATAATTAGTTCTAAGTCACATTGTGTCAAGTTAAATTATTTTTTGTCATTTTGATTCAATTCTCATTTATTGTCCATGTCACTGATAGTTGTTAGTTCTTGTTATTTGGTATCATTAAAGTCTATTAAAGTACACTATGTGAAAACTGGAACCTGTGATGAGCACTAATAAGTACACTTGGAGAACACCCAAATCACCACAACACATATTTCAGAGACCTTACGATCGTTTCGTTGACAAAATCAACATCTTCAGAGGAAGAAAAATTCTAGAAATTCTAGAATTTTTCTTCCTCTGAAGATGTTGACGTTGTCAACGAAACGATCGTAGGGTCTCTGAAATATGTGTCGTGGTGATTTGGGTGTTCTCCAAGTGTACTTACTATTAAAGTACAATTATCTGTTTCCAATTTTTGTTTGGTCTTATAATTATCGATCAGGTTAAAATGATAAGGATTTCTGTGACATTAGGGAAAATCATTTTTATGTTTTTTCGATGCATCGCAAAAAACATCCTGTATGATATGTAGTTAAAATTCCGTTTATAGATACTGCATACAGTCCGTAATCGAGTAGTTGATTAACATTCGCCGTAAACAGATGTACTTTCTATACAGAGCAAGTCAACAAGTAAAAATATTGAAAATTCGCTAATAAATTACAAACACGATGTATGAGGTAGAGGACTCAAATTTGGTACATAAGTATACTAGGTACGTCGAAATAGATTCTGACATACTTATTCAGGCGTTTAAAAAGAAACGAGATCTTTTGGAAACGCATGGAATCTGCGCGCTATTGTTTTTCCAAATGTCAAAACAAAACATAAGAAAACATACATTCATCGAGCTGGATTCGATCGCGTAACCTTCTGCTTAAGAGGCAAGCGTGATGCCCCCTGCGCCATCTATGCATACATCAACTAACGTTTTATTTGCGTGACACTTTAGATCGGCTTCATGCCTGGGATATTATATTCAAAATATACGTAAGAATTAATTACAGAATTAGTAGAATTACCACTGAAACACATCCCACGACTGTTTTGGTCTTATGTGACGTCTTATGTTAAAGTTTAAAGATGAAAACAACTATTTTAGAATCCATTGATTGTTGCCCTTACTTGGTAAAACTTGTCCATACTACATACAGACTTGGAGACTACTTCTCTGGCTTCACTGTTGGTTTTTGTAGGTGAAGGACATAGCCACTTGCTCCAGTTAGCTCACGCGCTGGCTACGTCCTTCACCTACAAAAACCAACAGTGAAGCCAGAGAAGTAGTCATCAAGTCTGTATGTAGTATTTTAGAATCATTTTTATAGAGACTTGGCTTGATTTTGTTTAAATTTCTGCTATATTATACGATAGCCGTCTGTCATTTTCCATAATTGCGGCCGAGATTTTACGATTTTGTTCGGGTACTATGTTTTATGCCCGGTATATATTTGGCTTGGTTACCGTTGATGTATAGTTTTTACCTGTTGTATGAATTAATATACGGGTTGCAGTTAACCACTCTGCCTGTGAGGCATTGGACTTTAACCACTGAATCGTTTCAACGCATGTCTTTGGGATGTTAATTTTTATTTGGAAAAAACACTATATATTGTGTACCAAATTAGCTAAAATTTACAACAGAGGTCTATTTCCACTATTTATAGCCACGTGTAAAGTTTCATTCCACTTACTCTGATGCTTACAAAAATATGTCGTTTCCAAAAAAATTTTCGTATATGTTTGGGATAAAAAAATGTCCGTTATAGCTGATATAGGAACTCGTCCGCGGTCTTAATAGAATGAATATATGTGCCAAGTTTTCTTCAAATCAGCTGAGTATTTTTTGAGTTATCGCTCGGATACAGATATATATATATATATATATATATATATATATATATATATATATATATATATATATATATATATATATATGTATATATATACATATATATCTATATATATATATATATATATATATATATATATATATATATATATATATATAGACATTGAAAAAATGCAATGCATAGTACTACGCGATACAGGACATCAAAGAACAAAAAATGTACCGGTACACTTATGTCCTTACCCCATTTTTTTGAGAAACAGTGTAATTTTTTTTTCAACTTTTTGCGACAGATTATTTAATTTTCTACAAAAAATTTCCTTTGATTTGCCGTATTGGTCATGATTTCTTTACAAAAAATAAAAGAGATTTCGGGTCGACTTGTCATTTAAAAAATCCATATTTTCTCGATGTCTGTTATAGCTGATATAAGAACTCGTCCGCGGTTTTAATACAATGAAGATATGCGCCAAGTTTCGTTCAAATCAGGTGAGTATTTTTTAGGTTATCACTCGCATACATACTTATATATATATATATATATATATATATATATATATATATATATATATATATATATATATATATATATATATATATATATATATATATATATGAAACATGTCTACTCCCCACATCTCGCCGGATATAGTTTGTGAGGTCTCAGTGTATTCAACCCTAGGCATCAGAGAGATCTAGGTTGAACACACTGAGATCTCACAGACGATCTCCGGCGAGATTTGGGGAGTAGGCAGATTGAGGCCTCGTAATCGAGCTTCAACAACTCAACCCACCTTTGTCCACCGCTCTAAGGAGTAGGCAGATTGAGGCCTTAGAGTGTCCTTACATATTTCCTTTACCTATTGAAAATGGCTCCAAAGCAGAAGACGAAAGGTCGAGTTTTCATAAATTCTGGACGCGGTTCAACCCGAGAACCAAGTATGTCACATTAAAGACCGCGGAAATCTTTCTGAACATATATATATATATATATATATATATATATATATATATATATATATATATATATATATATATATATATATATATATATATGCAGGGTGACATTAAAAAGAATGCAATGCATAGTACTACACGATAGAGCGATAGAGGACATCAAAGAACAAAGAATGTTCCTGTACACTTATGTCCATAACCCGTTTGTTTTTGAGTCAGAGTGTAAATTTGTTTTCAACTTTTTGCGATAGATAATTTTATTTCGTACAAAAGGTTTCTTTTGATTTGTTCATGTTTTTTTTCCTACAAAAAATAAAAGAGATTTCGTGTTGACTTTCCATTTAAAAAATCCATATTCGCTCGAGTAACAACTGAAAACAATGAAACAATCGTTTACATGCTGTCGGCTACATCAACAATCTATGGCAACTGTCAGACATTGAAATTATTTATCGAAAGTCCCTAAGTTGCTAAAGATGTTTATTGTTTAATTTCTCGTGTCTTGCTTTTTAAATTAGTTAAGTAATTTTTTGTAGAATACACAGACATAATTATGTGTTATGGAGAGGCTGAATCAAATTCTAGTGAATATCATCGAATCTGCCGAAAAAAATATCCCAGACGACAAGTTCCTAATTTGAGAACATTTATTCACGTTCATCGGCGATTGGGAGAAGATGGCTACGCTAAAAAGGAAAACTTGACAGTGGGGTTCCACGAAGTCGTCGTACGCTTAACAACGAAGAATCTATTTTGCAAATGGTAGAAAATAATCGTGTGATAAGCTTAAGAAAAATTAGTTCTGCTCTTCATAATGTAAACCGCGATTAAACCAGACAAGTCCTTAAGGAACGGCTTCTTCACCCGTTCCATTTTCAAAAAGTTCACCACTTATTAGAAGGAGATCATTTACCCCGTGTACAATATTTCAAGTGGCTGAAAAATCAAGAGGAACATTTGCTGTGATTTATTATGTTGACTGATCAGGCAGGTTTTAGTCGCGACCGTATCTTAAACATGTATAATATGTACCACTGGAGTGAGGAAAATCGTCATCAAACCGTAATAAGAAACCACAATTATGGGTTTTCAATTAACGTGTGGGCAGGTATAATTGACATTTTTTTAACTGGACCATTTCCATTGCGCAATCGTTTGACAGGTTAACTCTATCAAAGTTTCTTGCGAGGTGAACTAAACACTTTGTGAGAATATGTACCGTTAAACAGAATTAGGGGAATGTAATATCTACCTGAAGTGGCGCCAGATTGTCTTTCCCGAATTGCAGTTTTTACATAGAAAATTTGGAAATAAGTGGATTGGTCGTGGTGGACTTATTGCATATCCAGCACGAAGTCCCGACCTCAATCCGCTGGATTTTTCATTTGGGTGGTTATTGAAAAATAAGGTTTATTTCGTAGAAATAAGTAATGAAGATCATTTATGGAACAGAATTATGAAAGCTACTAGTAGGTTTCGTAATAATCCAGGAATATTTCAGAGATGTCGTCGGTCGGTAATCAGAAGACTGTAAATGTATATTCAAGAAAGTTCGGGACGCAGCAAGTGCGTTCTGGTAGCGAATTTTTTTTAAATATTTTTAATGGCAAATGTCTTTCTTTGATGAAAGCAGGCATCAAACCTGGTTACCTATATAGTAGAAACAATGTACAACCACCCTCGCTGCATAGACCACAAGAAAAATGTATTGTTCCTACCCACCGAGGAAGTTATAGCACCTGGGGGGATAGGGGTGCTGTGCGGGGTAGGCAGGGTTTAAGGGGATATGGCTTTAAGATGTGAAAAAGATAGCTTTCAAGCCCGTTTTATTCGAATTTTCTGCTCATATTTCCTTTTTACTACCTATATATATATATATATATATATATATATATATATATATATATATATATATATATATATATATATATATATATATATATATATATATATATATATATATATATATATTATAGCGAATTAAAAATAAATCGCTAAAAGAGGCCGTCAATTTGCACACCTCCTTTAAAGTTAAAGTTACCTTGATTTGATTATTTTTATTATGTTTGTTATTATTTTTGTTTATTTCTAGTTTCTCATAATTCACAAAGTTATTGATTTCGATTGTTTTATTGCGTTTATTTGTTACTCGAGATTGTGGTAGCGAATTTTCGGGAAAATATTCTTAGTGTCAAATATGTCATGGTTTTAAAAGAAGTATATTTGGTTAGTATTATAACCTATGTAGTAGTAACAAGGTACCATATTTTATTAAAATAGTTTTGTTGTTTCAAAAAGTACAAATATTTTCCAAAAATAAACTTAAAAAGTTACAGAAACTGGTCAGATTTTTCTGGCCAACGAACCTCTTCAAGCTATTTACACACCTGCCAAGATATAATTATTTACAAAAAGCTTTGTGGTAAGAAATCCAAAACAAATTTTTCCCTAAATATGTGCAAACAATCTCTTTCAGAAAAATTTGCAATTTTTTATACAAAAATTCGTCTAAGTAATGTTTCACATAAATAATATTTCTACGAAAATTTACAAAATATATATTTTTGAATATTTGAAAACATATTTTTACACGTAATTAAGATTCTTAATTAGCAAGTTTTCAATTTTCATATGTTTTGTGGTTTAGTTACCCGTAATGCAAATACCTGGTATAGAACCTGGTGTAATTAAATCAACCAAACTTTTGTTTTGTTGGGTTGCCTTAGTCTACGATATCTTTATAAATTTGTGTAGCAAGTTAACATTTCCTATTCGAATTATTTCTACTTTATGCAACAAAACAATCAACTCTAGGTTTTAGGTTATGTGTAAAGCTAGATGTGTTCTCACCACAATGAAAAACGCAGACCGAATTGTCTCTAAGTAGAGCTCGTCAGTGCGCTATAGTAATTACAACGAGAACACACCTATAAACTAATACAGCTAAGGTAGCCCGCCTTCTAGAACATTGCGATATGTACTATAGGCTCACCATCTCGGTGCGGAACTAGGTAGTATGTTGTCACAACTGCTACAATTAACACAAAATGTTATAAATATAGACTGGACAACCAACTAACAAATTTGTATATTGTCAGCCCTGGTCCATTTCTTCCCTAATACAGGGGCAATGTATGTAAGGCTAGATGTATTTTCACCGTAGTTAGAAACGCAGAGCTCGCCAGTACGGTATACTAACTACAGAGAGAACACATGTTACGTTAATATTTTAAATGCTCTTTATTGGATATATACAACTATATACATACATGTTTAACAACTTCAAGACATTTGTACAAGGCTTTTGTTGTGTATATGAATATTTTTTCTATACTAGTACTTACAATTTAAATTTGCTTACCAAGTGACATTCTATTTACATATTTATACTTGGTTTTTTACACAGATGTAACGTTTTTTTTTTCAGGAAATGGGAGCACAACATTTCAAAAACCTGAAGAAATAAGGTTCCTCTTTTATGTGGGATGTTTTTTTTTTTCTCGCTTGAATGTAGAATTTAGGTATTGTTACAGTAGCGCAGGTAATGCGGAAGTTTGTGTTTGAGTGCAAAGGGTGTGTTTGTTGGGGTTTTTCTACCTAGGTCTTTAGTTTCTTCTAAGAGCTTAGTTTTACAGTTATAAAAGTTTATGGTCTGGTTGTAAATTATATCTTTATCTAGCTTACTTTTGCGATTTGGTAGAGCTCTGTGACCCTTGTTGATCTTTCTTTGTTAAGTATACCTCGTAGACATTTGTTTTGTATTACTTGCAGCTTGTTTATGTTTGTTTGGCATGTGTTTCCCCAAACTGGACAAGCGTACAGTATTATGGGTTATAATTGCTTTCTACATATTTAATTTTAGTGTTTATTTTAGAGGAATGGTTTTGTTCAATAGTGGGTAAAGATCTGACAGTGCTGCGTATGCTACTTTTGTTATTTCTTTAACATGCTCTGTGTACTTTAACTTCTTATCGATAAGAACACCTAAGTATCTAACAGTTTCTTCCTGTTTAATTTTATCGTTATTAAAAAAGACATCGCTTATGTGGCCAATGTTTCTTTTGTGAGTAAAGTCTGCCAGTCTCGTCTTGTCTGTATTTACTTTTATTTTCCATGTTTTAAAGTACTCTTTTTTTAAAATTTCAACAACACACCACGAGGGCTTACAGCCTAAATACTATCGTACCGTGGGTGTTGACAAGGAGGAAAGAGGCAGCTTGTTAATTTTGGACTTAGAGGTTTGGAGGTTCGGAGGAGAAGGAAAAACATGTGGCAGCAAGAAATTCCACAAATTGGAAGTCCTCGGGACAAAAGAGCGGGCATAACAAGATGTTCTAAGTCTGGTGACCTGGACAGTAAAAGGGTGCATTCGCTCTGTTCCCCTGGTAGATCTGTTGGGGACAGCAGGTGGGGGAACTATGGAGGAAAGCTCCTCTGAGCAGTGCCCGTGCAGATATCTATAAAAGAGAGAGAGAGGTCAGCAACGGCACGTCGGTGGGCAAGGGATGGCAGCCTTTGGGTGAGGGTAGGGTCACCGATGAGACGTATAGCTCTCTTTTGAATGGAGTCCAGGATAGCGAGTGTAGAAGCGGCAGCGGCACCCCAGATGTGGGAGCAGTATTCGAGGTTTGGCCTTATTTGTGAAGTATATAAGGTATAGAGATTAGCTGGTGAAAAGTATTTGCGTGCCCGGAAGAGGAAACCTAATTTCTTAGCAGCCGCTTCTGGAATTGATGTGACATGTTGGTGCCAATTAAGATTTCGATCCACAGAAATGCCAACAAGAGAAAAGGACTCATTACTTTGAATAACTTGGTTGTTCATTGTGATGGGTCTAGGGTTGGTGTATCTCTTGTGAGAAAGAAAGCAAGACTTAGTTATGGTGGGGTAGAATTGTACAAGATTTCTACTTCCCCAGTCTAATATTTTTTGGAGATCCACGGAGACAGAACCCTCCATGAGTCTGCGATCCTCATCTAATTGGGCTAAAGAGACAGTCTTAGAATATTGTATATATGAGTGGAGGGTGCTATCGTCCGCGTAACTGTGAACTGGGTTGGATGTGCTAGAGAGTAGGTCATTGATGTGGAGAAGAAACAAAGTAGGGGCTAAAGCAGGGGGCTCTCCGAGCGACTTGATATGATTCTGTAAGTATTTGTTTGCTTAATGTGCTTTCCAGGATTTTGCAATTAGCGCAGTATCGTCTGCGAATAGGGCAATGGATGTATTGTTGTTTTTGGGAATATCTTTGATGTAGTACAGAAACAAGGTTGGAGATAATATTCCACCTTGAGGGACTCCCGATTTAATTATATATTTTTGGGATAGTGTGTTGTTTACCTTTACTTGGAAGGTTCTTTGGTTTAAGCAGGTGCTTATTATTTTAATTGGGTATCCTGGAAAGTTTATCTTGATAAGTTTATATATGAGGGCATTGTGCCCAACGGCATCGAAAGCTTTTTCGACGCCCAATGTCAGTAAAGCTGTAATGTGATTTGTATTAAAATTTTCGCTAATTTTGTTTGTTATGTTTGCTAATTGTAAAGTTGTACTTCTGTTCGGTCGGAATCCGAACTGTTCTTGGATTAAGTGTGTGTTTACTTCTTCGTGATCCTTTATTCTCGTAAGACTTATTTTTTCTAATATTTTTCCAAGCGCTGGCAGGAGGCTTATTGGGCTGTAGTTTTTTGCTAGTTTAGGGTCTTTGTTTGGTTTTCGAAAAGCAAGTATTATACCATTTTTTTTTGTAAGAAATAGTTTTTGCAGAAATTTTTGTCCATAAATCATTGTTTGTAAGATATTTGTGAAATACTGGTAGTTAATAGTAAATGTTTAATAAGTTTTTGTAAAAAAAAAAGTTTTCGTATATCCGTGAAAAATTGTTTTCATAGAAAAATTATTGGTAATCCCTTACTTGAGCCCTCCCAAACGGCAAAGTCCTAGCGCGCTAGAATTTCGTTAGGCGCTGTTGCCACATCATAAAATTTAGCAAGTAAAACGGAAAATTTTAAAATTACCTATATTGATATGTTATGGTAGAGAGTATGATATAATTTAGCAAGTGAAACGGAAAATTAAAAAATATACCTATATTGACACAGCAAGTGCGTTACGGTAATGAATACGAATACAATTAATACATGTGCGTTATGGTATGGAGTATGATATAATTTAGCAAGTGAAACGGAAAATTAAAAATATACCTATATTGACGCAGCAAGTGTGTTACAGTAATGAATACGAATACAATTAACACATGAGCGTTTTCGTAGGGAGTATGACATAACGTAGCAAGTAAAACGAAAAATTTTAAAATATACCTATATTTTCTACCAGCAAGTGCGTTACGGTAATGGATACGAATACAATCAATACATGTGCGTTATGGTAGGGACTATGATATAATTTAGCAAGTGAAACTGAAAATTAAAAAATATACCTATAATGACGCAGCAAGTGTGTTACCGTAATGAATACGAATACAACTAAAACATGTGCGTTATGGTAGGAAGTATGACATAGTAGCAAGTAAAACGGATTTTTTTTTAAATAGACCTATATTGATGCAGCAAGTGCGTTAATGTTATGGTTGAGAGTATCGCATCTTTTATCAAGCAAAAGAAGAAAGATTAAGAGATAAGTTTTGTAAGGACTTTTTCGGTATATTTTTATATCTAACTAATGTAATTTCTAAAATGAAAATTCATTATCTAATATTTTAACGCCTTTGTATAAGTAATAGTTCTATTGTTCATGTGATTTGTCACGTTTGTGTTTGACCTGGAGTAAGTCGGTTTCTTTGGTAAAGTAGTACTTATTAATAAGTTATTTGAAGACACTTACACGCTATGTTTAATATCGAACCAGCACACCTGTATACACTATATTTTACTGATTATACATATTTGCTTGCAGAAATAAGAGTATAGGGAACAACAAAATGAATATGCATTAATTAACGACACTTGTTTTTCACCCTTTCATTAAATAATAAGTTATCAAATACCTGGAAAATCGTGAATAAGGAATTAGCTATGAAAGCTGATATAATCAGTTGCACTGTACAAACGCTTTGTGTTACAATATAGGCTCTGCCTTTGTAAATAATCCGAATAATGAAAAAACAAATAGATATATAAACTTATGAATAGAAATATATATTATATATTATATTATAACTATATTATTATTAGTGAATTTGTATTTAAAAGAAACCACTAATATAGAGATATCAAAGATGAGACTTTGCAAAATTTTTTTCAAATGAGCGCGAATTAGGACCCCTAGAACCTATATACGGGGTCAGTTCGTATTTATATATATATATATATATATATATATATATATATATATATATATATATATATATATATATATATATATATATATATAACGTCGGCCTATTTCCGCGAATATGGCCAATCACCGACGCCAGGGAGCAGTTTCATCTCACTATCCTGAAAATTTTGCTGAACCCCCCCGCCTTTCTGCAAGGAAAAATCTTTCGTTCTAAAAGATATTATTCGCCGTCACAATAAACTTAATTTCTGTATTTCATTTGACAAAATCCTTCATGAAAGGTACAGCCTATGTGTCTATCTGCGAAAGACCCAGGATTCGTGCCGAACCTTTTGATAAAAGTTGATGATTACAGCCCAACCTTTCTCCTGTGGTCGAATAAGCGAGATTGTGTTTGACAGAGGATCTCCTATAAGGCGGACTGCTCGATTCTAAATAGAATCTAGGAGGAACGACGTTGACTTTTCCCTACCATAACACACATGTCTTAATTATATTCGTATTCATTACCGTAACGCACTTGCTGCATCAATATACGTATATTTTTTAATTTTCCGTTCCACTTGCTAAATTATACCAGACTCCCTACCATAACACACATGTCTTAATTATATTCGTATTCATTACCGTAACGCACTTGCTGCGTCAATATAGGTAACGTCAATAGCGTACTTGATGCGCGCATATTTTTTTTATGAATTCTTCGATCTTTTAATCTGTTTCTACTATGAGAAGGATGCGGCAACAGGGCGTGAGTTCTAGTCACGAAATTCTAGTGCGCGAGGACTTAGCCGTTTGGACGGGCTCAAGTAAAGAATTACCAAATTTTTTTTTTGAGTTATGCCGAAAAGCTTTTCGTAAATAACTATATCTTGGTAGGTGGGTACATAGCTTAAAGTGGTTTATTATACAGGAAAATTGGACCAGCGTTTTCGAGAACACTTTAAGTTTATTTTCGGAAAATTTTTAAATTTTGTCAAACAATAAAGTTATTTGGATGAAATATGGACAATTGTTTATACTATAAAGCTTATACCTAATGTGATAGCCAATTTACTGCCAGCTTTCATTAAAAAAAGACACATTTGTAGTGCTCACTACAGGTTCCAATCTTCACTTAGGGACATTTTCGCTATTAAGAACCTTTTTGTGAAAATTCACTACCATAACGCACTTGCTGCGTCCAGACATATTTATCCACACTTATGGATTAATGAGATTTTACCAGTGTATTTCTTTATAGTCTGGTCTACTAAATTTTGATGGTTTTGCTCGATTTAATGTAATATATCATTAGTACAACTTGGAGAACCCAATTCATCACAATACAGTTTTTTTTTGACCTGATGACCATTTCGCTAACAAAGCTACGTCATCAGAGGGATGAATAAATTTAAGTTCCAATCTTCACTCATAATATATCATATCGTTTTAGATTATTTCTTCAGCAGTTAATATTGCCGATCTGCGTTTCATTTTTTATATCAAATTTACATCAAATAAAACGCTGGACGCAGCAAGTGCGTTATGGTAGTGAATTTTCATAAAAATGTTTTTAATAGCAAATATGTTTTTTTAAGAAAGCAGGCACCAAATTTGGTTACCAGTATAATCTATATATTAGAAACAATGTGCCATGTTTTATCAAAATAACTTTATTGTTTGAAAATCTACAAAAATTTCCGAAAGTAAACTTAAATTGTTCCCGAAAAAACTGGTTTTCTGGTCAACCTTATAGGGTAATAGCAAATTGATTCAAAATTTGAAGCATTTAATGAAAATTCGCTACCATAACGCACTTGCTGTGTCCCTAATTTCTTTTCTTACAAATATGTATTATATTTCGATGGAAAATACAAAAATGCAATAACATAGGGCGTGTTCGATTTAAAAAATTCACAAAAAAAAAGAAAATTTGAATCACCAACGATTTATGGGCCACCCTATAATTGTGGAAATATTTTTAAGATGTAGCTTAAGACACCCTACAATTAATGTAT
Source organism: Tillus elongatus (assembly GCA_964006375.1). Taxonomy (NCBI): domain Eukaryota; kingdom Metazoa; phylum Arthropoda; class Insecta; order Coleoptera; family Cleridae; genus Tillus; species Tillus elongatus. Next base: position 54,214,263 of record OZ023265.1, on the reverse strand, counting down.
ACAACATTTTTTCGTAACTTGCATAATAACGAATATATTGCACTTTAATGATTTTTTACGACAATTCGACAAAAATGATATACCATTAAACGATAAACTCTATAGCGAACACTACTGCTAAAGCATCAGAGAAAGGGTCTATTTGAAATGAATTTTCTGGGAACATTTTAGTAAAATGAAGGACAATGACGATTGAAACTAAGAGCTCAGGCTTTGCAAAACATTATTCTTGAGACATTTTCCTTCCATAGATCATATTAATTTCAGGTTCATTGCCTAAATATTAACAATTTTGACGTTTAAAATCGCGACTTTGACGTTTTGAGGAAAACCCAAATTTATTTTTCTTTAAATGCCTGTAAATTTTTTGTCTTTTAACCTACAGCGCTAAATTGGTAGGTAGCTTACCTATAATGACATAAACCCGTGTACCATATTTCGTTGCCCTCACTTTGTTAATTCCGGAGATATACAATTTTTTCGATTTTTTTCGAAGGAAAACACAAAATTTCCTGGGAAAACCTCGGCGGATTTTCCTGGATAACGAACTTATCCAAGCCACTCGCGAAAGGAAGATACTCACCTAATTTTATCAAAATCGGTCCGTTATTTTTTAAGTTATAGGTATAACACATAAATATATAAACATATATATATATATATATATATATATATATATATATATATATATATATATATATATATATATATATATATATATATAAACATATAAACTCTGAAACCCACCTCGGATTTGGGTTCCAGGTAAATAGCGGTCATTTGAAGAAATTTTTTCAAAAGTCGAGATCTCCTCATTAATGATTTTTTTTAAGAAAATTCACTAATAACAATATTTTACACACATTGAAACGAAAAACACCTGTTGTCTTCAACTGAAACGTCAACTGTCGCTTTTGAAAGAATATAATATATGTAATGAATTAATGGATCGGGACACTTATTCGTTATTGAGTCCAAATCAATGCTGGTACATCCTAATGGATGTACCGCTCTTAGGCGTAGCTTCAAGACCTCGGTGGTTCAGGGGTAAGAACGTGTGCCTCTGAACCGAGGGGTACTGGGGTCGATCACAGGGAACTCCTTTTACTTTTTCAGTACAAACTGTAACATTAACATCAACCGAGGTTCTGTCATTGTATGTGAGCAAGTTGAATGTCTGCACGTTCCACCCTTCGGAGGGGACGTGTAGCCGTCGGTCCCGTGTCCATGCGATGTTGGGCACGTTAAACATCCCTACCCTCCTTACAGAAAGGCTGAGGTTCGGCAAAAATTTCAGGATAGTGTGGTAAAACTGCTCCCTGGTGTCGGTGATTGGCCATAGCAGCGGAAATAAGCCGACGTTAAAGAAACAAAAAAAAAACACACACAGCCGTAGTTTCGCTATTCTAATACGCTCGCTAAATTTTATAACACTTAATCTTCATTGCAGTGGGGATGATGAATGGAATGGTTAATCAAATGAAATTATTTCGTAGTATTACACAAATTTATTTTATTAAAAAAAAATTTATTAAGAAAAGTATAATAAAAAGAATATAAAAAGTATTATTATAGATTAGTTAAGGAAGCATTTTGGTAGATCAAAATTTGAGCAGTCAATGTGACCTTTACAAATCCAGATTATAATAGTTTCGCAAAACGCATCGAAGTGGTGACTTTTAAAAGCACAAGGTGTCAACTTATTTGTCAAATGTTACAATGGATAATTAGTCTTAAAAAATAATACTATAAATACTAATATATATATATATATATATATATATATATATATATATATATATATATATATATATATATATATATATATATATGTGATTTTTTATGTACGTTTGAAATTAATAACCAAAGTAAAAGAAAGAAAGTAAAGTATCTTCTCAAATAAAGTGACGTTTCCGTTTTAATATATTCTAATCATTTTCAATGGTTGTTGACACTTTAACAGCAGTTCCATCTATGGATATAATCTGGATTCTCTGATTTTCCTTAAGCGGTAATCTTCTTTCGCGTTGTTACCTGGAAATGAAAATGTAGATATAAATATTGTCTTGACAATCAAATTAAATTGCATATAATACATTAGGCGATTACATTATCATTATTGTACTTTGCATAAAATATTTAATTGCTAGTCCGCGATTTATTTGGCCTGCAACAATTTTGGAAAGTACGGACGCCACAAAGGCACTATGGTAGCGAGATTTTATAAGAATGGGTTCCATAAAAAATATTTACCCAAATAATCTATAAGACGTCTGGACGCAGCAAGTGCGTTATGGTACTGAATTTTCAGAAAAAAGTTTTAAATAGCAAATATGTCTTTTTTTAAAAGAAGACAGGCATAAAATTTGGCTAACAGTATAACCTATATAGTAGAAACGATGTACCGTATTTCATCAAATTAATTTATTGTTTGAAAATGTAAAAAAAATATTCCGAATATAAACCTAAAATGTTCCTGAAAAAACTGGTTTCTGGCCAGTGAACCTCAGGTTAATAGCCAACTGACCTATTGAAATTTGAAGCATTGAATAGAAATTCGGTACCATAACCCACTTTATTAGTCCCGTACCACTTTTCTTACAAACATGCATTATTTTTCGATGAAAAGGGCAAAAACTAAATAATATAAGGAGTGTATGATTAAAAAAAAAAGAAAATTTGTATCACCAATGACTTATGCGCCACGGTGTAATTGTAAAAATAATTTTATAAGGTGTAGCTAAGGACACCATATAATTAACATATAAAATGCTCTCTCGTATCTTATATAATAACGAATATATTGAACTTTACCCTAGAAATTATTTATATGAGTATATATGAAAACAGATGAAGACTGAAACTAACCCCGGATATTGGTTTTCGGGGGGCCTAGTTCACAGTCATTTAAAGAAACCTTTTTAAAATTCAGAAGTGGCGGTCTTCTCAATTACCATTTTTTTCTACGGAAAGTCGCTAAAAAATATAGACCATTAAACGATAAACTCTATAGCTAAAACTACTGCCAAAACATCAGAAAAATGTTTTATTAGAAATGATTTTTTTGGAAATATTTAAGTAAAATAAAAGACAATGGCGGTTAAGGTTATTAACCCACATTGATTTTATGCCTAAGGTTACCAATTTTGACGCTTAAAATCACGACTTTGACGTTTTAAGAGAAAAATCACATTTTTGTTAAGCCTTTAATTTTTCGTCTGTTAACTTACAGATCTAAATATTGGTGCATAGGTTATAATTTAGAATATAAACCAGCGTACCGAATTTGGTTGCCACTGATTTGTTAGTACGGGAAATAAAAGACATTTTTGCAAGAAACCATATAATTTTCCGGGAAAACCGGATCGATTTTCCTGGATAACAAACCTATCCAAGCCAATTGCCAGCAGCTGAAAATGGTGGAAAGATGGACGGTTGGCCAAGGGCTCAGGGTGAGCCCCGAGAAAGCAACCGTCATACTATTTACAAGGAGGAGGAAGTGGGAGAGCCACAGAACTCTCACTCTATATGGTAGGAACATCCCAATGGCCAGGGAGGTAAAATATCTTGGGGTCGTATTGGACTCTAAGCTAACCTGGAATGCTCATGTTGAAAAAATACGCGTCGTTGGTCTGGTCGCCTAAGGTGACACAATCCAGTGCCAAACAAAAACTAGGCAATATACAGAGGATGGCTTGCCTGGGCATCACAGGGGAAATGACTTCTACCCCAACAGCCGCCATCGAGGTGATGCTGTATGTGCCCACCTACACATAGTTCTGATGGGGGAGGCCCGGCTGGGACTATACAGACTAGCCTGCAATGGTAGACTGAAGATCAACTTAGGCTTCAGGGGCCACTGCAAAATTCAGGAGATCATGAAGGATCCCATGCTTAAAATGAGGTCAGACCTCGCGAGCCCGAGAATCTGCAGGGAAAACAATTTTACTATGGAAATCCCCGACCACGAGGCATGGTGGGAGGAGACGTCGGGCTTACCACGGGACGCGCTCGTCTGATTCACGGACGGATCTGGCGGGGAGCGTGGGACGGTGGCAGGTGTTTTTTCGGAAGGACCGACGGTAAGTCATAGTATTGCGCTCAGAGCCCATGCTACGGTCTTTCAGGCCGAAATGTACGCCATCCTGCACTGTGTGCTGGAGAGCAAGAGGAATGGCTACACCAACAAGCGTATCCTCATAGCCACTGACAGCCAGGTAGCCCTAAGTAGCCCACGGGTAAATTCCAGGCTGGTTAGTGAGTGCCGAGACAAGACGAGCCAATTGGCTGGACAGGATGAGGCCACCCTCATCTGGGTGGCGGATCACTCGGGGGTCCAAAGCAATGAAGAAGCAGTCAAGAAACAGTCTTGCGAAGAGAGGATCAGCAGAACCATATATGGGACCGGAACCGGTTCTGGGCGTGAAAAAAGGCACATTCAGGGGAGCTATTAAATCCTGGGTCAGAAAGCACACAAGTCTGAAAAACCCAGGAAAATTGTTTCCTATGCCATTTGATCACGACCTACTAAAATTATTTTTATATGTCAAAATTATAAAAAAAATATTGTGGGTTGGCTTTTGGGAAAAATAAGTATGCTACTGGATTCTCCGTTCTCCAGAACATTTACCTACCAAATTTCCTTAAAAAAATAACTATTATGACGAATTATAAAAGTTAATACCTCAAAAATTAAAGAAAACAAATACTATGACATATCAAAATAGTTTTAGTAGGCGGCGATCGAATGGCATAGACAACCGCTTATACAGGATCTACAGACTTCTTTATTTTCTATCTTTTGATATCCCTATAAAAAATCAAGTTATAAATATAAAAGGGCGACACAAACACACTTCTTTTTTGTAGAAACTTGCTACGTATCTATTTTGAAATATGCCGAATAGAGCGGAATACTTCCTTTCATCCTGAAAATGGCGGTAACCCCTTTTCCCATTTTTTAACATAGAAGAATTGCATTAGTAGGTCTTGGTCAGGTGACATAAAAATATTTTTCACAGCGGTCAAAGAGTTTTTCATCTTAGATGTTCTGATCTTTTGTTCCTCAAAATTAAATTGCTAATACAAAAGCTACAGGGGTGTTTCCATCTTAAATGGGCCACATACCTGAATCTAGGGTTGTACCGCCTCCAGAATTTGGAGTTAGTAAAAGCTCGACGTGTCGGCTCTTGTTTTGGACCATTTTCAAAAGGCCAAATAAATATAAAAGGAAATGATCTCTAAGGCTTGTATATTTCCTTAACCTCTTGACAATAGCTACAAAACAGGAGCCAAAACGTAGGGTTTGTAATTACTAGACGCGGTTTAACCCGAAAAGCAAGTATTTCGCACACATACGACCGCGGAAACTCTTCCGAACAGATATATGTATATATATATATATATATATATATATATATATATATATATATATATATATATATATATATATATATATATATATATATATATATATATATATATAAATTTTAAGGAATCCTAAATTGGGACCTGAAGGTTCAATTCTCGCTCATTTGATTACTTCACCGATTATCTCACCATCGTGACTACTCAATGAATTTTAATAATGAAAATTCATTATTATTTATCGAGTTTTAAATAGATTTTATAAAAAAAAATATTTATTTTAAAGTAGTAAACGTAATAAAAGTAACAACAATGCTTAATAAAAATATAACAAAATAGACTATACACACCTCTATTATCCAAAATTGAGATGAGAAATTGTTCGTCCCCATTCTTTCCAGGCAAAACTTTGGCAAAGGCTTGAATATCTATATTGTCTTCAAACTTTTTGCCCGATAGCTCCGTAACACTGAAGTGAAATAAGTCTTGTGCATGATAATATCTTAAGTCTATGATAAAAACAAACTCACAAAACTTGACAATTTTCAGATTATAGCAATCTTCAGGGAAACCCTCTGCTCCGCTCCAGGTCTGCACACATCTATATGTTGATAAGTTATCATCATCTACATAACTAGATACTGCTTTTTGTCTTTCCCCCAGTAAGGTAGTATTTGTATTATGTTTTTGTAAACAATGATCGAAAAAATCATATAGTGGACCTTTCCATTCGCACTCGGCTCTAAATCTGAACTTACAGTCAATAATTTCAAATTGGCAGTGACGTTCATGCGACCTAACTTCGGTAGTCTTGCCTATCCAAACGCATCCAAGCTCTCTGTTTCTGCAGGGTACATCTAACAATTTATACATGTCATATTCTATTTTGGACTTATTCATTGGTGAACGGCATAGAGCACACGTCTTAAGACGTATGCTGCATTTGGAACAAAAAGTGTGTCCTAATATACACAGTCTGAAAGGGCTCTTAAGGTAATCCAGACATATTGGACAACTGAAAATGTCTAAAATTTCCCTGATTAATGTCCTGAAACCAAAAACAAAATAGTCAAGTCAAGATTTGAACCTATTATAAGCACGTATATGTACACTTTATAGGACCCCAATCTACCACAACTCATTTAAGGCCTATTGTTTTATTTAAAAGGTAAAGCTAATTAATCGAAATGTTTAACGACTGAAGTTTTGTTTATACATTGTGGAAATAAAGTAGGAGATAAATTCGTTAACTTCCTTAAAAATAATTTTCTGGAAAATGTCTCAAAGAGGTATTACGGTTTTACTAATTTGACGTTATACTACATTATTTTTATCTTGTTACGTCACTTCTTTATTTAAATTATGGCGTCATCTGTTATTTTAAAAATGGCAGCCTTTTTTATTATCGATAACGATAATACTTATTATTCTCTTTGAGCTTTATGGCCTTCTTTGAAGCCTACTTTCAATAATATCTCAATTAGTTCGAAAGCCAAGAGGATACACTGACAGACAGACAATAAAGTTGTGGTTCCAGAACCAATTTTCTTTGTGTTTTGACAGTTTTTACGTAGTTTTAGCAACAACAAAAAATCAACATTTCTGTAACCGATATTCCGCGATCACACGTTTAACCGCCAATTTTATTCTAGCACAGAATATTAGATACTTGCTGAAATTGATTTTTTTTTAAATAAACAAGCCGTAAAACGTTATATTACGCGAGTTTTATCGTGGCTACAAACAGACAGACATACAGACACACACACCAAAAAATCTTCGTTCTTACATCAAGTTTTTAATATGTTTTGACACTTTTAAAACGTTTAAGCGAAAGAAAATTCGAAAGCTTTGACGCCGATGTCATACTTGCAAACGTATTGACCATGTGGGAATAATAGGTTCTCATTTAAAACAATATCGATGACGTCACCCTTTAAAAACAAATGACGTAACGAGATGAAGATATTGTAGTATAACGTCAAATTAGTAAAATCGCTATACACACTCGATATTTTTTTCAGCAATTATTTTGAACAAAATTCTCGAATTTATCCGTTACTATTTTTGTACGCTGTTAGGTGCCAGGTAATCGACAACAGCCAGCTCCTTCAAGCCCTTAAGTGATATGTATATATATATATATATATATATATATATATATATATATATATATATATATATATATATATATATATATATATATATATATATATTTAAATATACGCGTTATGTAGAGAACATTTCGCAAGAAGGTTTTTTTCTGTTTGCATATGTACAGGCTGGCGCATTTCTACCTACCAAGTCCAATATATCCGTTATTAGTTACGCCAGTTAGAGGTTTCTTGAGCTACATCTTGTAAAATAATTTTGACAATCAGAGGTGGCCCTCTCTTTTTTTTAATGAAACAGCTCCTATCTTATTGCATTTTTTATTAAATTGTAATGCATGTTTGTGAGAAACGAAATTTGCTATCGTTTATTGTTTTCGAATTATTTCAATTGCTTTTTTACGTTTTTGGCACGTATCAAACAATGTGATCCATCGCCTTTAGCAATAGATAAGTCTCATAAAAACTAATCATTCAGAGAGGTTTTTGTTCCTATCATTCGTCGAAAAAAATTGGGATGCCATAAATAGGGCGTTATCGAATAGTGCATTAATTGATAAGGTTCAAAGTGCCGCAACCCAAAATATTTAAATGAAAGTGCTTGTGCTGTGTATCACAGATATGAATAGCACGCCCTCTGCTTCAACCATTGTATAGTATGCCCTATACCTAAAGACTCTATAGTTGTGGAAATATTTCTATTTATAACCACCTAACAAGATTCGTGTAGCGATCAGTCTTCACATTTATCTTTCGGTTTTAATTCAATTCTAATAACCGATCAGATCATCTGATTATTTGGCGAATTTTTGCGGAAATAAATAAAATATCTAAATAAAATTTGGTACAAAAATTGTAAGATTTAATCAGTTTGATGGGATTTTTTATTTTTACATTTTCATTATATATAAGTAGTTGATTTTCAGAAATTTCAAATGGAACTTTAAAGAAGCAAACTTAAGGAATGTCATTGTTTCTAACAGCTGGTGACATAAACATATAAGGATCTTTCCGCTTATAAATTCGCTAAATAAAGAGATGATCTGATTGGTTATTAGAATTGAATAAAAAAGAAAAGAAAAAAGTGAAGACTGATCCCTACACGAATCTTGGTAGGTGATTAAAAACATAAATATTTCCAAAATTATAGTCTTTAGGTATAGGGCATACTATGCAGTAGTTGAGGCAGAGGGCGTGCCCTTCATATCTGTGCACACAGTACAGGTTCTTTCTTTGGATATTTTGAGTTGCGGCAATTTGAAATTTATGAACTAAAGCACTATTCGATAGCGCTCTGTATATGGCATCTCGATTTTTTCGACGATTAATAGAAACAAAAACTTCTTTGAATGCTTCGGTTCTATGGGACTTGTCATTGCTAAAAAACGCCGCATCATATTGTTTGATACATGCCAAAAACGTACAAAACCAATCTAAATAACTCAAAGACAATAAACGTTGGCTAATTTTGATTCATACAAACATGCAATACAATTTAATAAAAAAATTCAATAACATAAGAGCGGTTTCATTTAAAAAAAGAGGGGACCACCTGTGTTCTCAAAATTATTTTATATGATGTAGCACAAGAACCGCATAACTGAGGTAACTAATAACGAATATATTGAGCTTGGCAGGTAGAAATGCCCCACCCTGTATATATATGCAAACAGAAAAGAACCTGAAACTGACCACATGCGTGGGTTCTAGCGACTTAGTTGACGCTCAATTGAAATATCTTTTCAAAAGTTAAATTCGCTGTCTCCAAGTGTGCTAATTTTCCTACGATTATAGTCTATTAAACCCTATAACTAAGAACATTGTGAGATGTAAAACAGTGTCGCTATCTCGGTGCAGAACCAGGTACTATGTTGTCACTACCGCTCTTGTTAACGCAAAATGTTATAGATAGAGACTCTGTAACAACTGGCAAAGCATCAGAACAAGGGCTATTTGAAATTAATTTTCTGCACATATTTTAGTAAAATGAAGGAGAATGACAATTTAACCTGAGACTTAAGGCTTCCTAAAACACACTTCTTGCGACATTTTCTCTACATATTGCGTATATATATATATATATATATATATATATATATATATATATATATATATATATATATATATATATATATATATATATATATCCGTAGGTAGGTTTTCGATAATTTTTTGTGATGTTTTTTAAGGCAAATATCTAAGAAACTAATCGGTAGATTTTAATATTGCAGCTTAAGTTTTGAAGGGAAAATCTAAAAAATTAACTTTAGATCTAAACATTTCAGCCTTGAATGGAAAATGATAAGACCTGTTTAAAAATGTGCCACTTTATCTACCTTTCTCATTTAAATTTATGGGGTGAAAGTCACGCCCACTATTTGTTACAAATTCTGTTAGGGTTCAAAGTGTCCCTCTCGCAAGGAAAATTGCCGTGTTATAGGACTTTTCAAAATTCTTAGCAGTTCTCGGCAAAGGCTTATTAAACTCTTTTATAGTGGACAGCTGTATACAAACACACACACGCACACATTATACTTCAAAATTTAACTGGTGGCTTCACATGAAATAAACAACTACTGTTTTGGATTTTTAGCGAAACTTTTATGTAAAAAAATTTGTTGCTATATATATATATATATATATATATATATATATATATATATATATATATATATATATATATATATATATATATAAACTTTTATAAAACTCTTTGATTATTTCATCAAAAACTACCCAAATTTTGAAGTTGTTCTGCTAAGCGATTTTTATTTTTTATATATACTTCTATACTCTTACTGGCTCCGGCAAATATTTAAAAAAAAACAATATTACTGACATTTTGTAACGATTATGCACTTAAGTGAAGATTGGAACCTGTCATGCACATTGATAAAAACATTTTGAATAACCCAACTCACCACAACACATTTTTAGAGACCTGGTGATCGTTCGCTTAGCAAGGTTAGCGTCATCAGATGTATAATACATCCTCTGATGAGGCTAACCCTGTAGGCGAAAGGATAGTGATGTCTTTAAAAATTGTGTTGTGGTGAGTTGGGTATATCAAAGGGTACTACTAGCGCACTTGCTGCGTCAAAAATATTATAATATTAAGCAAAACTATATACTTACATTTTTCTGGTAACACTACTTGATGAAATTAAAAACTTTAAAGTCACAAGCTAGACAGACCAAAACGTTGACTTGTGTAGAGTTCAAAACTAAACTATAAGTCACAAACTCGGCAGACCAAACCTTTACTTGTGCGGAGTTCAAAAAGATACTTAAGTCACAAACTCGACAGACCAAAACGTTGCCTTGTGCGGTATTCAAAATCTCGTTGACTTGTGCACAGTTCAAAAAAAAACTATCGACTGATGCATCGGTTACCAATGCTACATATCTAACCCCAAGAGCCCCTACCCCTAGAATCGTTTATTTCTAATTAAGGAATACCTGGAGTTATAATACTGCATAACGGTTGTTGTAAAAGTTAATGGCTGTTATCTCTTGTAAGTTTGTTTGAAAGGGACATTAAGATGCATTATGCGATAAAAATCGTTTGGTGATTCTGTGAAATGCAAATCTTTTGTCATGTAATAACCTGACCATTCCAGGTAGCCTAGTTAAATATCCCACGTACACTTTATTTTGTTACTTTCCTATTTAAGTATTAGCGAATTTTCCAGAATTTTGGAGAAAAATTTAGTAATCTTATTTCGCAAAGCTGAAAGTTTCTGCTTCACTCCCACTGTCCTTCATTTTACTATTAAAAAAATGCTAGAAATTCCTTTTAAATAGACCTATTTAAAATATAACTTAGTTAAAATAATTCTGGGTGAATTTTGGTACAAAAAATCCGCTAACTCTACGACTTTGAAAAAAACTAGCACGAAATAGGCGTTTTAGAACTCATATCCGAGGTCAGTTTAAGTTTTTAGTGAATTTTCATAGAAAAAAATTTGACTTCCAGGAGATTTGTGTTTATATACACACACACACACACACACAAACACACACACAGATATATATATATATATATATATATATATATATATATATATATATATATATATATATATATATATATACATATATATATATATATATATATATATATATATATATATATATATATATATATATATATATCAGCGATAACTCAAAAAATTATTTCCAGGCTTTGATGAAATTTGGGAAGTACCTTTTTAGTGAATTTTCTTAAAAAAAATTCACTAATGAGGAGATCTCGACTTTTGAATTTTGAAAAAATTTCTTCAAATGAGCGCTATTTAGGACCCCTGGAACCCAAATCCGAGGTCGGTTTCAGACTTTATATGTTTATATATATATATATATATATATATATATATATATATATATATATATATATATATATATATGTGTTTATATATTTATATGTCACACCTATAACTAAAAAAATAATGGACCGATTTTGATAAAATTTGGTGAGAACTTTCCTTTCGCGAGTGGCTTGGATAAGTTCGTTATCCAGGAAAATCCGCCGAGGTTTTCCCGGAAAATTTTGTGTTTTCTTTCGAAAAAAATCGAAAAAAATTTATATCTCTGGAATTAACAAAGTAAGGGCAACGGAATTTGGTGCACGGGTTTAAATCGTTATATGTAAGCTACCTACCAAAATTTAGCGCTGTAGGTTAAAGGACAAAAAAGTTACAGGCATTTAAAGAAAAATGAATTTGGGTTTTCCTCAAAACGTCAAAGTAGCGATTTTAAACGTCAAAATTGTTAATATTTAGGCAATGAACCTGAAATAAATATGATCTATGGAAGGAAAATGTCGCAAGAATAATGTTTTTCAAAGCCTGAGCTCTTAGTTTCAATCGTCATTGTCCTTCATTTTACTAAAATATTCCCAGAAAATTCATTTCAAATAGACCCTTTCTCTGATGCTTTAGTAGTAATATTGGCTATAGAGTTTATCGTGTAATGGTATATCATTTTTGTCGAATTATCGTAAAAAATCATTAAAGCGCAATATATCCGTTATTATGCAAGTTCCGAAAAAAAGTTGTATACATTAATTGTAGGGTGTCTTAAGCTACATCTTAAAAAATATTTCCACAATTACAGGGTGGCCCATAAGTCGTTGGTGATTCAAATTTTCTTTTTTTTTTAGTGATTTTTTTAAATCAAGAATTGTCACAAGAATTGTCACTTAGCATCAGAAGTGTATTTTCAGAGATACTGTGACGTCACATATTCAAGTCAACAAGCGTTTCAAAGAGTGTTGGGTACATTTACAACTATTTAAGTAAGAAGGTGCTGCAAATTGAATCATAACTCCCACATAGCTGTGATAATTTATTCTCCTCAGAAAGACATTCTCATGAAATGAACTGAGGGCTCATGACTTGACCACAAAGAAAATATTCGTATTCCTGTACATATAAACTTTTGAAACGTTATCTCACTCGAGTTTTATTGAAAAATTGTCAATTTTCACCAAATCACCCCTTATTTATCCCCCACCCCTTAAGCGATCTTATTCAAAACTACTCGAGGCGCTCCTTTGTCGGGTGCTAACTGGATACCAAATTGGAAGATGATATCTCAATTCATTCGAAAGTTATTGCGCATATTAGCAGAAGGACATAAATGCCGCCAAACCGACGAACCGGCAGACGAGAAAAAATTCTTTCCAGAATCAAGTTTTCTATATGCCCATTTCTATCGAAATTTTTGTCAACAATATTCCACCCCCATACATTGAGGCCCTAATTTAATTTCAACACAGAATACCAGATGATTCATCAAATTAAAAGTTTTCTAATCAATAAATCCTAAAACGTTATATTACTCGAGTTTTAACAAAAAATGTCAATATTCACCAAATCACCCCCATTTATCTCTTTCCCCCTAAAGAGATTTTACCTAAAAAACAATCCAAGCCGTTCGTTTGTCGAGTGCCAGCCGCATACCAAATTTTAAGACGATATCTCAATTTGTTCCAAAGTTACCGTGGCTACACACAGACAGACATAGAGACCGACAGACAGACAGACAAAAAAAAATTGTTTCCACATCATGTTTTCTATATGTTTTGATACCTTTTACGACGTTTAAGCAAAAAAAAATCTGTTTTTTTGCCGATGCGATAATTCCACACGTTGTGACTATACGGAAGTAAAAGTTCAGATAAAGAGGTTAATATATAAAAATATTCGAAATAGCGGTCTTCCCGTTGGAGGCATAACCGAAACCTTGACTCGCATGCCTTACTCCGTCCTGAGTCCTTCTGGTGATAGATTACCGAAAGCCACGCGAATCCTTTCCCGCATATCCACGGTTGTAGTTGGTGCCGTCCTGTAGACCACGTTCTTGTTGTAGCCCCATAGGACAAGTAAGGTAAGTAATGTCTGGTGATCTTGGCGGCCACCCCACTGGACCCCCATGATCAGTCCATGAAGCCAGAAACGTATCATCAAGATATTACCGAACGGCACGCCTACCTTGTGCAGGAGCTCCATCGTATTGAAAACCCTCTGTCGTGGAGCGGTTAAAGATACATTTCCAAGATTCAACCAAGTCGTCACGAAGGAACCTCAAACAATTATTGCTTTGTTGCTGTTCAGGTGCCTCTCGATGAAGTAAGGACCCAGAAGGTGTTCTCCCAGTATGCCACCCCAAACGTTGTCACATCTTTGCTGATGCTTTCCCATTCTCATGGCGTGCGGGTTTTCATCTGCGTAATAATGAAAGCTGTGGCGACTGACTACGGCATTTTTATGTAATCAATTAATCGGAAATTATTACGCGCACAAAGGATTCCTATTGGCCGAACAAGAGTCATCACCATGTTAACAATTTCTTCTTGAGTTCGTAGCATTTCCGCAATGTTTATCAGAAAACAATGATTCTGTAGTTAGGTTATTCTTGTTTATAATGTCTATTTTGACAATTACACATTCTTTGTGTAATCGTGGCAAACTTGGTTTCGGAAAAAACGTTTTCTGACAAATTGGCGCTACAACTTTTTTTCTCTGAATTTTTGTTATGAAATTTGTGTTTTTTTATCTCCAGTGAAAAACTTGGAGCTTAGGCTATTCCACGATGTATTTTTAAGGGTGGGGATGCCTTTTGAAATTTTCGAAAAAAATGACGGTTTGCGAAGGCCTATCAAAAAGTGTTTTCTTTCGTTAAATTACCCGAACAAAATACGTAAAGGTACAAGAAGTCTTAGTCGGCCCCTGAATTCAAACTGAGGCACCGGTGCAATTTAGTTTGTTTCAAAAAAAACCGAAAATGGTCGCGCTGTGAGGATAATTAACAGTAAGACTTCTAAAGTTAGGTATATGACATGTTTCATAAGAAAATGATTACTCTTCAATCGCTTTTTAAATCTGCAATAAAATTTAGGGTATTTTATTAAAAAAACATAACTTGGTACGCCGCTGGTGACAAGAAATATTTTTGGGACATGGCGATAACAATTATGCACAATTTGCCTCTTCGCATTTTTTCGATATCTTGCGCGGTAGGGGAGCTAGGATACGAGGCATTCTAGGCGCTAAAACCTGTATACAGTGTGTCCCTATTTTTAATGTGCACTAAGCGATACAAAGTTGGTTAAACTACAAAAAGAGTTGCGCAATTTAATGACCATTTTGAATATCTAAATAAACCAAAAACAAACATTTGACCGCTTCAGAGATATTTTGAAAAGACGGACAAAGTCTGATTTTGAAAACTGTTAATAACTTTTTCTCTATTAGAACAATAATTTCAAAATCTGGCAGTGTCATAATTGATAACGTGTAGAATTTTTTAGCTTTTTACTTTTTTACCTAGACCCACTATTTTCAGAAATATGATAACTCACTTTCGTTTTATAATGGGCGCCATATTGGAATTTCGCATAAAAAAATAAAATAAATTATTCTCTTGCAAAGTATAACAATCAATTCAAATATTTTAGAAGATAACGGCTTCAATTGTGTGGCGCCGATTAGAAAAACGAATTTGAACTATCATATTTCTGAAAATAGCATGCCTACGTAAAAAAATTAAAACTAAAAAATTCTATACGTTACAAAATGTAACGTTACCAAATTTAGAAACGATTATTATAATAGAAAAAAAAAATTACATACTTGTTATACTCCTCTGGCTTCACTGTTGGTTTTCGTTGGTGAAGGACGTAGCCAGCGCGTAAGCTAATTGGCGCAAGTGGCCCTTACGAATTCTGGATGTTCTAGGATGTTCTTCAACGCTTCTGGGACTATAGTTTCGCTGCTTGACAGCATTCTCAGACAGATTAAAATTGAATTAGTACGAAATCATGACAACTACAAATAAAAATCTGTTGCTATGTTATGATATGATGTTTTGATAAAAAAAAATTATCAAAATGAAGATAAAAAATTAAAAAAAAAATGAAACTCAGATGACAGATGAGGCTTTCGAAATGTCTACGTGATGTATGTCAATATTTAACATAAAAATAGAACTAGCCTATAAAAACTATGATAACAGTTACAACAATAAAATAAATAAACAATAACAGTATAAAAGTAGTCTCTATACAACGAAAATATCACATGCATCAACTCATTATCTTCTTACAACTTTTTTGAAAGAATAGTTAAATTTATTTTCCTTAAAAATGGGTGACTTGTTGAAAAATTGACAAGGGGGGAAAAGGTAAAATATTTAATTTTCTATAAAATTGTTGGACTTTAATTTTCAATTAGGTTAGGGTTTAAAAACCATGTCATTTGAAGGGTGACCCACCTCTTTGTGAGTCTATACCCACTTCAAATTTTTGTCAAATAACGACGTTGATAAGGGAAGACCATCTACCAAATTTGGTTGTTCTATGCTGGGGCATTGCTGTAATTATATAGTTTCTTGTAATTATTAAAGAATCCTCCGAGGTCAATATCTCACGAAACATGGGCGTCAGAAAGATTTTATATAAAAATTCGGTATGTTTTGAGGTCCTCTACACGCATACATTCTGTGTGCATTGCGTTGTGAGTCACCCTGTATAAGTATTCATAAATTATATTCACAAACGTCAAATGAAACTTTAAAGACTTAAGGAATGTCATTACTTGTGACAGCTTGTGACCTGAAAATATGAGGATCTGTCCGCTTATATTTTTCTTTACTTCGAGTGGTTCAAATTTCCGTGAAAAATAAAAAGAAAATACTTTTTTTTTCAATGTTACTTACAGATTAGATATATAATTTATAATTATATGTACTTTTTTGGCAATTTTTTTGTAAGAAATAGTTTTTGCAGAAATTTTTGTCCATAAATCATTGTTTGTAAAATCTTTATGAAATACTGGTAGTTAATAGTAAATGCTTAATGAGTTTTCGTAAAAAAAATGTTTTCGGATATCTGTGAAAAATTGTTTTCATAGAAATTTTTTTTTGGAGTTACGCCGAACAGCTTTTCGTACATAACTATATCTTGGTAGGTGGGTACATAGCTAAAAAAGGTTTATTATCCAGGAAAATTGGACCAGTGTTTTTGAGAACACTTTAAGTATATTTTCGGAAAATTTTTGAATTTTTTCAAACAATAAAATTATTTCAATGAAATATGGACAAGTGTTTCTACTATATAGCTTATACCTAATGTAATAGCAAATTTATTGCCAGGTTTCATTAAAAAAAGACATATTTGCAGTGCTCCCCAAAGGTTCCAATCTTCACTTAGTGACATATTAGCACTTAAAAACCTTTTTGTGAAAATTCACTACCATAACGCACTTCCTGCGTCCAGACTTATTTATCCACATTTATGGATTAGTGAGTTTTCACCGGTGTGTTTGTTTATAGTCTGGTGGGTGTATCTTCTAAATTTTGATGTTTTTGATCGATTTAATATAATATATAATTAGTACAACTTGGAGAACCCAATTCATCACAATACAGTTTTTTAGACCTGATGACCATGTTGCTAACAAAGTTACCGTCATCAAAGGGATGAATAAATTGAGTTCCACTCTTCGCTCATAATATATTGTTACGTTCTATGGGGTTCTGGATTTGCTTACTAACAAAATACAGCTTTTCAAACTACTAATTTATTATTACCAACTATTTTCCAACACCAGTGCCAACTAAAATATATCTCTTCTTACTATTATTAAATGTCCATAGAACTATATTTCACTATCGCCTTCTATGATCGCTTCCTATATACCAACACTTACTGTTAACTCGCTTTATACTCTATGATCACTTTCACACCACCTTATTCAATACTGAACTAACTTACTCTGCGCACCGCTCGTCTATTTATATCAGTATATAGAGATTCTAGACGTTCTACGCTATTCTACACTACTCTACAACTGTCACTTCTGGTCTATTCTAGAAATGTCATTCCAGAGTGTTCGCTGTGACAATATCAAATCGTTTTTGATTATTTTTCAGCAGTTAATATTCCCGGTGTGCGTTTCATTTTTTATATCAAATTTATACCAAAAATAACAATATTTTACACACATTGAAACGAAAAACACCTGCTGTCTTCAACTCAAACGTCAACGCTTCTCAAAGAGTTTAATATATGTAATAAATTAATGTATAGGGACACTTATTCCTTATCCCACTTCTCCTAAACGAAACTGAACATAATTATTTTTACATAAAACTAGAAGAAATTTAAATGGTTATTAAAAACTTACCAAACAAAAAATCGCCAGAGCCAGACGGCATTCACAATTTGTTGCTTAAAAATGTATTACATAATAAAGCTCTTGAGCCACTTACACACATAATTAACGCAATAATAAAATGTTACCACTTCCCCACATCTTGGAAAACAGCCATAGTTATTCCTATACATAAACTAGGTAAAACTCCCTCAGAGTTCAATAGTTATAGACGAATCAGTTTATTAAACACAATTGCAAAACTAACTGAACGAATAATATTATTTAAAATCAAGAACATTAAGTCCAAACTTAAGATATTACCAATTTGGTTTTAGACAATCTCACAGCACGATAATGCAGGTAGCAAGGATAGCTAATGATATAACAAAAAACTTCACTCAAGATAGAGAAACAGCAATGGCCCATCTGGACATAGAAAAGGCCTTTGATAGAGTGTGGTTAGAAGGACTCATATACAAATTCATAAAATACAAGTTTCCACCCGACAAAATAAAATTAATACAAAGCCAGCTCACCAACAGAACATTCCAGGTCAAAATAAATAACTGCCTCTCACACAAAGAAAACATCAATGCAGGAGCTCCCCAGGGTTCAGTACTAGGTTCAACACTCTTTAACTACTATCTCGCAGATATTCCACACTTTGAGAAAACTAAATTGGCCATGTACGCCGATGACACTGCCATATACGCACACTCGTTCTCCAGACATGTCGCCAACAAACAGATCCAAATCCATTTAGACATACTATAAGGATACTACGACAAATATAAAATTAAATTAAACGCATCTAAATCTGAGATCATTATCTTTAGCAAAAAACTTGACACTATTAAAATTTTTACACCCAAAAAATATCACAGCAACAAATACAACCAACGAATAATGTAAAATACCTAGGCGCACACCACGATCGAAGCCTAAATTTTCACAAACATTAATTCGTTACAAAATAATGCTTTCTCTGCAACGCGTTATTTATACCCCACCCTGATCAACAGAAACATGAGTTTTGTAAATAAAAAACTAATATACACGGCGGTACTCCGACCGACACTCACCTATGGATGTCAGGTTTGGGGTGGTGCCTCGAAAACAAGACTTCTTCCTCTCCAAAGGTTTCAAAATAGATGTCTCAGACTAATCACAGGTTTAAGCAGATACACAAGAATTAACACCCTCCATTCCGTAACAAATCTGCCCACTTTAAAAAACCACATAAATAAAATTTCTGACAAATTCTACAACTTTTCTATTAATAACAGTAAACTCACTGAAAACCTAACCAACATCCGACAAAACAATAATATTAAAATTAAACACTAATTGATACACCAGAATTTGCATTTATTCAACTTTGTCTCCAACTAACATGCCTACTTAAACAGAAGGACACAAGTCCAAAACAATCACCGACACAATTAATCATCTCGATCAGGTTTTTTAAACAGCTACATTTTCCTGATAATTCCACACAAATTATTATGTAACTTTATAACAGCTCTAAGCTTCTCACACATTATTAGTGAATTGCTAATTAGGCCCCCCAGAACAAATATCCGGGGTCAGTTTCATTATATATATATATATATATATATATATATATATATATATATATATATATATATATATATATATATATATATATATAGTTCGCACTCATTTGAAGACATCTTTGCAAAATTCAGATGTCGCGGTTTCCTTAATATATATACATAAGTATCACACCGAAAACTCAAAAAGTAATAGGCCGATTTTAATTAAATTTGGTGAATACCTTCCTTTTGCAAATGGCTTGGATAAATTTGTTATCCAGGAAAATGGGACCAGGTTTTCCCGGAAAATTTTGTTGTATTTCCTTTCGAAAAAAAATTATATCTCCAAAATTAACAAAGTAAGGGTAACCAAATTTGTCACTCGGGTTTATGTCGTCATAGGTAACGTATCTACCAAAATTTAGCTCTCTATGTCAAAAGGCAAAAAGTTATAGGCATTTAAAAAAAATTCAGGTTTTCCTCAAAACATCAAAGTTGTGATTTTAAACGTCAAAATTGGCAACATTTAGGCAAAGAACTTGAATCTAATACGGGCTATGGAAAGAAAATGTCTCAAGAAGAATGTTTTACAAACCCTAAGGTCTTAGTTTCAACCGTCACTGTCCTTCATTGTACTAAAATGTTTCCAGAAAATTCATTTCAAATAGGCCCTTTCTCTGATGCTTGGCAGTAGCCTTTGCTATAGAGTTTTCGTAAAAAATCAATAAAGCTTAATATATCCGTTATTATACAAGATATGAAAAAAAATGTATAAATTAATTATAGGGTGTCTTGAGCTACATCTTAAAAAAATATTTCTAGAATCACAGGGTGGCCCATACGTCGTTGGTGATACAAATTATATTTTTTAGTGAATTTTCTTTAAAAAAAATCACTAATGAGGAGATCCCGACTTTTGAATTTTGAAAAAATTTCTTCAAATGAACGCTATTTAGGACCCCCGGAACCCAAATCCGAGGTCACTTTCAGACTTTATATGTTTATATATATATATACATATATATATATATATATATATATATATATATATATATATATATATATATATATATATATATATATATATATATATATTTGTGTGTGTGTGTGTCACACCTATAACTTAAAAAATAATGGACCGATTTTGATAAAACTTGGTGAGTGCCTTCCTTTTGCAAGTGGCTTGGATAAGTTCGTTAGCCAGGAAAATCCGCCCAGGTTTTCTCGGAAAACTTTGTGTTTTCTTTCAAAAAAAATTGAAAAAAATTTATATCTCCAAAATGAACAAAGTAAGGGAAAGCAAATTTCATACGCGGGTTTATATCATTATAGGCAAGTTACCTACTAAGATTTAGCTCCGTAGGTTAAAGAACAAAAAAGTTACAGGCATTCAAAGAAAAATAAATTTGGGTTTTCCTCAAAACGTCAAAATGGCGATTTTAAACGTCAAAATTGGTGAGTACCTTTCTTTCGCAAGTGGCTTGGATAAGTTCGTTAGCCAGGAAAATCCGCCGAGGTGTTCCCGGAAAATTTTGTGTTTTCTTTCGAAAAAAAATTATAACTCCAAAATTAACAAAGTAACTACTACCAAATTTGGTCGGCTGGTTTATATCGTTATAGGTGTGCTACCTACCAAAATTTAACTCTGTAGGTCAAAAGACAAAAACGTTATGGGCATTTAAAGCAAAAAAAATTGGGGTTTTCCTCAAAACGTCAAAGTGACAATTTAAAACGTCAAAATTCGCAACATTTAGGCAAAGAACTTGAATCTAATACGGGCTATGGAAAGAAAATGTCTCAAGAAGAATGTTTTACAAACACCGAAGTCTTAGTTTCAACCGTCATTGTCCTTCATTTTACTAAAATGTTTCCAGAAAACTCATTTCAAATAGACCCTTTCTCTGATGCTTGGCAGTAGCCTTGGCTATAGAGTTTATCGTTTAATGGTATATAATTTTTGTCGAATTTTCGTAAAAAATCAATAAAGCCCGTTATTATACAAGATATGAAAAAATATTGTATACATTAATTATATGGTATTTTGAGCTACATCTTAAAAAATTATTGCGACAATCACAGGCTGGCCCATAAATCGTTGATGATACAAATAATTTTTTTTTAGTCGAAAACGCCTTATGTTTTTGCATTTTCCATCGAAATATAATGCATGTTTGTAAGTTAAGAAATTCTGGAGGCAGAAAGTGCGTTATGGTTGCGAATTTTGATTAAATTCTTCATATTTGAAAATCTCAATTTGCTATTAACCTATAAGGTTGACCAAGAAACGGATTTTTTCGGTTACACTTTAAGTTTACTTTTGGAAATTTCTGTACGTTTTCAAACAATCAAGTTATTTTGATGAAACATGGCACATTGTTTTTACTATATAGGTTATACTGGTAACCAAATTTGATGCCTGCTTTCTGAAAAAAACACACACATATTTGCTATTAAAAACATTTTTATGAAAATTCACTACCATAAAGCACTTGCTGCGTCCAGAAGTTTTTTTATCAAACACGCTTTATGTTTTTGCATTTCTGCATTATCCATAGAAATATAATGCATGTTTGTAAGAAAAGAAATTCTGAACGCAGCAAGTGCGTTATAGTAGCGAATTTTTATCAAATGCATCATAGTTGAAGCTCAATTTGCTATTAACCTATAAGGTTGACCAAGAAATGAGTTTTTTCGGGAACCCTTTGAGTATACATTCAGACATTTTTGTACCTTTTCAAACAAGAAAGTTATTTTGATGAAACGTGGCATATTGTTCTTACTATATAGGTTATACTGGTAACCAAATTTTATGCCTGCTTTCTCAAAAAAAAACACATACTTGCTATTAAAAACATTTTAATGAAAATTCACTACCATAACGCACTTGCTGCGTCAAGGCTTTTATAAGTATAAATTGTATACACATTAGTAGATTGTACAGTAAGAATATATTAATTATAGGAGTTTCACATTGACACGATTTTATAACCTGTAGCAAGAATATGTATGTATTTTTCTAAATATTGTTCTTATTGTAAATAAAGTTTATTGAGTTGAGTTGTGCCTCTGAACCGAAGGGTACTAGGTTCGATCCCAGGGAAATCCTTTTACTTTTTCAGTACAAACTGTAACATTAACATCAACCGAGGTTCGGGCATTGTATGTGAGCAAGTTAAATGTCTGCACGTTCCGCCTTTCGGAGGGGACGTGAAGCCGTCGGTCCCGTGTCCATGCGATGTTGGGCACGTTAAAAATCTCTACCCTCCTTAGAGAAAGGCTGGGGTTCGGCAAAATTTTCAGGATAGTTTGGTAAAACTGCTCCCTGGCGTCGGTGATTGGCCAAAGTAGCGGAAATAAACCGACGTTAAAAAAAACAAAAAAAAACACACACACACAGGCGTAGTATCACTATTCTAATACGCTCACTAAATTTTATAACACTTAATCTTCATTGTAGTGGGGATGATGAATGGAATGGTTAATCAAATGAAATTATTTCATAGTATTACACAAATTTATTTTATTTAAAAAAAGTATATTAAGAAAACTATAATAAAAAGAATATAAAATGTATTATTATGGATTAGTTAAGGAAGCATTTTGGTAGGTCAAAATTTGAGCAGTCAATGTGACCTTTACAAATCCAGATTATACTAGTTTCGAAAAGCGCATCGAAGTGGTGACTTTTACAAGCACAAGTTGTCAACTTATTTGTCAAATGTTACAATGGATAATTGGTCTTAAAAAATAATACTATAAATACTTATATATATATATATATATATATATATATATATATATATATATATATATATATATATATATATATATATATATATATATATATATATGATTTTCTATGTACGTTTGAAATTAATAACCAAAGTAAAAGAAAGAAAGTAAAGTATCTTCTCAAATAAAGTGACGTTTCCGTTTCAATATATTCTAATCATTTTCAATGGTTGTTGACACATTAACAGCAGTTCCATCTATGGATATAATGTGGATTCTCTGATTTTCCTTAAGCGGTAATCTTCTTTCGCGTTGTTACCTGGAAATGAAAATGTAGATGTAAATATTGTCTTGACAATCAAATTAAATTGCATATAATACATTAGGCGATTACATTATCATTATTGTACTTTGCATAAAATATTTAATTGCTAGTCCGCGATTTATTTGGCCTGCAACAATTTTGGAAAGTACGGACGCACTATGGTAGCGAGATTTTATAAAAATGGGTTCCATAAAAAATATTTACCCAAATAATCTATAAGACGTCTGGACGCAGCAAGTGCGTTATGGTACTGAATTTTCAGAAAAAAAGTTTTTAATAGCAAATATGTCTTTTTTTAAAAGAAGACAGGCATAAAATTTGGCTAACAGTATAACCTATATAGTAGAAACGATGTACCGTATTTCATCAAATTAATTTATTGTTTGAAAATGTAAAAAAAATATTCCGAATATAAACCTAAAATGTTCCTGAAAAAACTGGTTTCTGGCCAGTGAACCTCAGGTTAATAGCCAACTGACCTATTGTAATTTGAAGCATTGAATAGAAATTTGGTAGCATAACGCACTTGCTTAGTCCCGTACCACTTTTCTTACAAACATGCATTACATTTCGATGAAAAAGGCAAAAATTAAATAATATAAAGCGTGTATAAATAAAAAAAAAGAAAATTTGTATCGCCAATGACTTATGCGCCACGGTGTAATTGTAAAAATAATTTTATAAGGTGTAGCTAAGGACACCATATAATTAACATATAAAATGCTCTCTCGTATCTTATATAATTAGGAATATATGGAACTTTACCCTAGAAATTATTTATATGAGTATATATGAAAACAGATGAAGACTGAAACTAACCCCGGATATTGATTCTCGGGGGTCTAGTTCACGGTCATTTGAAGAAACCTTTTTAAAATTCAGAAGTGGCGGTCTTCTCAATTACGATTTTTTTCTACGGAAAGTCGCTAAAAAATATAGACCATTAAACGATAAACTCTATAACTAAAACTACTGCCAAAACATCAGAAGAATGTTTTATTTGAAATGAATTTTTTGGAAATATTTAAGTAAAATGAAAGACAATGGTGGTTAAGGCTATTAAGCCACATTGATTTTATACCCAATGTTACCAATTTTGACGCTTAAGATCACGACTTTGACGTTTTAAGAGAAAAATCCCATTTTTGTTAAGCCCTTAATTTTTCTTCTTTTAACTTACAGATCTAAATATTGGTGCATAGGTTATAATTAAGAATATAAATCAGCGTACCGAATTTGGTTGCCACTGATTTGTTATTACTGGAAATAAAAGACATTTTTGCAAGAAACCATATAATTTTCCGGGAAAACCGGATCGATTTTCCTGGATAACAAACCTATCCAAGCCAATTGCCAGCAGCTGAAAATGGTGGAAAGATCGACGGTTGGCCAAGGGTTCGGGGTGAGCCCCGAGAAAGCAACTGTCATACCATTTACGAGGAGGAGGAAGTGAGAGAGCCACAGAACTCTTACTCTATACGGTATGAACATCCCAATGGCCAGGGAGGTAAAATATCTTGGGGTCGTATTGGACTCTAAGCTAACCTGGAATGGTCAAGTTGAAAAAATACGCGTCATTGGTCTGGTCGCCTAAGGTGACACAATCCAGTGCCAAACAAAAACTAGGCAATATACAGAGGATGGCTTGCCTGGGCATCACAGGGGCCATGACTTCTACCCCAACAGCCGCCATCGAGGTGTTGCTGTATCTGCCCACCTACACATAGTTCTGACGGGGGAGGCCCGGCTGGGACTATACAGACTAGCCTGCATTGGTAGACTGAAGACCAACTTAGGCTTCAGGGGCCACTGCGAAATTCAGGAGATCATGAAGGATCCCATGCTTGAAATGAGGTCAGGCCTCGCGAGGCCGAGAATCTGCAGGGAAAACAATTTTACGGTGGAAATCCCCGACCGCGAGACATGGTGAGAGGAGACGTCGGGCTTACCACGGGACGCGCTCGTCTGATTCACGGACGGATCTGGCGGGGAGCGTGGGACGGTGGCAGGAGTTTTTTCAGAAGGACCGACGGTAAGTCATAGTATTGCGCTCAGAGCCCATGCTACGGTCTTTCAGGCCGAAATGTACGCCATCCTGCACTGTGTGCTGGAGAGCAAGAGGAGGGGCTACACCAACAAGCGGATCCTCATAGCCACAGACAGCCAGGCAGTCCTAAGTAGCCCACGGGTAAATTCCAGGCTGGTTAGTGAGTGCCGAGACAAGACGAGCGAATTGGCTGGACAGAATGAGGCTACCCTCATCTGGGTGGCGGGTCACTCGGGGGTCCAAAGCAATGAAGAAGCAGTCAAGAAACAGTCTTGCGAAGAGAGGATCAGCAGAACCATATATGGGACCGAAACCGGTTCTGGGCGTGAAAAAAGGCACATTCAGGGGAGCCATTAAGTCCTGGGTCAGAAAGCACACAAGTCTGAAGACCCAGGAAAATTGTTTCCTATGCAATTTGATCACGACCTTCTAAAATTATTTTCATATGTCAAAGTTATAAAAAAATGTGGGTTGGTTTTTGGGAAAAATAAGTATGCTACTAGATTCTCCGTTAACCAGAACATTTACCTACCAAATTTCCTCAAAAAAATAACTATTATGACGAATAATAAAAGTTAATACCTCAACAATTAAATAAAACAAATACTATGACATATCAAAATAGTTTTAGTAGGCGGAGATCGAATGGCATAGACAACCGTTTACACAGGATCTACAGACTTCTTTATTTTCTATCTTTTGATATCCCTATAAAAAATTAAGTTATAAATATAAAAGGGCGACACAAACAAACTTCTTTTTTGTAGAAACTTGCTACGTATCTATTTTGAGATATGCCGAATACAGCGGAATACTTCCTTTCATCTTAAAAATGGCGGTAACCCCTTTTCCCATTTTTTGACATAGAAGAATTGCATTAGTAGGTCTTGGTCAGGTGACATGAAAGTATTTTTCACAGCGGTCAAAGAGTTTTTCATCTTAGATGTTCTGATCTTTTGTTCGTCAAAATTAAATTGTAAATACAAAAGCTACAGGGGTGTTTCCATCTTAAATGGGCCACATACCTGAATCTAGGGTTGTACCGCCTCCAGAATTTGGAGTTAGTAAAAGCTCGACGTTTCGGCTCTTGTTTTGGACCATTTTCAAGAGGCCAAATAAATATAAAAGGAAATTATCTCTAAGGCTTACCTTTAATTTCTTTGTATATTTCCTTAACCTCTTGACAATAGCTACAAAACAGGAGCCAAAACGTAGGGGTAGTAATTACTAGACGCGGTTTAACCCGAGAAGCAAGTATTTCGCACACATACGACCGCGGAAACTCTTATATATATATATATATATATATATATATATATATATATATATATATATATATATATATATATATATATATACATTTTAACGAATCCTAAATTGGGACCTAAAGGCTCCAGTTCTCGCTCATTTGATTACTTCACCGATTATCTCACCATCGTGACTACTCAATGAATTTTAATAATGAAAATTCATTATTATTTATCGAAAGTTTTAAATAGATTTTATAAAAAAAATATTTATTTTAAAGTAGTAAACGTAATAAAAGTAACAACAATACCTAATGAAAATATAAAAAAATAGACTATACATACCTCGATTATCCAAAATTGAGATGAGAAATTGTTCGTCCCCATTCTTTCCAGGCAAAACTTTGGCAAAGGCTTGAATATCTATATTGTCTTCAAACTTTTTGCCCGATAGCTCCGTAACACTAAAGTGAAATAAGTCTTGTGCATGATAATATCTTAAGTCTATGATAAAAACAAACTCACAAAACTTGACAATTTTCAGATTATAGCAATCTTTAGGGAAACCCTCTGCTCCGCTCCAGGTCTGCACACATCTATATGTTGATAAGTTATCATCATCTACATAACTAGATACTGCTTTTTGTCTTTCCCCCAGTAAGGTAGTATTTGTATTATGTTTTTGTAAACAATGATCGAAAAAATCATATAGTGGACCTTTCCATTCGCACTCGGCTCTAAATCTGAACTTACAGTCAATAATTTCAAATTGGCAGTGACGTTCATGCGACCTAATTTCGGTAGTCTTGCCTATCCAAACGCATCCAAACTCTCTGTTTCTGCAGGGTACATCTAACAATTTATACATGTCATATTCTATTTTGGACTTATTCATTGGTGAACGGCATAGAGCACACGTCTTAAGACGTATGCTGCATTTGGAACAAAAAGTGTGTCCTAATATACACAGTCTGAAAGGGCTCTTAAGGTAATCCAGACATATTGGACAACTAAAAATGTCTAAAATTTCCCTGATTAATGTCCTGAAACAAAAAATAAAATAGTCAAGTCAAGATTTGAACCTATTATGAGCACGTATATGTACACTTTATAGGACCCCAATCTACCACAACTCATTTTTAAGGCCTATTGTTTTATTTAAAAGGTAAAGCTAATTAATCGAAATGTTTAACGACTGAAGTTTTGTTTATACATTGTGGAAATAAAGTAGGAGATACATTCGTTAACTTCCTTATAAATAATTTTCTGGAAAATATCTCAAAGAGGTATTACGGTTTTACTAATTTGACGTTATACTACATTATTTTTATCTTGTTACGTCACTTCTTTATTTAAATTATGGCGTCATCTGTTATTTTAAAAATGGCAGCCTTTTTTATTATCTGTTACGATACTACTTTTTATTCTCTTTAGGCTTTATGGCCTTCTTTGAAGCCTTCTTTCAATAATATCTCAATTAGTTCGAAAGCCAAGCCGACACACTGACCTACAGACAATAAAGTTGTGGTTCCAGAACCAATTTTCTTTGTGTTTTGACAGTTTTTACGTAGTTTTAGCAACAACAAAAAATCGACATTTCTGCAACCGATATTCCGCGATCACATGTTCAACCGCTAATTTGATTCTAGCACAGAATATCAGATGCTTGCTGAAATTGAATTTTCTTTTAATAAACAAGCCGTAAAACGTTATATTACGCGAGATAACAAGTATCATAATGCACACCATCACTTCTCACGAATGTCCGTTACATCTAACACGGACAACATATCAGATTACAGCGTAGTCAACATGCAGATAAGCACGTTCCTTGCATAAGTGCAATCTGACTATTCAGCAGGAACCGTGGAATCAGCAGAGTAGCACGTTGCATTCCGTGAATAGAGCCATGGGAACAGCAACCGTCGTCACCTTCCCAGGCTTAGTTTTAGTATAAATAAGATGTAATTTAAATTAATTCATTCATTCTATTACAAGTTTTGTAGCTGTTACTATGTTAGTTTAAGTTATTAAATAAATGTTTTTTAAAAAGTAAAGTGATGTGCAACAGTTGTTAATTGGCGCAGTCGGTAGGATACAGCTGAGAAGTCAAGCGAATATTGGTTTCTGGTGTATCAACACTTAGCAGAAGAACCACGGATGTTCGTGCTCATTCTGATCTTCTTGTAAGTTGCTCATCCTTTACATTCTCCTTTATATATATTTTTGTATGTCTGACATAGAAGAGTTAATTGAACAATTTGAAACTTCATTTGTGCTGGAACAGTCTAGTCCACAAACTAACATTAATAACAACAATAACATAAACTCTAATATTAGTAGAATCAGAGGAAATTATATTCGTCCAAGTAATTTAAATCTAAATATGGCAAATTTTAGCGATTTTTATTTACGTGTGATTCCCGAGTTCGATGGTGAGCCCGCACACGTTAGCGGTTTTCTTAAAGCATGTGACATGATTATGAATCAGTTTTACACAATAGATGATCCTACTTTGTACTTAAACCATTTTCTGCTTAATTTTATTCAGTCAAAGTTAGTTGGGCAAGCTAGATTAATAATTAGTACCAAGGTTATTAATACATGGCCTGAATTAAGAACCGTAATTGTACAGAATTTTACTGACCAGCGTGATGAAACCAGCCTTTTAAGTGAACTCCTAACATATAAACAAAAGCATAATGAAGACGCTCTTACTTTTAGTAACCGGTGTAGGCAGATCGAACAGCTTTTAATATCAAATTTAACGTGTAATGAAGCGAATGATCAAATAAGGGCTCTAAAAGCTATTATTTATTCACAGCAGACACTTAAAGCATTTTTAGGTGGTTTACGCAATCCCTTAGGCATGGTGGTTCGATCCAGGTCACCCGAATCAATCGAAGCCGCCCTTAAATTTATTATCGAAGAAGAAAACTACGATTATCGTGATAAAATGTTTCAAAAACAAAACAATCAAATACCTAAACCCAATTCACAAAACAGCTATAAACCACAAACATTCAGGCCGCCCATTCCACCAACCAATATCACACAATTTCAAAGGCCATTCCAATCAAATAACAATTCAAACAACCCCTCGACTTCTAGATATGTTCCGCCCCCGTTCCCTTATCAATCTAATATTCCGAGAACGCCACACCCTAAATTTCAACAACAAAATTTTCAAAATAGGAATAATTCCGAAAGAACAGATACCGCTAGCGGTCTGACAAGAAACACACGACAGAGTACGTTTCAAAATAGACGGTTCCCAGAACCAATGGACACTTCCAGCGGACTGACTAGGAATACAAGACCATTCTTAAACCAACCACGAAACACACTCCCATTTCAGGGAACCAAACCGGGCGTAATAGTGGAAGAACTCTTTAATCATGACGCTGAACCAAATCATTTAGAAAATGAACAGCCTCTGTTCGAAAATCATGAACATGAAAATTACGAATACGAACACTACGAACATGAAAATTTTCAGGAAACGGGCCTCACAAACAAAAGCACATAATAGAATTGTATAACTTAAACTTGTGCCAGCTTCCGT
Source organism: Tillus elongatus (assembly GCA_964006375.1). Classification (NCBI taxonomy): domain Eukaryota; kingdom Metazoa; phylum Arthropoda; class Insecta; order Coleoptera; family Cleridae; genus Tillus; species Tillus elongatus. The sequence continues at coordinate 54,183,655 of OZ023265.1, read as the reverse complement.
ATATAAAGTTACCAGAATTAGATGGCTTAATTCTGATTGATTCCGGCAGTAGTACAAGTATTTTAAACCCAGACATAGCTAAATTACAATATTCAGATAATATATACAAAAAACCTTTCGAAATAAGAACCGCACACGGAAACTCAACCCATAAATATAGAGCAAATATTTTATTGAAGTCACTTGCAGATGAACCTCAAGAATTTTGCTTATTTGATTTTAATAAAAATACGTAGGTTTAATAGGTGCAGATTTTTTAATTAGCAATAGAGCTAAGATAGATTTTAATAATAAGAAGTTATACCTCAGTAATAAAACTATGGATATATTTTTCCCTTATGAATATACATTGGAGCCTTATACTGAAACAAAAATTATTGTACCTGTCGACAAGCCCCAAGGAATCGGACTCATAGACGAGGTATCTGTAAACAACGCAACAATTTCAGATTGCTTAGTAGAGTCCTCAGAAGGACAGGCTTTTGTAAATATAAGAAACCTTAGTAATAATTTAATTAACGTTAGATTTAACAAGCCACTGAATGTAAAAGAAGTAAATAATTACGAGTCTGTTAGCAACCAAGGTTTTAATCATTATAATAATCACGATAACGACTGGATGTCTCAGTTGAGGACATCACACCTCAATACTGAAGAACGCGAAGAGCTCACCCGATTATGTCAAAAGTACTCTGACATATTCGCGAAGGAAAACGAGGCGCTAACATCAACACATCTTGTTAAACACCGAATTCGTACAAAAGATGACATTCCAGTTTATTCCAAATTATACAGATACCCTGCAGTACACAAGGAAGAAGTAGAAAGGCAGATAGATAAAATGTTAAGCCAAAACATTATTAGGCATAGTCATTCACCTTGGTGTTCTCCTATCTGGGTGGTGCCAAAAAAGGAAGATGCCAGTGAAAAGAAAAAGTGGCGAATCGTCGTTGACTATAGGAAACTCAATGAGAAGACTATCCCGGATAGATACCCAATACCAAAGATCGAGGAAATATTAGATAAGATTGGCAGAGCTCAGTATTTCTCCACTATAGATCTAATTTCTGGCTTTCATCAGATCGAAATTCACCCGGATGACATAGAGAAAACTGCCTTCTCCACTGACTCTGGACATTATGAGTATTTGCGCATGCCATTCGGCTTAAATAACGCTCCGGCGACCTTTCAAAGACTAATGAACAATGTCCTTTATGGCCTTATAGGTAAAATCTGTCTAGTCTATATGGATGACGTAATTATATTCTCCACCTCTCTTCAAGAACACTTGGAGAAACTATCACAAGTATTTGATAGGTTCAGAAGATGTCAATTGAAAATTCAACTCGACAAGAGTGAATTTCTGAAAAAGGAAGCTGAATTCCTGGGCCACGTAGTGACGCCAGAAGGTATCAAGCCAAATCCTCGAAAACTCGAAGCCATCAAAAAATACCCAATACCAAAAACAACTAAAGAGATAAAGGAATTTTTGGGACTAATTGGATACTACAGAAAGTTCGTTAAAGACTTCGCAAAAGTAACCAAACCGCTTACAAAATGTCTGAAAAGGGCGCTACAATTAATCCTAATAACGATGAATACAAAGAATCCTTTGAAATGTGCAAACAACTTCTAATGAATAGTCCGATACTTCAACCTCCCGATTTTTCAAAGCCTTTTATACTCACTACTGATGCTTCGAATGTTGCACTAGGTGCCATCTTGAGTCAAGGGCCACCAAAAATGGACCGACCCATTGCATACGCTAGTAGGACCCTTAACGAAACAGAGTGTCGATACAGCACGATTGAGAAAGAGTTGCTAGCCATTGTATGGGCAGTAAACTACTTTAGGCCTTATATATATGGAACGAAATTTACCATTGCAACCGATCATAAACCTTTAAAATGGCTTTTTTCTCTCAAAGAGCCGAATTCAAAATTAGTTAGGTGGCGATTGAAATTGGAGGAATATGAATACGATATCGAATATAAGAAGGGTGTAAATAATAATGCGGACGCTTTATCTCGAATTGAAATTCACCCATTGGAAACTGATAATCAGTCGATTGCAAACAACGTAGATGAAAACGAGTGGTCTCATCGAGAGGAAACAAATAATGAAAATATCGACGAAGACGACAACGAAACTCACGACGACAACACTATAAATTCCAATCACGACTCATATTCAGCACCGGGCATTCCTATATTAGAGGAAGAAATTATTAATAATAAAACTAATCAAATTTTCTTTCAAAATAGCCTAGAGCCTGAAATCTCTTCCTTGCGCAAGGGCAGAAGAAATATGATATACGCAAAATTAAACCTAGAAGACCCAGAACAAATAACTGAATTTATTAAGCAATACTGCCTCCCACAACGCAAATATTACTGTCTTTTTGTCAGAGAAAGAGATTACGAGACGGTCAGTTCAGCTATTAATCAAAAATTCAATAATGAACAATCGCCATTATTCTTTAGGTGTGATAAAGTTTTGGATGAAATTCGTAATGAAGAAGAACTCGTAAAAATTATAGAACAATACCATGAAGGGACCACGAATCACAGAGGCACAGATGAAATTTATTTGGAAATAAAAAATAAACACTATTACCCGAACCTGAAAGCAAAAATTGACGAATTCACACAAAACTGCGAACTTTGTAAAACCGCAAAATACAGTCGACATCCTATCAAAATTGCTTTAGAACATACCCCATCACCATCACGCCCTTTAGAACTAATTCACGTTGATACTTTTCAAATAGAATCCGCCCAATTTTTAACCATTGTAGATCCGTTTAGCAAATTTGGACAAGCATATCCTATAAAAAGCAAGAATGCAATTGAAATATCCAAGACACTAATAACGTACTTTTCTCAATACAGCAACCCCAGGGTGGTAATTACAGACGCTGGGACTGAATTTACGAACGAAACTGTAAAAGAACTACTTAAATCATACCAAATACAGCTACACACAACCACACCACATAACCCTAACTCAAACGGTCCTGTGGAAAGATTTCACAGCACCCTAATCGAACACTACAGACTTTTTAAAATCAAGTTTCCTCAATTAAAGCCTAACGATATTATTCCATACTGCATTCTAGCATATAATTCCACAATTCACTCTCAAACGCTCAAACCCCCATTCGGATTGATTTTTGGATTTATTCCGGAAGTTTTTAATTACGATACGGAAGTAATTGTGACTCAAGACTTTAATGAAAGGCACAAAAATTTTATGGATATTGTCTATCAAGTAGTTAGAGACAGAATCGAAATTTCCAAAGAAAGGATGCTCAACAGAAACAATAAAAATGTAAATCAACCTTTCAAAGACGGCGATGTAGTATATAAAAAGATAAGCCCGGGGTTTCACAAGAAACATCAAAACCCATTTACTGGCCCTTATTCTATAATATCCTTACTAGACCATAACAGAGCATTGATACTCAACCACAAAACCGATGAACAAAGTATAACGCACTTACGAAACCTTCGACTTTCAGGTGGCCAGGCGGAGCCCAGCCGCAACTAGAAGAATTACGTAACAACCCTGGGTTCCTGCCCAGAAAACTTGGGACAGCACTTTCACAAAATGACAAGTGGACTTTAATACATATACATGACATGAAACCAGTATACGACGAATACAACAAACTCAAAGAACACTACGATATCATTACTAAATCTCTAAATGAGGAATTTAGAAAAGAATACCATAATTATCTTATAACCATCAACTACACGATACGTAACACCGATCAAACATTTGCTAGAATCTTTCCACAAACAGACAGGCACAAAAGAGGTCTAATTAACGGATTAGGATCCGCTTTTAAATTTGTCACCGGCAATCTAGACGCGGAGGATGGAGAAAGAATTAATAAAGCGCTGGACGTGTTAGCAAACGATCAGAACGAAATGCATGAGTTAATGAGAGAACAAACCTCACTCACTATCGACGCCATAAACGAATTTAACAACACATTAACATCACTGGTTCATAATCAAAATCAAATAGCAGATAAAATCAATAAACTTCAATATGCGACAAGAATGTTAATCGCTGATCAGTTGTCGGCTTACAATCGCTCTCAACTTCTGGAATTATTTACTCAGATAGGAATATTAATTAGCAATATAGAATCAATAATACTAACAACAGAAAATGCAATAACTTTTGCTAAATTAGACACGTATCACACATCTATACTAAACCCTAAATTTATAAAAAGAGAACTGGAAACAATAGTTAAATATATAATATCCTCTGATTCAAGATTAATCACTCAGAACGATATAATTCTTTACGAAAAATGTTTCAAAATTAAATGCGTTCAAAACGATTACAAAATTATTTTCCAAATTGAAATTCCATTAATAGAAAAGTCAGACTATACATTCTACCAAATGTATTCCGTACCTGTACCAAACCAACAAAATTCCTACTCAATGATTATCCCGCATTCAAAGTACCTTCTCCTCAACGAGCAGCTATATGCATTCAGAAGTCAACCATGCCAAGAGCTACAGAATCAACTTTACTTCTGCGAAGACGATATGAAGACCAGCGTAGACGACAATAGTCCATGTGAAGTCCGTCTCATCACTCTACGAAAACCAATCCAAAGCTGTGTTCAAGAACCAGTCAAAATTGCGAAAACATCTGTTGCAAGATATGGAAATTCACAGTACATATTAATCACACCAGACGATGCCAAAGTCAATCTAAAATGTCCGGACCGTGAAGAAAATAAGATACTTAAGGGAACTTATATAGTCACGCTTAAAAGCAAATGTCTACTTATGGTAAATGGACGGATATACAAACCAGGTCCAGGACCCACAGAAACACAACACACATTCGATATGCCAGTTCCAGAGCTACCCCAAACAGCACATACAATTCAGGTCGAACTTCCAAACCTGAAACTAGAGAACGTACCGCTTCATGATCTGGAAACCATCAAGGCACAACTTCAAGCTGAAAAGCAGAAGATTCCAACCGCCATCCATTTCCCGATGTATCATACGAGCGTCTGGACCATTATCATTTACGTCGGCGTGGCATTGATCGCCATCGTCTTGATAATCAAGTGCCTCAGGAATCGTCTTTCAAGAAAACACGAAGAACAGAAGCCCACAGACATCCCCTTGCGAATCATCGGACCACAAGGCTCCGTCTCCTAATAGGGGGAGGAGATAACAAGTATCATAATGCACACCATCACTTCTCACGAATGTCCGTTACATCTAACACGGACAACATATCAGATTACAGCGTAGTCAACATGCAGATAAGCACGTTCCTTGCATAAGTGCAATCTGACTATTCAGCAGGAACCGTGGAATCAGCAGAGTAGCACGTTGCATTCCGTGAATAGAGCCATGGGAACAGCAACCGTCGTCACCTTCCCAGGCTTAGTTTTAGTATAAATAAGATGTAATTTAAATTAATTCATTCATTCTATTACAAGTTTTGTAGCTGTTACTATGTTAGTTTAAGTTATTAAATAAATGTTTTTTAAAAAGAAAAGTGATGTGCAACAGTTGTTAATTCGCGAGTTTTATCGTGGCTACAAACAGACAGACATACAGACACACGGACCAAAAAATCGTCGTTCTTCCATCAGGTTTTTAATATGTTTTGACACTTTTTAGAACGTTTAAGCGAAAAAAAAATTCGAAAGCTTTGACGCCGATGTCATACTTCCAAACGTATTGACCATGTGGGAATAATAGGTTCTCATTTAAAACAATATCGATGACGTCACAACTTAAAAACAAATGACGTAACGAGATGAAGATATTGTAGTATAACGTCAAATTAGTAAAATCGTTATACACACTCAATATTTTTTTCAGCAATTATTTTGAACAAAATTCTCGAATTTATCCGTTACTATTTTTCTACGCTGTTAGGTGCCAGGTAATCGACAACAGCCGGCTCCTTCAAGCCCTTAAGTGATATATATATATATATATATATATATATATATATATATATATATATATATATATATATATATATATATATAAATATACGCGTTATGTAGAGAACATTTCGCAAGAAGGTTTTTTTCTGTTTGCATATGTACCGGCTGGCGCATATCTACCTACCAAGTCCAATATATCCGTTATTAGTTACGCCAGTTAGAGGTTTCCTGAGCTACATCTTGTAAAATAATTTTGACAATCAGAGGTGGCCCTCTCTTTTTTTAATGAAACAGCTCCTATGTTATTGCATTTTTTATTAAATTATAATGCATGTTTGTGCGAAACAAAATTTGCTCTCCTTTATCGTTTTCGAATTATTTCAATTGCTTTTTTACGTTTTTTGCACGTATCAAACAATGTGATCCATCGCCTTTAGCAATAGATAAGACTCATAAAAACTAATCATTCAGAGAGGATTTTGTTCCTATCATTCGTCGAAAAAAATTGGGATGCCATAAATAGGGCGTTATCGAATAGTGCATTAATTGATAAGGTTCAAAGTGCCGCAACCCAAAATATTTAAATGAAAGTGCTTGTGCTGTGTGTCACAGATATGAATGGCACGGCCTCTGCTCCAACCATTGTATAGTATGCCCTATACCTAAAGACTCTATAGTTGTGGAAATATTTCTGTTTATAACCGAGTAGGGATCAGTCTTCACATTTATCTTTCAGTTTTAATTCAATTCTAATAACCGATCAGATCATCTCATTATTTAGCGAATTATTGTGATAATAAATAAAATATGTAAATTAACTTTGGTACAAAAATTGTATGAATTAATCAGTTTGATGGAAGTTTTTATTTTTACATTTTCATAATATATAAGAAGTTGATAAATTATTTTTAGAAATGTCAAATGGAAGTTTAAAGAAGCAAACCTAAGGAATGCCATTATTTCTAACAGCTGGTGACATAAACATATAATGATCTTTCCGCTTATAAATTCGCTAAATAATCAGATGATCTGATTGGTTATTAGAATTGAATAAAAAATAAAAGAAAAAAGTGAAGACTGATCCCTACACGAATCTTGGTAGGTGATTAAAAACAAATATTTCCAAAACTATAGTCTTTAGGTATAGGGCATACTATACAGTAGTTGAGCCAAAGGGCGTGCCCTTCATATCTGTGCACACAGTACAGGCTCTTTCTCTGGATATTTTAAGTTGCGGCAATTTGAAATTTATGAACTAAAGCACTATTCGATAGCGCTCTGTATATGGCATCTCGATTTTTTCGACGATTAATAGAAACAAAAACTTCTTTGAATGCTTCGGTTCTATGGGACTTGTTATTGCTAACAAACGCCGCATCATATTGTTTAATACTTGCCAAAAATGTAAAAAACCAATCGAAATAACTCAGACAATAAACGTTAGCTAATTGTGATTCCTACAATCATGGATTACAATTTAATAAAAAAAATTCAATAACATAAGAGCGGTTTCATTTTAAAAAAGAGGGGACCACCTGTGATCTGAAATCTATTTTATAAGATGTAGCACAAGAACCGCATAACTGAGGTAACTAATAACGAATATATTGAGCTTGGTAGGTACCCTGTATATATACAAACAGAAAAGAACCTGAAACTGACCACATGCGTGGGTTCTGGTGACCTAGTTGGCGCTCAATTGAAATATCTTTTCAAAAGTTAAATTCGCTGTATCCAAGTGTGCTGATTTTCCTACGAAAATTGTATTTAAAATTATAGTATATTAAACCATAAACCCTATAACTAAGAACATTGTGATATGTAAAACAGTGTCGCTATCTCGGTGCGAAACCAGGTAGTATGTTGTCACGACCGCTGTAGTTAACACAAAATATTATAGATAGAGACTCTATAACATCTACCAAAGCATCAGAGCAAGGGCTATTTGAAATTAATTTTCTGCCAATATTTTAGTAAAATGAAGGAGAATGACAATTGAAGCTGAGACTTAAGGCCTCCTAAAACACACTTCTTGCGAAATTTTCTCTACATATCGCGTATATATATATATATATATATATATATATATATATATATATATATATATATATATATATATATATATATATATATATATATATATATATATATATTCGTAGGTAGGTTTTCGATAATTTTTTGTGATGTTTTTTAAGGCAAATATCTAATAAACTAATCGGTAGATTTTAATATTGCAGCTTAAGTTTTGAAGGGAAATCTAAAAAATTAACGGTAGATCTAAAAATTTCAGCCTTGAATGGAAAATAATAAGACCTGTTTAAAAATGTGCCACTTTATCTACCTTTCCCATTTAAATTTATGGGGTGAAAGACACCCCCACTATATGTTACAAATTCTGTTAGGGTTCAAAAAAGTGTCCTTCTCGCAAGGAAAATTGACGTGTTATAGGACTTTTCAAAATTCTCAGCAGTTCTCTCTCGGCAAAGGCCTATTGAACTCTTTTATAGTGGACAGCTGTATACAAACACACACACACACACACACACACACATTATACTTTTTCAACATTTAACTGGTGGCTTTACATGAAAGAAACTACTACTGTTTTGGATTTTTAGCGAAATTTTCATGTAAAAAGATTTGTTGCTATATATATATATATATATATATATATATATATATATATATATATATATATATATATATATATATATATATAAACTTTTATAAAACTCTTTGATTATTTCATCAAAAACTAATTTTTGAAACCAAATTTTGAAGTTGTTCTGCTAAGCGATTTTTATTTTTTATATATACTTCTATACTCTTACTGGCTCTGGCAAATATTTAAAAAAATAATATTACTGACATTTTGTAACGATTATGCACTTAAGTGAAGATTGGAACCTGTCATGCACATTGATAAAAACATTTTGAATAACCCAATTCACCACAACACATTTTTAGGGACCTGGTGATCGTTCGGCTAGCAAGGTAAGCGTCATCGGATGTATAATACATCCTCTGATGACGCTAATCTTGTAGGCTAAAGGAGAGTCAGGTCTTTAGAAATTGTGTCCTGGTGAGTTGGGTACTCCAAAGGGTACTACTAGCGCACTTGCTGCGTCAAAAATTTTATAATATTAAGCAAAACTATATACTTACATTTTTGTAGTAACACTACTTGATGAAATTAAAAACTTTAAAGTCACAAGCTAGACAGACCAAAACGTTGACTTGTGCAGAGTTCAAAACGAAACTATAAGTCACAAATTCGGCAAACCAAACCTTTACTTGTACAGAGTTCTAAAAGAAACTAAAAGTCACAAACTCGACAGACCAAAACGTTGCCTTGTGCGGAATACAAAATATCGTCGACTTGTGCACAGTTCAAAAAAAAACTATCTACTGATGCATCGGTTACCAATGCTACATATCTAACCCCAGGAGCCCCTACCCATAGAATCGTTTATTTCTAATTAAGGAATACCTGGAGTTATAATACTGCATAACGGTTGTTGTAAAAGTTTATGGCTGTTATCTCTTGTAAGTTTATTTGAAAGGGGCATTAAGATGCGATAAAAATCGTTTGGTGGTTCTGTGAAATGCAAATCTTTTGTCATGTAATAACCTGACCATTCCAGGTAGCCTAGTTAAATATCCTACGTACACTTTCGTTTGTTACTTTCCTATTTAAATATTAGCGAATTTTCCAGAATTTTGTAGAAAAATGTAGTTATTTTATTTCACAAAGCCGAAAGTTTCTGCTTCACTCCCACTGTCCTTCATTTTACTATAAAAAAAATGATAGAAATTCTTTTTAAATAGACTTATCTAAAATATAACTTAGTTAAAATAATTCTTGGTGAATTTTGGTACAAAAAATCCGCTAACTCTACGACTTTGAAAAAAACTAGCACGAAATAGGCGTTTTAGAACCCATATCCGAGGTGAGTTTAAGTTTTTAGCGAATTTTCATAGAAAAAATTTGACTTCCAGGAGATTTGTGTTTATATACATACACACACACACAGATATATATATATATATATATATATATATATATATATATATATATATATATATATATATATATATATATATATATATATATATATCAGCGATAACTCAAACAATTATTTCCAGGCTTTGATGAAATTTGGGAAGTACCTTTTTTTTTAATTGGATTGGATAACTTTTTTAGCCGGAAAAAATTGCGGAAGCAGCAAGTACGTTACGGTAGCGAATTTTCATTAAATCCTTCAAATTTGAATAAGGTGACGTATTCCAGTGGCGCATCAAACGTATGTTTTCTTAAATGGCATATACTATATTTTATTGTGGGTATAGAAAACGCTTGACGAGTAATTATCTTTTTATAAAACATGTCATATCCCCAACTTCATCGGTTTCGCTATTAAAATATTTTATCCCCGCAGTGCGACAATTTTTGGGATTTTCTTGAATAAAGCTCATTGAACGGGCGCTTGGCTTTGAATTTAGGGGCAGACTGGGACCTCTTGTATCTTGATATAATTTTTTTTCGACTAATTTATGGAAATAAAAGTTGTTTCTATTGGCCATCGCAAATTGTCATTTTTTGCGAAAATTTCAAATGGCACCCTCTTAAGTGAAGCTGCGTTCGATAGCCAAAACGCCAATTTGTTGGGAAATTGTACTTTTCCGAAACCAAGTCAGCCATACAAACAACATGGTGTTTATTCTTAAATGTCACAAGAATTGTCACTTAGCATCAGAAGTGTATTTTCAGAGATACTGTGACGTCACATATTCAAATCAACCAGCGTTTCAAAGAGTGTTGGGTACATTTACAACTATTTAAGTAACAAGGTGCTGCAAATTGAATCATAACTCCTACATAGCTGTGATAATTTATTCTCCTCAGAAAGACATTCTCATGGAATGAATTGAGGGCTCATGACTTGACCACAAAGAAAATATTCGTATTCCTGTACATATAAACTTTTGAAACATTATTTTACTCGAGTTTTATTGAAAAATTGTCAATTTTCACCAAATCACCCATTATTTATCCCCCACCCCTTAAGCGATCTTATTTAAAACAACTCGAGGCGCTCCTTTGTCGGGTGCTAACTGGATACCAAATTGGAAGATGATATCTCAATTCATTCGAAAGTTATTGCGCATATTAGCAGAAGGACATAAATGCCGCCAAACCGACGAACCGGCAGACGAGAAAAAATTCTTTCCAGAATCAAGTTTTCTATATGCCCATTTCTATCGAAATTTTTGTCAACAATATTCCACCCCCATACATTGAGGCCCTAATTTAATTTCAACACAGAATACCAGATGATTCATCAAATTAAAAGTTTTCTAATCAATAAATCCTAAAACGTTATATTACTCGAGTTTTAACAAAAAATGTCAATATTCACCAAATCACCCCCATTTATCTCTTTCCCCCTAAAGAGATTTTACCTAAAAAACAATCCGAACCGATCGTTTGTCGAGTGCCAGCCGTATACCAAATTTTAAGACGAGATCTCAATTTGTTCCAAAGTTACCGTGGCTACACACAGAAGACATAGAGACCGACAGAAAGACAGACAAAAAAATTCGTTTCCACATCATGTTTTCTATATGTTTTGATACCTTTTACGACGTTTAAGCGAAAAAAAAATCTGTTTTTTTGCCGATGTGATAATTCCACACGTTGTGACTATACGGAAGTAAAAGTTCAGATAAAGAGGTTAATATATAAAAATATTCGAAATGGCGGTCTTCCCGTTGGAGGCATAACCGAAACCTTGACTCGCATGCCTTACTCCGTCCTGAGTCCTTCTGGTGATAAATTACCGAAAGCCACGCGAATCCTTTCCCGCATATCCACGGTTGTAGTTGGTGCCGTCCTGTAGACCACGTTCTTGTTGTAGCCTGATAGGAGAAAGTAAGGTAAGTAATGTCTGGTGATCTTGGCGTCCACCTCACTGGACCACCATGATCAGTCCATGAAGCCGGGAACGTTTCATCAAGATATTGCCGAACGGCGTGGCTACTATGTGAAGGAGCTCCGTCGTATTGAAAACCCTCTGTCGTGGAGCGGTTAAAGAGACATTTCCAAGATTCAACCAAGTCGTCACGAAGGAACCTTAAACAATTGTTGCTTTGTTGCTGTTCAGGTGCCCCCTCGATGAAGTAAGGACCCAGAAGGTGTTCTCCCAGTATGCCACCCCAAACGTTGTCACATCTTTGCTGATGATTTCCCATTCTCATGGCGTGCGGGTTTTCATCTGCGTAATAATGAAAGCTGTGGCGACAGACTACGGCCTTTTTATGGAACTTCGATTAATCGGAAATTATTACGCGCACAAAGGACTCCTATTGGCCGAACAAGAGTCATCACCATGTTAACAATTTCTTCTTGAGTTCGTAGCATTTCCGCAATGTTTATCAGAAAACAATGATTCTCCCGTTAGGTTATTCTTATTTGTAATGTTTATTTTGACAATTACACCTTCTTTGTGTAATCGTGGCAAACCTTGTTTCGGAAAAAACGTTTTCTGACAAATTGGCGCTACAACTTTTTTCTCTAAATTTTTGTTATGGAATTTGTGTTTTTTTATTACCAGTGAAAAACTTGGAGCTTAGGCTATTCCACGATGTATTTTTAAGGGTGGGGATGCCTTTTGAAATTTTCGAAAAAAATGACGGTATGCGAAGGCCTATCAAAAAGTGTTTTCTTTCCTTAAATTACCAGAACAAAATACGTGAAGGTACAAGAGGTCTTAGCCGGCCCCTGAATTCAAAACTGAGGCAACAGTGCAATTTAGTTTGTTTCAAAAAAATCCCGGAAATGGTCGCACTGTGAGGATAATTAGCAGCGAAACTTCTAAAGTTATGTGTATTATATGTTTCATAAAAATATAAATACTCTTCAAGTGTTTTTAAATCTGCAATAAAATATAGGGTATTCCATTTAAAAACAAATCTCGGGACGCAGCAAGTGCGTTATGGTAGTGAATTTTCATAAAACTATTTTTTAATAGCAATAATGTGTTTTTTTAAGAAAGCAGGCATCAAATTTGGTTACCAGTATAATCTATATAGTCAAAACAATGTGCCATGTTTCATCAAAATAACTTTATTGTTTGAAAATGTAAAAAAATTTCCGAAAGTAAACTTAAAGTGTTCCCGAAACAACTCGTTTTTTGGTCAACCTTATAGGTTAATAGCAAATTGAGCTATTCAAATATTAAGCATTTGATCAAAATTCGCTACCACAACGCACTTACTGCGTCCAGAATTTTTGTTCTTACAAACATGCATTATATTTCGATGGAAAATGCAAAAATGCAATAACATAAGGCGTGTTTGATTAAAAAAAAAAGAAAATTTGTATCACAGACGACTTATGGGCCACCCTGTGATTGTCGAAATAATTTTTTAAGATGTAGTTTAAGACACCCTATAATTAATATATACAATTTTTTTTCATATCTGGTATAATAACAGATATATTGAGCTTTATTGATTTTTTTTACGAAAATTCTACAAAAATTATATACTATTAACGATAAACTCTATAGACTACTGCTAAGCGTCAGAGAAAGCGTCTATTTGAAATGAATTTTCTGGAAAAATTTTATTAAAATGAAGGACAATGACGGTTGAAACTAAGACATCAGGGTTTGTAAAACATTCTTCTTGAGACATTTTATTTCCATAGCCCGTATTAGATTCAAGTTCTTTTCCTAAATGTTGCCAATTTTGACGTTTAAATCGCAACTTTGACGTTTTGTGAAAAACCCCAATTTATTTTTGTTTAAATGCCTATAACTTTTTTGTCTTTTGACCTACAGAGCTAAATTTTGGTAGGTAGCTTGCCTATAATGATATAAACCCGCGTATAACATTCGGTTGTCCTTACTTTGTTAATTTTGGAGATATAAATTTTTTTCGAACGAAAACACAAAATTTTCCGGGAAAACCTCGTCGGATATTCCTGGATAACGAACATATCCAAGCCACTTGCAAAAGGAAGGTACTCACCAATTTTGACGTTTAAAATCGCGATTTTGACGTTTTGAGGAGAACCCAAATTTATTTTTCTTTGAATACCTATAACTTTTTTGTCATTTAACCTACAGAGCTAAATTTTGGTAGGTTACTTGCTTCTAATGATATAAACCCGCGTATGAAATGGTTGCCCTTACTTTGTTAATTTTGGAGATATAAATTTTTTTCGATTTTTTTCGAAAGAAAACAGAAAATTTTCCGGGAAAACCTCGGCGGATTTTCCTGACTAACGAACTTATCCAAGCGACTTGCGAAAGGAAGGTATGTGCCAAATTTTATCAAAATCGGTCCATTATTTTTTAAGTTATAGGTGTGACACATAATATATATATATATATATATATATATATATATATATATATATATATATATATATATATATATATATATATATATATATATAAAAACATATAAAGTCTGAAACTGACCTCGGATTTGGGGTCCGGGGGTCCCAAATAGCGCTCATTTGAAGAAATTTTTTCAAAATTCGAAAGTCGAGATCTCCTCATTAGTGAATTTTTTTAAAGAAAATTCACTAAAACATAACTTTGATACGCCGCTGGTGACCAGAAATATTTTTGGGACATGGCGATCATAATTATGCACAATTTTCCTCTTCGATATTTTTTTCGATACCTTGTAAAAAAAAGAGGTTTTTGTTTCTATTAATCGTCGAAAAAATCGAGATGCCATATACAGAGCGCTATCGAATAGTGCTTTAATTGATAAGGTTCAAAGTCCGCAACTCAAAATATCCAAATGAAAGAGCCTGTACTGTGTGCACAGATATGAAGCGCACGCCCTCTGCTTCAACTATTATATAGTATGCCCTAAAGCTGAAGACTTATATATATATATATATATATATATATATATATATATATATATATATATATATATATATATATATGTATGTATGTATGCATGTAAGTATGTATATAAATACAAATATCCTCAATGTCAAATTTTTTCTATGAAAATATGCTAAAAACTTAAACTGACCTCGGATATGGGTTCTAAAAATCGTAGAGTTAGCGGATTTTTTTTTTTGTACCAAAATTCACTAGAAATTATTCGAACTAAATTATATTTTAATTTAATCTATTTAAAAGGATTTTCTGCCATTTTTTTTTAGTAAAATGAAGGACAGTGGGAGTGAAGCAGAAACTTAGGGCTAAAGTTTAAGTTTTTAGCAAATTTTCATAGAAAAAATTTGACATGGAGGATAAACTTGACAGACCAAACATTTACTTGTGCAGAGTTCAAAAAGAAACTATCTACTGATGCATAGCTTACCGCTGTTACATACTTAAAGCCCCGGAACCCCTACCCTTAGAATCGTTTATTTCTAATTAAGGAATACTTAGAGTTATAATACTGCATAACTGTTGTTCTAAAGGTTTATGGCTCTTCAGTCTTGTAATTTTGTTTGAAAGGGGCATTTAAATGCATTATTCCATAAAAATCGTTTGGTGGTTCTGTGAAATGCAAATTTTTTGTCATGTAATAACCTGACCATTCTAGGTAGGCTATTTAAGTATTCTACGTACTCTTTCCTTTCTTACTTTCCTGTTTAAATATTAGCGAATTTTCTAGAATTTTCTAGTAGAAATGTGGTAATTTTATTTCACAAAGCGCTAAGTTTCTGCTTCACTCCCACTGTCCTTCATTTTACTAAAAAAATGGCAGAAAATCCTTTTAAATAGACTTAATTAAAATATAATTTAGTTCAAATAATTTCTAGTGAATTTTGGTACCAAAAAAAATCCGCTAACTCTACGATTTTTAGAACCCATATCCGAGGTCAGTTTAAGTTTTTAGCAAATTTTCATAGAAAAAATTTGACATTGAGGATATTTGTATTTATATACATACATACATGCATATATATACATACATGCATATATATATATATATATATATATATATATATATATATATATATATATATATAT
Source organism: Tillus elongatus (assembly GCA_964006375.1). Taxonomy (NCBI): domain Eukaryota; kingdom Metazoa; phylum Arthropoda; class Insecta; order Coleoptera; family Cleridae; genus Tillus; species Tillus elongatus. Next base: position 54,167,689 of record OZ023265.1, on the reverse strand, counting down.
ATATATATATATATATATATATATATATATACAGGGTGTTACAAAATAGTGGGCCAACCCGCTAACCACGGATTCCCGAGACGAAAATATTATGACTTTCCTTATAACATTTTTCTTCTGGGGGCCCCGTTTTAGAAATACAAAGTGTTGAAGTTGAACTTGAAAAATAATTTTTCATTTCTAATTTTTATGTTTATGAATTTATCTCCATGAAATTTTGCACGTAGCCGTATTTCAGAACTAGACGCCATCTGTGTAGATCAGCAGAGAAAGATCAAATCCCAAGAGGGGTACAGGGAACAAGTATTGACCCTCTAAACTTTTTTGTGCGCACGCCAATGGTTTTAAAACAAATGACTTTTGTTAGACAAAATAATTTTATAACTTTTGTTTCTCCAGTTGAATTTTGAGAAAACGACTAGTTTATGAGTTATTGTAAATTGTATGGTCGGACCCAAACAGGTGAGGAAGAACCTATGAAACGTTAGCTCCATGAAATATAACATGTAGTCTTATACCACGACTAGACGACATCTGCGTGAATAAGAAAAATCCAACCCCTACATTTTTTATTCTGGCGCTGGTGGTCCAATAGAAACTAATATCGTAGGTTATTTGCGTTCTTCAACGCCGGTGACATGTCTAAACAAATTAAAAAAAATTGGAATTTTTTTTTACTCATTTGCAATCAGAATAAAGAATGTAATGCACATAAATTGTAGCTCATTCCATTGCCTTAAATATTGCTGCTTGAATACATACATACTTGTTTCACACATATGTAATCAAAATCGTTTTATAAGTATAACTTGTATTAAACTTGAACTGTCAGTCTGCTATTAACATGAAAACTAAACTAAAAATAATGAAAAATGGTAAGTAAAGCGATGTTATAGAAATAAAATTATAATTAAATTAAATGCTCAATATAGCTACCACACTCTTGGATGCACAGGCGGGCTCTTTTGATAAGAGAAAACCGAATTTTTTTGAAAACGTCTGGTTTCATACGGTATTCCTCTGCGCCTTGTAGGATTCGTTCCCGTAAATGTTCTGCATCGAGTATGGGCACCCTGTACACAAATTCTTTCATATATCCCCAGAAACTAAAATCTAAGGGGTTGAGGTCGGGGGAACGGGCAGGTGCATCTGCCCCCCGGCCAATCCAAAGGCCATTGAATGTGTTACTTAAACGTTGTCGAACCTCTCTTCCGTAATGAGGCGGAGCACCGTCCAGTTGTAGCCACATATTTTGCCGAATTTCCAAAGGCATATCGTCAAGTAAATTTACGAACTCGTTCTGTAAAAATGTTAAAAACACATCCGCATTTACTCGAGTTGGCAAAAAACTGGGCCTAAGAGTAAGTCATCAATTATTCCTGCCCATACGTTCAATCTAAAGTTGACTTGATGACGAGTTTCGACTATCGCATGCGGCTTTTCTTGTGCCCACATGTGACGATTATGCAAATTCGTAACACCACTGCGAGTGAAAAGGGCTTCATCTGAAAACAGAATAAATCTAAGGAATTGCTGCTCACGATTGTTCTCCAGTAACATCCAGTTGCAGAAAGTCATTCTTGTTAATGCGTCTTGGGGTTAAAGAGCGTGTACTTTCAGAACATGATACGGGTACAGTGACTGTCCCTTCAGTACTCGGTGCACATCAGTTGAATTTATAGTGGCACGCTCATTATGCCTTGTTTGGCGGGCTACTGCTCTTGTACTTGTTCCAGGTGTTGTTTCCACTATTCTTAGGATTTCTTCTTCTTGCCTGGTATTGAGCTGTGTGGTCTCCCGCTGTTACCTGTACGCTGTTGTTTTATTGTACCTGTTTCCCTCATGCGACGAACTAGTGTTGAGAAAAATTTCCTCTTTGGGTGATGACGGTTAGGAAATGTAGCTGCATAGCGTCTAGCAGCATGACTAGTATTACAATCACATTTCCCTACAAGCAAGATAAATTATTAAAAACTGATTGTACTAAAAAGTTACTATCATTAAACTCTTACCCATTATTAAGACCATATCTGTCATATCAGAAAATGATATGATATTTGTCATATTGTCGAAAATGATAAGGTCAATTATCACAAAGTATATCTATAGTTTGAATATCGCCGTGAAAATAATATTTTGACAGTCAGCAACTTACCTTCTAGTATTTTTCAGAGCCTACGTGGATCCAAAAAAATTCTACGAACAACGAATATAATGGGATGTTTTTTTTCTGTGGATTTGTTCATCAGACATTACATACTTTTTATAAAATATAAAATAAATAGACCTTGCAAAATAAGAATTATATTAGAAAACGTTCCATTCATGAAAGTAAAGCGCCCTGTTTCGGTCCGATCATTCAACTTAAAATAACTCATAAACTAATCGTTTTATAAAAATTTAACTGAAGTAACTAAAGTTACGACATTGATTGATCTAATAACAGCCATTTGTTTTGAAACCATTGGCGTGCGCACAAAAAAGTTTAGAGGGTCCATACTTGTTCCACCCCCCTGTACCCCTCTTGGGATTTGATTTTTCTCCCCTCATCTACACAGATGGCGTCTAGTTCTGAAATAGGACTACGTGCAAAATTTCATGGAGATAACTTCAAACACATAAAAATTATAAATGAAAAAAGGTTTCGTAGGTTTTTTCTCGCCTGTTTGGGTTCGACCATACAAGTTACAATAACTCATAAACTAGTTGTTTTATCAAAATTAAACTAGATAAACGGAAGTTATAAAATTATTTTGTCTAACAAAAGCCATTTGTTTTGAAACCATTGGCGTGCGCACAAAAAAGTTTAGAGGGTCAATACTTGTTCCACCCCCCCTGTACCCCCCTTGGGATTTGATTTTTCTCTCCTCATCTACACAGATGGCGTCTAGTTCTGAAATAAGGCTACGTGAAAAATTTCATGGAGATAACATCATAAACATAAAAATTAGAAATGAAAAATTATTTTTCAACTTCAACTTCAACACTCTGTATTTCGAAAACGGGGCCCCCAGAAGAAAAATGTTATAAGGAAAGTCATAAAATTTTCGTCTCGGGAATCCGTGGTTAGCGAGTTGGCCCACTATTTTGTAACACCCTGTATATATATATATATATATATATATATATATATATATATATATATATATATATATATATATATATATATATATATATATATATATATATATATATACATACATACATAACCATACATACATACATATATATACAGTGTGCCCCAAACTGGTGCTGCATGTTTAGGGATCGCAGAATCTATAAGGGATAGATAGTTATAACTTTTCTATTTATCAAAATTTTTGAATTATGTAAAAACATCTTCACAGCAACTTTTAACGTAAAATTCAATTATTTAGTCAGATTTCATGTTTATTGTTAAATGATCTCTAGGCGATTGTCAACTTTTTTTCTTATGAACGCCATATTGGATTTTGACAGCCTAAAAAAGACCATAATTTTTTGTTTTCAATGGTGTATCACACATTACAAAATAACGGTTGTAACTTTGAAAAAAACAAGGTTTTAAAATTTATTAATACATACATGTGGCAACGTGGCAATCTCTAAAGTAAAAAAAAAAGGAATTGAAATTTAAAGCATTGCGCGCTAGCTATTCAACGAAGACTGGACATAATATTAATTATAAATGCAAACAATAGAAGCAACAACACATCTTACATCGAATAACATTATAAAACAGATAAAAAACATTAAACACAACAATAAATTAAAAATCAACACATACTATTAAGAAACAAATAACAAAATTGGCGCCTTTGGAAAAGCAAAGAAAAATAACAAACATCACTTTAAAATTTCAAAATGTCCGCCATTTTGTCAATACATTTCTAACATTTTTTGTTACCTAATTGGCAACCCGTGTGTGTATTTATTCCAGCAAATAGCTCCCTTGCCCTTTGAATTAACATGTCTGTTTCTTCAGGTAGATCGAATTCATACATTTCATTTTTTACATGTCCCGACAAGTAAAAATCCAGAGGCGTAAGATCTGGACTCCTAGCTGGCCATAATACTAGACCACTATTTGAAATTATTCTTTCCCTGAATGTGTTACAGTGTAGAGTCTGTATCTTTCTAGAATTATGAGCAGGACAGCCATCATGCTGAAACAAAACGTTTTCAAATTGAATTTCTGGCACCGCTTGTATGATTTCGGGGATTATTTGGGTTTGTAACATATCAAAATAACGCCGACTATTAAGCATAATGTACCAGTTAATTGGTTTCCTGAAAAATAAAAAATAGAATTGCAACTTACAATTTAAGAAACTAAGACTACACTTTTGGGTCCTCGTTACACTTTTAAGATATGCTTACCATAGATTCCATACCATACATTGATTCCAAAGCGCGTTTGAAATCTACGGGGATTTCGTAATTCTGAATTCTCAGTTGCCCAGTAATGATGGTTTTGACGATTAAACACTTCCGAATTTGTGAAATTACTTTCATCAGTCTAAATTACTTGCTTAGGAAAGTCTCAAATTTCATGGCATTTATCTTTAACCAGTTAGAAAACCTTAATCTACGTTCATAATTACCTTCCCAAAATCCTTGTACAATTGTTGGTTTGTAAGAATGGTATTTGAGTTTTTTTAAGTTCTTTGAATGGTTGATTTTGGTACATCCAATTCTGTTTCGGCTCCTCTTGTTGATGTGGCAGGATTTTCTTCAAAAAACTAACAGATTTCATGATACCGATTTTCATTACGGACGTAATTTCGAACTCAGGGACTTTGAAAGCTTTCAAAGTTTAATAAATTTGTTACCAGCTTGGCAAAATATCGAACATTAGGCTAACGCCTTTCTGGAAAACTGTTAGCGTAGTTTCGTAACGCTAAATTATCGTTTCTGTGAGATGATATGTAACAGACAAGCATGTCAAATTTTTCAACAAGAAGATAGTTCTGCATGCTGCTATTTCTAAATTTTAGTGATAAACAAACTTAATTTTTATTTGAAATACTTAGATTTGAACACTTGAAAACTCAATTAAGATTTTGCAAAAAAAGACTTGAGTAGAATTCAAACAATGTCAAACATAGAAACATTTCATAGGTGTTAAAAATTTTACACAATAATTAACAAAGGTTGCTAAGCAACTGGAATAATTGCGAATCATGGATATCTTGAGTTGTCAGGAATATTTTGGTCATTATAACTAGCATACAAATATTCAAAATAACGTTACTTGCACAGTTTAAAATGTCTTACTATTTTTCTGGATCATAATAAAGAAATAATATTAAGCGCCGTATATTTTTACTTTACAGATTGCGACGTTGCCATATGTATGTATTAATAAATCTTAAAATCTTGTTTTTTTTTTCAAATTTCTAACCTTTTTTTGTAATGTGTGATACATCATTTGTAATCAAAAATTATGGTCTTTTTAGACTGTCAAAATCCAATATGGCGCCCATAATAAAAAAAGTTGACAATAGTCTAGCGATTATTTAACAGTACATATGAAATCTGACTAGAAGATTGAATTCTAGATTAAAAGTTGCTGTGAAGATGTCTTTACAGAATTCAAAAAATTTTAAAAACAAAAAAGTTATAGCACTTTGAAGAAACGCTACAGTTTTCTTATTTTCAAAGAATCACAAAAATTAAAAAATTTAGGGGGTCATATAAGCAGCTTTGGATTGGTAATTATATTGCCTACAACTTTCCCAATTTAACCGTTTATCTATATCTTATAGTTTCTGAGATCCCTTACATGCATCACCAATTTGGAGCACACTGTATATCACCGATAACTCAAAAAATTATGTCCAGGCTTTGATGAAATTTGGGAAGCACTTTTCTCTTGTAATTGGATTGGATAACTTTGTTAGCCGGAAAAAATTTTGGGACGCAGCAAGTGCTTATAGTAGATAGTGCCCCACCTGGGCTCACCCCCTCCACTTTTTACTGCGCATGCGCGAGTCATCATGCGCATGCGCTGACCTGCGCAGACCTGTGACAGTTGACAGCTGACCTGTCAGATTTGACAGGTGTCAAATGTCACTGACCTGACAGCTGTCAACGTCAGCTGTCACCTGACCTGACATGTGTCAACGTCAAATGTCACCTGACCTGTCAGATGACGTCACAAGCATTCCAAGATGGCTGACCTGTCATAGACAGTCGCAAGCCGGGTTCTCTCTATGGAACTAACCTGAGATGACGTCACAAGCATTCCAAGATGGCTGACCTGTAAGAGACATCTGCAACTCCGGGGTTCTCTCTATGGAACTAACCTGAGATGACGTCACAAGCATTCCAAGATGTCTGACCTGTGTGTCCATAGATAGCCACAAGTCAGGTTAGGTATTAACTGTCTTGTGATGACGTAAGATGTTCCGTCTGACCTGTGTGTCCATAGATATCTACAAGTCAGGTCTCCATGTGTGTATTTGAAGAATACCATCTGTCTGATTGTTTATTAAGGTTATGTATGTATGTGTTTATTAAGGTTAGGTGTTCGTATACAGACTGATTACCAAGCCATTTTGATTGTTTATTAAGGTTATGTTTGTATTTGTTGATTAAGGTTATGTTCACACACACACACTACTGTCTGTATTTGTTTATTAAGGTTATGTTCACACACGTGTTGATTACCAGTCATATGATTGTTTGTTAAGGTTATGTATTTGTTATTTGAATGCAAACAGAGATAATACAAGAGTGTACTTACATACAACAAGAGACGTCAGCCTTCTTTCACAGCTTAATACACACACTACTGAACAGGTGTCTTCTGTGTTGAGGATACAAACAGACAGACAACTGATTGCCATTGTTGAAGCTTGTACATGCTGTTTAACAAACACGTCATGACAGTTCAAAGTCTTTGCTTAAACTGACAGATGCATGTGTATTTGAAAGAAAAGCATTCGCCTGAACTTAGATTTGAACCCACGAACCTCGAATCAGCCGTTGTTTGCTTTACATATATACACTGTCCCTAAACCAATAGCTCCACAGACACACACGTTAAAAGTTTGTTCGCTGTTGTATATATAAAACAAAGCCAGTTGTTGTTGTTGACATATGAGGTTAGGTGTTTGTATACATGTTGATTACCAATCATCTGATTGTTTAGTAAGGTTATGTTTGTATTTGTTATTTGAATGCAAACACACATAATAATAAGAGTGTACTTACACACAGCAAGAGACGTCATCCTTGTTTCACGACTTAACACATACTGAACAAGTGTCTCTGTCTCTTGAAGGATAAACAACGTTTTACAGTTGTTAACCTTGATCCTGTTTGAGCTTGTCTGTGTATCTGTTTAATATACACAAGAGAGAGGCCCTCTTAAAGGTAAACAACCTGTCAGTTGATGACCTTGTGTTATATCTGTTCAATAACCCCACATTATTCGTGTTTGAGCTTGTCTAGAATACAGTCATTAGAAGTATGACATCATCCATGTATTTTAGCAGATGTACCACAAGATAAGTTTGTTCAGGATATTATTGCTTTAAGACATACTTTTTAATTGTATTACAAAATAAAAACACATTAATTTTAACAAAGACTTTTATTTGATTCTAAGTACATGTATGTAAACTCTTTGTTGGAATACATTTATAGAATTATTAACATTAGATGGTTCAGTGTTGCGTTGGTGCTGTTGTTGTTGTTGTTGTCGTCGGTGTCTCTTCATGGCTGTGGGCTTACTAGGTGATAACACTAGCTTCTTTTAGTTCTTCCAAGATTGACTGAATTTCGTTGTTATGAGCAGTATTACCTGCAACTTGGGAAGCCACTAAAAGTCTAAGTCTGTCAACCAACTCGTTTATGTCATTCCAATACACATAGGCTATTTGTTTGTTATTTTGTATCATATAGTTGTTGGTGCTGATGTTGTTTGGGCTCATGCCGTTGCTATCGCTGCTCTTATCACTCTGAGTTTTAAGTTCAGTCTTTTGTTTTTTGTTAAGATGTCTGTCGGTGCTGTCGTCATCGTCTTCCTCGTAGGTGTAACCAAAACCTTGAGGAGTTGAGGATCTACGACCTCGTGGATTTATCACTGGTTTTATTAGAGTCAGATACTTTTCAGAGGAACAACCCTTGGTTCGTGCGTTAGGATCATAGTTCATTTTATGAACACTAGTTGCTTCTAGAATATCTCTATAGTGTTGAAGATCATCATAGGTATACCCTCTAGGTGTTTTCATAAATATCAATTCTAGCAAACCTTGTGTTTGCGGGTATCTCCTTTGGCCCAGTTGAATCTCAGCATCAGTAAAGTCCAAGTGTTTGTTGCCAAGACTCCAGCTACCAGTATCTTTAGCGTAGCGAGCACCATACGTTTGATCAATAGTAGCAAGCCTCGGTGGTTCAGTAAAATACTTGTCTACATAATATCGAACTCGGTCAGGATATTGCTCCAAAAATTCTTGATATGCAGGGTTGGTTGTGACAGTTTGTAGGTCTGCCTCAAGCTCTTCAAATGTTGGGATGTCCTCATCGGAACTTGTCGCCTCAGCCTCTTCCCTTGGTTCAGCTTCAAAAACTTCATGGTCTTTAAGGAACTGTACTTGGGGTTTCGTTTCTGGTATATCGACTTCGTCTTTGATTTGTTCAACCTTTGGTGGTTGCGATGGCTGTTGCTGCTGCAGTGCTGCTGTGTTTTTAGATATTTCACTTAGGGGCTCAACAAGTGGTTTATATAAACGTTGCAGAGCATCATCATTCTCAGCTCTGTTAAGTTTAAGCATTAAATGTTTTTTTCGAATATTGTCAGCAAGTTGTAAAATCCTTTTCTTAACTTTTTGCTCTTCCTTACCCAACACTTCCATTGTGCTACAACTGTTTTTGGTGTTACCAGTCGGTCTAATCATTTGTTTGAGCGATACAGGTTGTGTGGTGGTTTAACATATACTGACTCTGTCACGGTACATGCCTTCTTATTTATCACGATGTCCGGCTGTCTTGTTAGACAGCTGTGTTAGACAGCTGTGTTAGACAGCTGTGTTAGACAGCTGTCTTAGACAGCTGTCTTAGACAGCTGTGTTAGACAGCTGTGTTAGACAGCTGTGTTAGACAGCTGTGTTAGACAGCTGTCTTAGACAGCTGTGTTAGACAGCTGTCTTAGACAGCTGTCTTAGACAGCTGTGTTAGACAGCTGTGTTAGACAGCTGTGTTAGACAGCTGTGTTAGACAGCTGTGTTAGACAGCTGTCTTAGACAGCTGTGTTAGACAGCTGTCTTAGACAGCTGTGTTAGACAGCTGTCTTAGACAGCTGTCTTAGACAGCTGTGTTAGACAGCTGTGTTAGACAGCTGTCTTAGACAGCTGTGTTAGACAGCTGTCTTAGACAGCTGTGTTAGACAGCTGTCTTAGACAGCTGTCTTAGACAGCTGTGTTAGACAGCTGTGTTAGACAGCTGTGTTAGACAGCTGTCTTAGACAGCTGTGTTAGACAGCTGTGTTAGACAGCTGTCTTAGACAGCTGTGTTAGACAGCTGTCTTAGACAGCTGTGTTAGACAGCTGTCTTAGACAGCTGTCTTAGACAGCTGTGTTAGACAGCTGTCTTAGACAGCTGTCTTAGACAGCTGTCTTAGACAGCTGTGTTAGACAGCTGTGTTAGACAGCTGTATGACAGCTGTGTGTTAGACAGCTGTGTTAGACACCTGTGTTAGACACCTGTATGACAGCTGTGTTAGACAGCTGTCTGTCCTGTCTACCATTGTTAGAATAATATATATCTATCGAATCCTTTTCTATATCGACCTTTGTGTACATCGTTTTCCTTCACAATCACCAACACACCATACTTTATGCATTCACGCCAACAGAATGATTGTCAGAAAATACAGCTAATAAAACACAGAGATTTTTACACATATATTTTATTATCAACTAGTGTTATAGGTAAATCTGTTACATGTTAGCATATCTTTCAGTACAAGTTGATATTTAGTAATAAATTCACACACTATACACAGATTCTCAGAGTATTTTAAGCGGGCAATGAAGAAGGCACAAGGTATAACTGCCCTGTCTCTGAACTTGGACAGTTCCGATCTAATGTCAGCCATAAACATGTTTAGGTCAAAGAAACTCCTAAAACGTAATTCCAATAATAAGTCTTTGACCACAGAGCCAACATCTTCTAGTATTTTCAATGATTCCAAGCTTAGGTTGAAATTAGTGACATATTCATCACTGCACAACCTAAACTTAAAAAACACTGATTTTCGTTGTGTTTGAACCAAGTATTTAGTAAGTGTATACGAATCGGTGTTTTTGTCTGTACCTTGTGATTGGTTTTCCAGGTTGAAAATTATGGTGGGTAACACGTTTAAAAATTCCTCAAATGTCCACATGTCGAAAAACACAGGTATATTACAATTTTTCTGTGAAACCTTAACCAGAGGCATAAAGTTAAGCATGGGGTCAGCTCCGATCGTAAGTATTTTCTCACCGTTTGCCAACAGCGCAAACGTTGTCTGACCAACGAGCTCACAGTCTTGTGTTTTTAGTTTTTTCTCCATACTTTTCTGATTGATCTGCACCAACTTCTCATTGAATAGCTCATCGTGTGTAGGCTGATATTCGACTGTTTGTATGTTTGTAGGATCTGCAGCATTCATACTAATATCAGAGAGATTATTCGGTTCACTTGTGTTTGTTGTTGTTGGATAGCTTGTGTACAGCTCACCTATGATATTATCCCACGTCTTTGGTTCTTCTTTTGTTATAATACTTTCAACTGCGTTAGCCAGCAAGACATCTTGTAACACTTTAAGCTTTTTACCTCCACCAGCACCTCTACCTGTATTTTCTGTGTTGAGAGATTTTCGTTTTCGCGTATTCTGCACCATATTAGTTTTTAGTTACACCTTGTTCAACGTACACCAACAAAACTAGCTTCTAGACAAGCTCAAACACAACTGATGGCTGGATACCACCTAACAGAACTAACCCCTAGATCATAACTGTAAAGACAACGTCAAACAGGTTTATCAGACCAAGGTCATCAACAGACAGGTTATTTACCCTAAGAGGGCCTCTCACTTGCGTATATTAAACAGATACACAGACAAGCTCAAACACGAATAATGGTATGATGTCATTCTACAGGATATGAGTCATAACCATGTTGTTTGTTCTCTGTTTTATTGTGTTATGTATTCTGTTATGGACATGTGTACAGAGCGACATACTTTTTACTCGTTTACAGGCCTAGGATCGACGTCAGCTCTCTTTAGACATATTTGTTTGTGTCTATAAATGGACGTTCTCAACATTTGTTTATTACAGTGTAAACATGTAACCTTCCTCCTGTCGTACGTGTATTGCCATTTTACGAAATTTTCATAACTTTCCCATGAGTGTGCGTTGTATGGTAGCCATTTTCCCAAGTTTTGACCATTTTTAATGAAACATTTGTCACAACAGCTTCTCTCTGTTGGTGGACAGCGTTTAAAACAAATGACACAGCAACGGAGACCATCATCATTCAGTTCTTGCTTGTCATCCTGTGTTAGTGGTTGTGTTGTTGTTGTTGGTCTCGCGGCTGTGTGTTCTTCTTTACTCTCTTGTAGATTGATTTCATTAAACTGCTGTTGGTGCTGCTGCTGCGTCGACAAACCAGAACCTTGTGAAGTGGTTGCTTGCTGGTGCTGTGATGATCCTAGACTTGTAGCTGTTATAGTAAAGGCATCACCTTCAATGGCCCCCTTATTGCTCTGATACATCTTGTACAGCTCAGACCACACTTCTTCAAACGTCAGCAACGACAGCTTCCTAAACGGCATATGATAGTCTCTATCCAAGCCGGAGAATGTAAAGCTTACTTTGGTGTCGGTGTTCAAGTCTCTAATAACTCGATTATAAATTTCCTGCATACCGTTCTTAAGCCATTGTTCAGGATTATTGACGCCACTGCTATTGAGTGGATTCAACTTGAAATGCACCATGTTCTGTATAATATTAAAACGACTGTTTCTTGTAGTCGACTCTCCAACAATTGAGAACGCCATAGTATGGAACTAAAATGTTTCTTGTTTTTGCGGAATCAAACACAAGACTGGCTTGTGTACGACGACCGTTGTACATCTATAACTCTCTAGTCATAGAGTGCTTGTGTGTGTGTGTTAACAATCAACAACAGCGTCTATATGTTTTGTTTGGTTCAAGTGGATGTCATTAAACAACTGTGTTATTTCTATAACGATCTCCATTCAAGACCTCAACATACGTTAGTGTGTACTAAGCCGTGAAACAAGTATGACGTCTCTTGCTGTATGTAAGTATACTATTATATTATTTATGTTTACATACAAACAATACTTATCAAACAATCCTCGTATATCAAAGTTTAATTTAGTTGTTTTAAATCGAGTTTTGTTACACTGTGTGTTTTTGATCACTCCCTATATAAATTTAGATTCATTCATTCAAAATACAAACACACTAACATAAACAAACACGCCGGCAATAAAACCAAGTCCCCGAGTTTTATGAGGCTATTAAAATAAACTCATTAACATATCTAGATGTAAATACGTTTTTCTTATTGATATAGTTTACTTGAAACGTTTTTGTTATTAAATGATATTAGATAGGTAAATTGGTACGTGTTTTAAATTTCTTTTTACTATAAATAAACAATTGTTTTTAACATTACAGTTCCTATTATTCAATTGGAATGTAATAGAGATACCAACCCCTGCCTACACACACAAACTCAGCAGCCTCATAAACTCGTTTTATGTAACAGGTTTCTGTTTTATATATATACCCACTGATAACAAACTTTCATCGTATGTCTGAATAGCATGATCGGTTTAGGGGCGTTTGCATATCTTAGTAAGTTGTATGGTTGGGGGTTCAAATCTAATTTCTGGCGAATGCTTTTCTTTCAAAAATCATATTTCAAATTAAATTCAAAATTTCAAATTACCCGCTCAATATATCTTCCTCATATATGTATGTGTGTGACTAAACCGAATGACTGTGTCCAACAGATGTCTCCCCTCGAGCTAGAGAATATTCTCTACACTCTACAACTTTACAAATAGAATGTTCTCTAGCTTGAGGAGTAAGATCTCTGGACACAACAGACAAATTTTCAAACAAATTCAAATTTCCCGCCAAAAACGAAATACCCTAACAAACTTCAATACACCTTAACAACAACAACACAATAAACAAACCAAACAGCTGTGTTTACGAACACCTAACCTTAATAAACAAAATACATAACCTTAATAAACAAACAGATGCATGGTAATCAACACACACACACATGACATAACCTTAATAAACAAATACAAACATAACCTTAATAAACAAACAGATGACACGTGAGCGAACATAACCTTAATAAACAAATACATAACCTTAATAAACAATCGGACAAACACACATGGAGAGCTAACCTGACTTGTAGATATCTATGGACACACAGGTCAGACATCTTGGAATGCTTGTGACGTCATCTCAGGTTAGTTCCATAGAGAGAGAACCCCGGAGTTGCAGCTGTCTCTTACAGGTCAGCCATCTTGGAATGCTTGTGACGTCATCTCAGGTTAGTTCCATAGAGAGAACCCGGCTTGCGACTGTCTATGACAGGTCAGCCATCTTGGAATGCTTGTGACGTCATCTGACAGGTCAGGTGACATTTGACGTTGACACATGTCAGGTCAGGTGACAGCTGACGTTGACAGCTGTCAGGTCAGTGACATTTGACACCTGTCAAATCTGACAGGTCAGCTGTCAACTGTCACAGGTCTGCGCAGGTCAGCGCATGCGCATGACGTCACGCGCATGCGCAGTAAAAAGTGGAGGGGGTGAGCCCAGGTGGGGCACTATCTACTGCTTATATTTTCATTAAATGCTTCAAATTTGAATAAGGTGCCGTATTCCAGTGGCGTATCAAACGTATCTTTTCTTTAATGGCATACCCTATATTTTATTGTGGATATAGAAAGCGCTTGAGGAGTACTTATCTTTTCATAAAACATGTCATACCGTTAACGTCAGCGGGTTCGCTGTTAAAACATTTTATCCTTACAGTGGGACCATTTTTGGGAATTTTTTTTTAATAAACTTTATTGAACCGGCGCTTGGATTTGAATTTCGGAGCAGGCTGAGATCTCTTGCACCTTCATATAATTTGTTTTCAATTAATTTATGGAAAGAAAAGTTGTTTCTATTGGCCATCGCAAATTGTCATTTTTTGCGAAAATTTAAAATGGCGCCCCCTTAAGAAAAGCTGCGTTCGATAGCCAAAACGCCAATTTGTCGGGAAAATGTTCTTTTCCCAAACCAAGTCAGCCATTATAAAACAAACAAAAAAAATGTGGTCAACATGGTGTTTATTCTTAAATGTCACAAGAATTGCTACTTAGCATCAGAAGTGTACTCTCAGAGATACTGTGACGTCACACATTCAAATCAAGAAGCGTTTAAAAAAGTGTTGGGTACATTTACAAGTACTTAAGTAAAATAGTTCTGCAAATTGAATCATAACTCCTACATAGCCGTGATAATTTATTCTCTTCAGAATGACATTCTCATGGAATGAATTGAGGGCTCATGACTTGACCACATTCATGTACCCATAAACTTTTGAAACTCGAGTTTTATTGAAAAAATGTCTATTTTTACAAATTTACCCCTTATTTATCCTCCACCGCTCCTTTGTCGGGTGCTAACTGAATAACAAATTTGAAGATGATATCTCAATTCGTTCTAAGGTTATTGCGCCTATTAACAGACATGCTGACAGACCGACGGACCAAAAAACCGGTAGACAAAGAAAATTTCGTTCCGAAATCAAATTTTCTACATGTTTTGAGACTGTTTACGCCCTTTAAGCAAAAAAAAAAATTTGACAACAATATTCCACTCCCAACTCCTAATTTAATTTCAGCACAGAATACCAGATGATCGATAAAATTAAAAGTTTTCTAATAAATAAACTCTACAACGTTATACTACTCGAGTTTTAACGAAAAAATGTAAATTTTCACCAAATCATCCCCCCATTCATCCCCTTTTGTCGAGTGCACTCGACAAATGAACGGTAGGGTTGTTTTTTGGTAAAATCGCTTTAAGGGGTAGGGGATGAATGGGGGGTGATTCGGTGAAAATTTACATTTTTTTCGTTAAAACTCAAGTAGTATAACGTTTTAGACTTTACCAGATTTTAGCACGATATCTCAATTTGTTCCAAAGTTACCGTGGCTACAAACAGACAGACATAGAGACCGACAGACAGACAGACAAAAAAAATTCGTTCCCACATCATGTTTTCTATATGTTTTGATACTTTTTTACTTTTTATTTTTATTCCATCCTTTAAAATCAAACTGTCCTTCTTAAGTTCTATCGTGTAATTTGTTTCTAAATCTTTACAACGTTGACAAAGAAAGTAATGTTACAAAGCACTTCAATAGATGTAGGTGCGGTGTTGCCACATATCCAAAACTTCCACAACATCAGTAAATTCTTGCCCAATCTGGCAACACCGCCTCCCCCTCTAGGGGTGCCTGAGGTGACCCCCCACAGGCGAAGTGTCAACCCTCTGGGACCAAAAATAACGCAGTTACCAACTTGTACCCCGTCGGAACGGATAGCTGAGCTCTTCGCATTCCGAACACCCTGTATATACACCCTGTATACTCAGAGAACCCTTACACCCTGTATACGCAGAGAGATCTTATTGTAGGAGAAAAACCTTTTGTGTAACATAGGAGTGATGACCACATTTCGATCACCTGTATATACATCCCCCTGTATATACATCCCCCTGTATATACATCCCCCTGTATACACACGGGGCCGATCTGTATTCACAGAACCTTCCAGCAAAAGAAGGTCCTGGAACATGTTCTGGAATGGAACACTCCCGAAACGAGGTGGAATGTAAGAAGGGTATATAAAGGCGAAAGCAAGCCAGCTCAGGCAGTTCAATTCAGTATAATGTTGAAGTGACTCTAAGAAGCCGTAACCAGTGTGAAATGTTAGAGAGTAGCGACTGTAGTTCCAGTGTAGTGACTTTTGTCCAGATTAGTGATTATAAGGCCAACAAATAAATGACGTGTTTTGTGAGAGAGACATTCTATAACTTTCATTGTATTAATGTTTAGAGAGTAAATAAAGTTGTTTTGTTAAAATTTAAAGTCTCACTTATCCAGAACCTGGAGAAAACGCAACAGTAAAATACTGGTTAAATTTGCATGTACTGTTTCGTATAAAAGTTGCCCGCCTAAGACATTTTTGACGAGGCCGATTTTCATTAATACGGGCAATTTTAACCATACTCTCCAAAAATGTATTACGTGTTATAGATGAGTCAGTACACAAATTATCACTTGAGTCATCATTATGCACATTTAACTTATTTACAATGTCGTTTAACACATTTACAATACTTGGAAAGGACCTCGGTGGTTCAGAGGTAAGAACGTGTGCCTTTGAACCGAAGGGTACTGGGTTCGATCCCGGTGTACTCCTTTCACTTTTTCAGTATAAACTATAAAATTAACATCAACCGAGGTTCTGGCATTGTATTTGAGCAAGTTGAATGTCTGCACGTTCCTCCCTTCGAAGGGGGCGTAAAGCCGTCGGTCCCGTGTCCATGCGATGTTGGACACGTTAAAGATCCCTACCCTCCTTACAGAAAGACAGGGGTTCAGCAAAATTTCCAGGATAGTGAGGTGAAACTGCTCCCTGGCGTCGGTGATTGGCCATAGTCGCGGAAATAGGCCGACGTTAAAGAAACAAAACACACACACACAATACTTGGATTGTTGTTAATATTTGCATCAATAACAGAACGGATTTCTGGTAAGATCTGATAAAAAATTGTTAATAACGTTTGATTTTCGTAAAGCTTTTCTCGTTTTCTTCTGCTACGTTCTTCACGGCTGTATTAACAAGTGGCCCATTTTAAAGTTATCAAATTTTTAAACCTCGTTTTAGAATTTATACAATGCATTATCTTGATTTTCAGATATTTCTCCTGATAAGATAATTCGATATTTTCCTTACCCGTCGCATATGTCGTGGTAGGCAATATTTATGGCAGTTCAGGAAAGCAGGCCTTACGTGTGTAACTAACTAAAAGAGAACAAAAGTTCGGGACGCAGCAAGTGTGGTGTGGTAGTGAATTTTTATTAAATGCTTCAAACTTGGATAACTCAATTTTATATCAAGTTAGAAAGTTGCATTTTGGCACGTGGTAAGGCCTTTCCCAAGGAAACACATTCTCCGAGTTTCATTAAAATAGTTTTCTAATTTTCTGAGAAAAAGCTAAAATTTTAAAAACTCAATTTTCTATAAACTTAGAAAATTTAGTTTTGGAACATAGTAAGGTATTTCGCAAGGCTACATATCCACCAAATTTTAATAAAAGAGCCTTGTAATTTTCGGAGAAATTTTTTTTTTCGAAAGAACTCTTAAAATTTTCTCGGAAAAACCTTGTCGAATTTTCCTGTCTAACGAACTCATTCAAGCCATTAATAAAAGAAAGGCACTTGTCAAGTTTGATCAAAATCGGTTAATTATTTTTTTGAGTTATCGGTTGGATACATATACATATATATATATATATATATATATATATATATATATATATATATATATATATATATATATATATATATTAATATATAATATAAATTACTAAAATTTATTGAAAAACACAGTCTAATCCACGACAGGCAGTACGGATTCCGTCAGCGCAGATCGACTGCCGACCTCCTTTTCTTTGTCACCCATTCTCGGAACAAGTCTATGGAACTACACGGTGAATCCCAGATTGTTGCTCTAGACATATCCAAAGCATTCAACCAAGTCTGGCACGCAGCGCTGCTTAATAAACTTGCGGCCTATGGCCTACCACCAAAACTTTGTACCTGGGCAGCAAATTTCCTCTCCAACAGGAGCATTTCTGTTGTCGTGGATGGCCATTCCTCTAAACAGTACCCAAATAATGCAGGAGTTCCTCAAGGTTCAGCTTTAGCCCCTACTTTGTTTCTTCTCCACATCAATGACCTCCTCTCTAGCACATCCAACCCAGTTCACAGTTACGCGGACGACAGCACCCTCCATTCAAATATACAATACTCTAAGCCTGTCACTTTAGCCCAATGAGATGAGGATCGCAGACTCATGGAGGGTTCTATCTCCGTGGATTTCCAAAAAATATTAGACTGGGGAAGTAGAAATCTTGTATAATTCAGCCCCACCAAATCTCAGTCTTGCTTTCTTTCTCATAAGAGATACACCAGCCCTAGATCCATCACAATCAACAACCAAGTTATTCAAAGTAATGAGTCCTTTTCTCTTGTTGGCATTTCCGTAGATCAAAATCTTAATTGGCACCAACATGTTACATCAATTGCAGAAGCGGCTGCTAAGAGATTATGTTTCCTCTTCCGGGCTCGCAAATAATTTACACCAGCTAATCTCTATACCTTATATACTTCACAAATAAGGCCAAACCTCGGATACTGCTCCCACATCTGGGGTGCAGCTGCCGCTTCTACACTCGCTATCCTGGACTTCATTCAAAAGAGAGCTAGACGTCTCATCGGTGACCCTACCCTCACCCAAATGCTGCCATCCCTTGACCACCGACGTGCCGTTGGTGACCTCTCTCTCTTTTATAGATATCTGCACAAGCACTGCTCAGAGGAGCTTTCCTCTATAGTTCCCCCACCTGTTGCCGCCAACAGATCTACCAGGGGAACAGAGCGAATGCATCCTTTTACTGTCCAGGTCACCATACATAGAACATTTTGTTATGCCCGCTCTTTGTCCCGAGGACTTCCAAGTTGTGGAATTCCTTGCCGGCACATGTTTTTCCTTCTCCTCCGAACCTTCAAGCCCAGAATTTACAAGTTGCCTCTTTCCTCCTTGTCAACACCCACGGTACGATAGTATTTAGGCTGTAAGCCATCGTGGTGTGTTGTTGAAATATATATATATATATATATATATATATATATATATATATATATATATATATATATATATATATATATATATATATATATAGATATATATATATATATATATATATATATATATATATATATATATATATATATATATATATATATATTAATTAATACATATAAAAGTTGTACCCGGATATGGGTTCTAAGTGTCCTAGTTCGCTCTCAGTTGAAAATTTTTGTGCAAAGTCTCACCATCGACACCTCTCTATTAGTGAATTTTTTTAATAAAAATTCACTAATAAAACAATGTAAGTTATAACATAAACTTGTGAACGTGGCATGTTGCATCAGCACAATGGCTGCCTGGCGACTTTTAGCACAACGTTGCCAAATTGTGGAAGATTTTATAAAATATTATGCAACATACGTTTAAAATGCCCCGAAACACCTCGTATTCCACGAAACACCTCAAAATTCCCCTCAAAATCCGTCTAAATTCCCTAAAATACCTGTAATTCTCAGAAATGCCTCTGCAATTCCTTACCGTGTCCACTAAAATACCCCAGTGACTTACTCCGGTGTTGACCCTTTTTACGATGTTTAAGCGAGGAAAAAAGTTTGACATTTTTATCGCCGATGCCATACTTCCACTTACACGTTGTGACGATGTGGAAGTAAAAGTGTAATATAGTTTTGCTTTAAAAAACGAGGGAAGCCAATATTTGAGCATTTAAAAATTTGCATGCGAATCCCTATGTTGCGTCGTCGGCTGAAGAACACTGTTCGTATTTATTGTGACGTGGGTAAGAGATCCAATGATGTTTTCTCTGTAAAGCTGCTCAAATTTCTAGTTATAATTACCTCTTATTTTCTAAAACTATTTTATTGATACATTATCTATATTGCTAGTGTCCCTACGGGCTTTATACCTGATATTGTGATAACTTATCAGTGAAACTAATATCAGTCTGGCAGAATGTTTGAATTTTACCTTAATAATTTAGATTGTATTAAGCCATGTGGACTCGTTATCCAGAGTCCTGAGGCCAATAGACAGGTGAACCTGTTATTAGTTTTGACCTTAATGTAACAGCAATCCCACAGAAACTATCAACTTAATATTTATTAGTTTTAGGACGGCCACTAGGGTAGAATGGGCGAAAAAGTTATAATTTATATTTATATGGTATGCATTTGTGGAAATTTGCTAATTATAATAAAAAAGAGTTTTTTGTTATGAGGGACTTTGAAAAACATTTATTGCTTCATCAATCACTAAAAAAAAATTACGGACGTGAACGCACAATAATCAGTTTTGGAGTGTATAAATACTTATAACAAATTAAGCAAAATATGGGTTGATCTTAAACTATTTGAAATAAACACAGTTAAATTTGAATAACTAAAAAATCAATAACACTGGTGGGTTTGTTGCGCTTGATATTTGAGTTATTTATTTTATCGACATTTTCACATAGGACTCAAAAAAGCAATACCTAGGCGGATTGTTTTATGGACAGTTTATCAAATAAGCCGACTCTGATATAGTTGCTCCATCACTATTGAATCCTGTTGAAAACGTTCTCACTGTTCCTCGCTGTAATCTCCCAACTTGTCGGAAAAGTTGTTAAGATGACTACGAAGAAAGTGTATTTTGTGCTTATATTTGCTGCAAGCTTTTCAGCATCTATGATTATCAAGAAATTTGTTTATCACTGAAAGTAAGCCACTCCAAGCTTCAGCTTCTACACTAGTCATAAATTATATTAAATTTTTATCTTTCATCATTGTTAGAATTTGAAGAAGGTCAAACATTTCAGTTTTTGGCGAATTTTCATTAATAGCGCTAATAGAGAGGTAACGACGGCGAGACATTTGGACATTTTTTTCAAAGCGCGAATTGGAGCCCCTCGAACACATATCCAAGGTCCGTTTGAATTTTTATATGTTTAGAGATATATATATGTATATATATATATATATATATATATATATATATATATATATATATATATATATATATATACAGGGCGGTCCACTTCATGGAAAAAGCCCAGTTTTTTATATTAAACTCAGTTTTATTAAAAAAATTTCAACTGGAAGTTGTTCCTATCAATCATTTGCGAAATTCAAAAATATTTTAAGTTACACAGGCTGTTCATTTTGTCCGTGGCAGACCAAATTTACCTTTTCTTAAATAGAACACCCTGTATTTTATATCATTTAAAAAAATAGAGTATCACGACAAGCAAATTGATACCCCACATAATAGGTCTAGACCCAACCGTTTCAGAGTTATTCATTTGTCTATTAAAAATATTGGTCTAGTTTGGTGCATAAATACTTCGATTCTGCACAATGTTTTGGCTGCATATTCACTGAAGTTAATTTTATACACTCCTCACTATAACAAAATGCAACATGGTAATTCTTAATGTAACCTGTCTATACAGAGTGTTAAATTTCGCAAAACTTAAATTTTCTCGAAAAATTCAAATCGAACGCCCTGTATATCAGAACGTTACTAGATGGCCTTTTCACCAATGCCACATTTGATAACATTATTTTCAACGGTTTCAAATATATAAAGCATTAATTACAAAATTTATCATTTTCCAATATTTATGAAACTTATCTCAAAATCTAAGGGCGGCTGTGACAATGCCACTAGAAATTTGAAAAATTAACTTATTTATTGACAGGTAGCCTAATTAGTTACCCGCTTTTTTCTTAATATCAGCATGTTCTTTATTGACTTATGTCAATCCTGTGCGTGATTGCTGAAAGTGATGGAAATTTTGCCTTAGCACAGAGAATCTATAGGCAAAAATACCCTAATCGACAACAACCTCAGTTGAAAGCATTTAGATTGGTGAAAGCTCGTTTTAATGCATACGGCAGTGTGCAGTATCGGGCTCTCGTAAGAAACAAAACTGTTCTAAATGAAGGTATGTCTGTAAACATAATACCCTCAGTCATTGAAAATCCACATATCATCCAGCGACAATTAGCTTCGAATTAAAATATCAGTAAAACTTCTGTCCAAAGATGTTTTAAAGAAAATAAATATCACCCATACCATGTTAGAAAAGTTCGAGAGCTGTCTGCAAGCGATAAGCAGCAAAGATTGAATTTTTGCATTTGGGCTCTACAGAAGGACAACCAGGAACCAGGATTTCTGGAAAAAGTGCTATTTACAGATGAAGCAAATTTTTCAAACTGTGGAGGAATTAACATGCACAATTTGCATTATTATGCTGATAAAGATCCACATTTTTCGAGGCCAGTAGATCGTCAGCATAGGTGGTCCATAAATGTGTGGGGTTGAATTTTGAGTCCGTATTTAATCGGACCGTATTTTTTCGATGGGACTCTCACTGGTGATCGTAATCTAAATTTCTTAAATAATGATCTACCAGAGTTGTTAGAAGAAATTCCTCTACAACTCCGAGGTGAAATGTGGTATCAACACGATGGAGCGCCTCCACATTCAACAGGAGCTGTTAGAGCATTTTTAAACCATAATTTGGCAGAACGATAATTAGGTCGAGGTGGACCAACCCCTTAGCCAGCAAGATCTCCTGATTTTCCAAAATAGATTTCTTTTTGTGGGGTGACATTAAAGGTAAAGTTATGCGACTCCACCAACAGCAAAGGAGGACATGCGCGCAAGGATTTCAGAGACTTTCAATTCTGTACGCGAAGCAACATTGTTGAAGGTGCAAAACAATTTAAGACAGAGATTACAAATTTGTATCGATGACGGCTCTCAACTTGAACATTTGCTGCGTTGAATGTTTGTTGTTTATTTTGTGAATTTCGATTTAGTGTTTTTGTTGATTTAAATCTTTGCTCTTCTACATCACACACACACTTGATTTTATTATGCAGTATGAATTAAGGATATCACGTAAACTATTTTAAAATGATATAAGATACAGGGTGTTGCATATTAACGTGAAGTATTTACTTGAATTTATATAAAAATAGCTAATTCCGTAATTGCGCTTTAATTTTTTTGAAACCGTTGAAAATAATGTGATGAAACGTGGTATTGCTGAAAAGGCCATGAAGATGTGCATCTAGTAACGTTCTAATGTACAGAGCGTTCCATTGGCAATCTTCGAGAAAATTTATGTTTTGCGAAATTTAACACTATGTATAGGGCGGTTACATTAATAATTACCATGTTGCATTTTGTTATAGCGAGGAGTGTATAAAATTAATTTCAGTGAACATGCGGCCAAAACATTGTGCATAATCGAAGTATTTACGCACCAAACTTGGCCAATACTTTTAATAAACAAACGAATAACTCTGAAACGGTTAAGCCTAGACCTATCATGTGGGGTATCAGTTTGCTTGTCGGGATACCATCTTTTTAAAAATGATAAAAAATACAGGATGTTCTATTTAAAAAAAGGTAAGTTTGGTCTGCTACGGAGAAAATTAACACCCTGAGTAAATTAAAATATTTTTGAATTACGCAGCTAATTAATAGGCACAACTTTCAGTTGAAACTGAGTTTAATCTGGAAAATTGGGCTTTTTCCGCGAAGTTGACCACCCTGTATATATATATATATATATATATATATACATATATATATATATATATATATATATATATATATATATATATATATATATATATATATATATATATATATATATATATATATATAAGGTACCTTAACCAAGTATGGGCACCCCCCCAAATACGGGCACTAGTGAATAAATACTGTTTGTAACCAATTTTAATAAAAGATGGCAGCATATGCATTACAGGTATCTCGTACAACTTCAGTCATAATCAAAATTCGGCCATTAGTCGATAGAGGGCGCCACCGGGTGTTTCTAGTCAGAAGTCGTCGAATGTGGAAAGTGAGGTTGTAGTTTTCGGTAAGTAGATTTTATTTCATTTTGTAAAGAAAATGTAGCGAAATTAATTGTTACTATATATAAAATTGAAGCTGAGGAACTGTACTTTGAGACTGTACAATAGATATTTAGGTTTACTTCCGTATTATGAAAATGTGTTTCAAAACTTGTAGAAAATGGCATGTCCCAAATATGGGCACTAGAGTGACTGCCAAATATGGGCAGTGCCCATATTTAGAACACATGCTGTGCCCATATTTGGGACATACCTTTTGCTGACGTTTGGTTATGTTTTATCTAACACGATGTTATTTTTCAGAATATGTCTCCACAAAAGCGAGCTCAGTGGAGTTCTGACTCCCTCAAAGCAGCAGTTGCTGCAATTCAAGGAGGAATGAAGATAAAACGTGCAGCAATTAATTTTAATATTCCACGAAGTACTTTGCAACGCCATGCTTGGAGTGGTAATACAGTTAAACGGCTGGGTCGAAAATCTTTTTTAACTGACGCCCAGGAAACCGAGTTGTGTTCTCGAATATTTAGACTTGCTGAGATAGGAATGCCCCTTACATCTAAAATTTTAAGAAGAAGTGTTTACACGTTCTGCAGCGAAAACAACGTCCCCTTTCCACCTACAAAACATAATTCTTCAATGGTTGGTAGAAAATGGCTTAAATTATTTTTAAGAAGACATCCTGAGGTTGCTCGCCGAAAATCTCAAAACGTTAATCCAGCACGAGCTGCAAAACTAAACAGATTTATTGTTGAGGATTATTTCAAGACATTAAGGACTGTGATGGCCGAGTTAGACGTTATGGATAAACCTCAGCTTATTTTTAATATGGACGAAAAAGGGTGCCAATTAACAATTCATAAGGAACCTGTAATTTTAACTCGCAAAGGAATTAAACGGGTACCCTTTGTGGCACCAGAACATGCCGAAAATGTGACTGTTGTGTCTTGTGGAAATGCTATTGGTCAGATAATTCCACCTGTTGTTTTGTTTAAAGGCCAGAGAAATAAACCTGAATTTTCAGATAATTTACCACCTGGGTGCAAAGCATTCATGACTGCAAAAGGCAGCATGACTTGTGATACTTTTGTTAAATGGATTGCACATTTTGCACAATACAAACCTCCTGGAAAAGTCCTTCTGATTTTTGATGGAGCAAAATCCCATCTCGATGCAAATATTGTTGAGGCTGCAGACACTCATGAAATCACATTGTTATGCCTTCCGAGTAACTGCACGCATGAATTGCAGCCAATGGACAAATCGGTATTTCGTTCTTTTGAATACCACTGGGACGATGAATTGCAGAGGTATTGGAGTCTTAATCCTGGTAGAAAATTAACAAAATCTAGTTTTGGTAATGTATTTTCAAAAGTTTGGCCAAAGGCAACAACCCCTTCAAACGTGTCTGCAGGATTTCGAGCAACTGGTATATACCCTTTTGACCCGACGATTATTCCAGAAACGGCATTTGCACCTTCAACACTGTCAGAGAGACCCCTAGAGAACCAAAACAATGCAAATTCCCCTGCAACTACAATTCCTAGTAGTCCTAATCCTGTCCAACAAACGATGGCTTCAGAATTAACAAGAAAACAAGAGGTTGATGGTCCCAGTACATCTACTCCAAGGGTTTCAACTAACAATCCTCGTCAAAAACAAAAACGGCTTCGACGTGTCTCAGATGACGACAGTTCTGACGATGAAAATGAATGGCAACCATCCGAATCTTCGACTTCTGAAACCAGTGAATCATCGGACGAAGAGTTGGAGGCTAACAAGTCTAGATCGTTTACTGAAATATTGAAAACACCAGAACTACCTGCCAAGTCTAAAGCACCACCCAAAAAGGCAATAAACTATCGAGCTGTCAAAGTTGTTAAATGGTTGTTTGCGGAAAAGAAGTTAAGTCAAAAGGAACCATCAATTGCCAAAAAAAGAGCGCCTCAGTCCAAACAACAAACAGCCAATTTAGATAGAGCTACGTGCAGTGGCGTTGCAACTCCTCGAAAGGAATCATGGTACTGCCCCCTTTGTAAAGAAGATAAACAAGAAGACATGAGGCAGTGTACTGTTTGCCAGACTTGGGTTCATGAAGAGTGCTGTGGGCTGATGGCCAAAGATGTCATACCCTTTTTTAGGTGCCCGTCATGCGAAGAGAGTGAATGAAGTTTAAGTTATCTAACTCGTTATCTAACTTAAGCTTTTTTACAATGTTCAAGTTCATGTACAAGTGTTTAAGTTTTTCTTTTGATTAATAAGAATTATTAATAACTATATTTTCTGGATCATTTAATTTCTCTTAAGTTTCTTTTAGGGTGCCCATAATTAGAACTTGATGCTCCTAATATGGGCACTTGATTTAATTTTTTTATGGGTGACTGTTTCAGAATAAAGACATATTTTTCAAATTCTGTGTATGATTTTGTATTCGTTCTGACCTAAAGAGCAAACCATTTTTTTTCTTTGGCTTAATCTTAATCGATAAAGTTATTAATTGATATAATGCTTAGGGGTGCCCATATTTAGGTTACTTACCTTATATATATATATATATATATATATATATATATATATATATATATATATATATATATATATATATATATATATATATATATATATACAGGGTGATTCACAATGAAATAGACACAGACTATATGCGTGTAGAGAACGTCAAAACATGCCGATTGTTTATGAAAAATTTTTCTCTGACGCCCATGGCTGGTGAGATATTGGCCTCGGAAGATTCTTTAATAATGACAAGAAACAGCTGTATTGCAGCAGTGCGTTAACATAGAACAACCAAATTTTACAGATGGTTATCTTTTATCAACATCCCTATTTGACAAAAATTTGAAGTAGATATAAACGCAAAAAGGGGTGAATTAGGGGTGGGTCGCCTCGTAATGATTTGATTTTTTTAAACACTAACCTAATCAAAGTTAAAGTTCATCAATTTTATATCAAATTTAATTTTCTACCTCCTGTCACTTTTTCGACAAACCACGCGTTTTTGAGAAAATTGAACATAAGAATTTGATGGATTTTCGTCCACATGGCGCGCCTCGTTCCACTTAAGTTTAATCATCTGCAAGACCACATTTGTGATCCCCGTTCTCTTACGCAAATCTGCGTTTCTGATATGATCTCGCAGTGATACACCCTGCAATGATTTTTCCTTTTTTCGTGGAGCTGTTCTGAACTTTTTAGTAGATGCAATAGCTAGTGTTTAAGTTTCAGCTCCATAGGTCATAACCGGTAACACACATTGATTAAAGACGTTCCGATTAATTATTAATGAAACAAAGTGATCATCATCAATCAGCCCAATTTATCCACTGTTAGACATAGGCCTCCCTTTATAACAGCCCAGTTCCGCCTGTGTCGGGTGCTCCGCATTCAGTTGCCAGATATTATCTTAATGTCGTCAGGCCAGCGTGTTGGGAGTTCTTCCTTTACTCTTGTTCTCACTCTTTTGGGTATTCTTTTAGCAAAATTTTCTGTAAAAACATATTTAGCTAGTTTTTCAGAAATTATTTTGTGCTTCCGTGAAAATACATTTTGTGTTAAGATCTTTTAGTTACATTTTGGTAATTAATGATAAATGTTTAATAAGTTATTATAAAGAATTTTTTTTTCGGATTTTCTTGAAAAAATTGTTTGCTTTTTCATGATTTTTTAAGTTCAGTCGAAAAGGTTTTTGTCAATAATTATATTCTGGTAGGTGGGTAAATAACTTAAAGAGGCTTGTTTGCCAGTAAAATTGGACCAGTTTTTTCGGAAACATTTTAAGTTTATTTTCGGAAATTTTTTGTACTTTTTCAAACGATAAAGTTATTTTGTTGATAGGGTACCTTGTTTCTGCTATATGGGTGACCAAATTTGATGGCTGCTTTCATTAAAAAAGACATGCTTGCTATTAAAAATATTTTTATGAAAATTCATCAACATAATGCACTTGCTGAGTCCAGATTTGTTGTTTGTATCTGCTAGAAGTTTATTGCATTTTTTTTCGCTAACTAAATGAATCTCTGGTCATCTAATGTAGCCAACTCGATGGTGCGTAATGTATAGGTAAGTTATGAATGGGTGACTTCAATTAACAGATGAGACAAAAAACTCGTTTAATAACCACATCAAAAACAAAGTCCTCTCAAGCTCCAACGGCAGCAAACCCTTCTGGACTCTTGCTAAATTTATTGGGAATAATTTCTGCAAGAGCACGTTCCATCTCTTGTTTCAGGGGATGAAATTGTTTCTACCGCCATGGGCAAGACTGACCTTTTTGCCTCGTTGTTCGCCGGCCATTCTACTCTCAACTCACCTCCAAATGTTCAACCACCAACAGTCCCCAATGTCGCGCATAAAACAACGGATATTATTTTCAAAACTAAAAAGGTACGAAAGATGTTCGCTTCTCTTAATACCAGGAAAGCCTCTGGCTTTGACGAGATCCCAGCAATTGTTCTCAAAAAATGCGCGCCAGAACTTGCTCCTGTCCTGAGTCGTCTGTTTCAGACATCTTACAATAGAGGCATATTCCTTAGTAACCGGTAAACTGCTCGAGCACAACCGGTCCCCAAGAAAGGATTCAAAGCACTTCATAGCAACTACATGCCTATTTCTCTCCTCTCAGTCGTCTCTAAAGTGATGGAAAAGTATATAAACACCGAACTACTACAATATATTGAAACACCACGACAGGCAGTATGGATTCCGACAGCACAGATCAATTGCCGACCTCCTTTGCTTTGTCGCCCATTCTTGGAACAAGTCTATGGAACTACACGGTGAATCACAGATTGTCGCTCTAGACATATCCAAAGCATTCGACCAGGTCTGGCACGCAGCGCTGCTTAAAAAACTGCCGGTCTATGACCTACCACCAAAACTCTGTACCTGGACAGCAAATTTCCTCTCCAACCGGAGCATTTCTGTTGTCGTGGATGGCCATTCTTTAAGGTTCAGCTTTAGCCCGTACTTTGCTTCTTCTTCACATCCAGGACCTCCTCTCTCTCTCGCATATCCAACCCAGTTCCCAGTTACGCGGACGATAGCACCCCCCACTCATATATAGACTATTCTAAGCCTGTCTATTTAGCCCAATTAGATGAGGATCGTAGACTCATGGAGGGTTCTGTCTCTGTGGATCTCCAAAAAATATTAGACTGGGGAAGTAGAAATCTTGTACAATTCAACTCCACCCGATCTCAGTCTTGATCTCATAAGAGATACACCAGTCCTAGGCCTATCACAATGAACAAGCAAGTTATTCAGAGTAAAGAGTCCTTTTCAGTTGTTGGCATTTCTGTGGATTGAAATCTTAATTGGCACCAACATGTCACATCAATTTCAGAAGCGGCTGATAAGAAATTAGGTTCCCTCTTCCGGGCTCGCAAATACTTTTCGCTAGCTAATCTCTATACCTTGTATACTTCACAAATAAGGGCAAACCTCAAATACTGCTCCCACAACTGGGGTGCCGCTGCCGTTTCTACACTCGCTATCCCGCATTCAGAAGAAAGCTATACGCCTCATCGGTGACCCTACCTTACCCAAAGGTTGCCATCCCTTGCCCACTAACGTGCTGTTGGTGACCTCTCTCTCTTTTATAGATATCTGCACGGGCACTCATCAGAGGGGCTTTCTTCCATAGTTCCTCCACCTGCTGCCCCCAACAGATCTACCAGGGGAACAGAGCGAATGAACCCTTTTACTGTCCAGGTCACCAGACATAGAAGATCTTAGTATACCCGCTCTTTTGTCCCGAGGACTTCCAAGTCGTGGAATTTCTTGCCGCCACATGTTTTTCCTTCTCCTCCGAACCTCCAAACCTTCAAGTCCAGAATTAGTAAGTTGCCTCTTTCCTCCTTGTCGACACCCACGGTACGGTAGTATTTAGGCTGTGAGCCCTCATAGTGTGTTGTTGAAATAAAAACATAATAAAAAAAACAGATACGTTCAATCAAAATATGTTTACTCAAAGACAAGATTTTACAAAACAAAGACCCATTTTGTAGCACATGGAACAATTTGGTTTAATTTTGTTAAATTTCCGTTCAAGAAAAAGTAGTCTAATCAATTTTTGGCTTCTTTTTATATTCCTGCTCGTCTTCGTATTTCATATCACCTTTTTCTCTTCTTTCACTGTGTACCAGTCGTTGATTCTCCGCTGCTACTCTCGTACCCATTACATCTGAGAAGTCCCTAAAAAATCCTCTTATCATAAGATAAACGTCTGCAACAAGAGAAAAAACTCTGAGTGAAGATTGGAATATGGGATGAGCACTGATACACAATTTGGAGAATCCAATTTGTCACAATATAGTTTGCAGGCCTAACCGTCGTTTCGCTTACAAAGTGAGCATCGTCAGATGAATGACTAAACTATGCTAATTAAAACTAAACTTTCCGAAAAAATTTTGAGTTTTCATTCGAACAAAAATTTTAAATCAAAAATAAAAAAAGCTATGATAACAAAATTTGGCATGTAGGTTTATGATATAAAAGGTAAACCATACACCAAAATTTAGAGTTCTACGTTACAAGAAACAAAAGTTATAATAAAATATTTTGTCAGATCATTTCTATGAAAATTCACTACCATAACGCACTTGCTGCGTCCAGGCTTTTTATAATTTAGTGGACAAGTAATTGCGAATAGCGTCCTCTACGAAGGTATACTGACAAACTTCCCCGCCGTTTAGTCAAAAATCCCTGTAATTAAAGCTCAATTTCCTGCTTTTGCAAAACCACGTGTCGTTACTAAATATTTTTATTGAGAAAGAGACACTGATTAATAAAATAACAATTTGAACAATGATTGCCTGACATTTTTGATAAATTGAGACAGTTAGACACATACGAAAGTATATAGATCCTTAGAAATTTAAATTAAATTTTTTGATAAATAGAGCAGGTCCGGCCCTGTGGAGTTCATTGTTCAAATTAAATTATTCTTTTAATAATCAGTGGCAAAAACAAAAACCATTACAATAGAAGACGTACTTCACAAGCACTATAAAATTTATTTGACAGATAAGAACATCGGAAGTCCAGTCGTAAGAACGTGTGCTTCTGAACCCCATGGTACTGGGTTCGATTCCAAGGGTTCCCCGTTCACGTTTTCAGTCCATACCGTAAAATTTACATCAACAGAGGTCGTGGCATTGTATTTAAGCAACAATTCAAAAAGTCTGCACGTTCCGCCCTTCGGAAGGGGCGTAATGCCGTCGGTCCCGTGTCCATTTGATGTTGGGCACGTTAAATATACTTGCCTTCCTTACATAAAGAGAGGGGTTCGGGATAATTTCCAGGATAGTGAGGTGAAACTGTTCCCTGCGATAGTCGCGGAAATAGACAGACGTTAAAGAAACAAAACACACACACACACACACACATACACACACACACATCTGACAGATACAAGACTTATATAAATTCAAATTCAAAAACATCCAACGTGTTTTACAGTTTGGTTGCTTGCATTCATCTCCAATAAATTTAAGTTTATGTTCAAATATGGGACTAATTTTAATTTAAACCCGTACAAAGTCTTTTACCGGAAGAACTACCAGGTAGATTACAGTGTGCTCATTTTATACGCACTCAGTAAAATCTTCAACGTGAATTTTTAAATAATGTGCTGTTTACCGATGAAGCCGCCTTTACTCATCGAGGAGTTTTTAATTTTAGAAACACGCACATATGATATAATGAAAATCCTTATGTAGTAACCGGGCGTCACTTTCAACGAAAATTGAAGATAAATGTTTGGTGTGGAATTGCAGGTACCACCTTCTGTGCCCACATGAGCTTTCTCCGAATTTGAACAGTGACTTGTAATAAGAATTCCTGCAGCACCATTTAGTTAATTACCTGGATGATTAACCATTAAACTTATTGGAAAATCTTTACTTCATGCAAGATCGGACTCCCCTCATTTTTCTGTCCAAGTACAAAGCTATCTTCATCAAACTTATCTGGATCGTTGGATAGGTCGTGGGAGTCGAATGTCATAGCCCGCGCGAATCCTGATTTTAACCCCATGGATTTTTCTTTATGGGGTTACATGAAATCAGTTGTTTATATAGAAACTAGAAACACCCGGAAAGAACCATGGCACAAGTCATAAATGCTGCTGAGCATTACGCGATAAGAAGCTTTGTTATAACATACGAGAATATTTTAATAAACACGTCGATAAATGTATCGAAGTTTTTTGCACTTATTGTCAAAAAGAAATACTTTCAGCTAATGTTTACTATTTTAATGTATACTATTTTTTATTTATTAAAATTTTTAATTCTAAATGAACCCTTGTTTAAGATTTCTACCATATTTTAATTATGTCAAGCATTGAAAATTACAAATCTAAATATCTCGAAAACAGAGCGAGACAGCGACTAACATAAAGTGTATATTTTTTGTGTAAAAAAAATTTGTAAAATAATAATTTGATACCAAACATGAGGTTTTCCCTTTACCTTAACGTCGGTCTATTTCCGCGACTATGGCCAATCACCGACCTCAGGGAGCAGTTTCACCTCACTATCCTTTAAATTTTGCCAAACCCCTACTTTTCTGTAAGTAGAGTAGGTTCAACATCGCATGGACACGGGACCGACGGCTTTACGCCCCCTACGAAGGTCGGAATGTGCAGGCATTCGATTTGCTCAAATACAATGCCATAACATCTATTGACGCTAATATGTACTGAAAAAATGAAAGGAGAACCTTGCGACCGAAACCAGTACCCTTCGGTTCAAAGGCACACGTTCTTATCACTCAACCATCAAGACTATACGATGAGGTTCCTTAAAGTATAACAAAGTTATGTCGTTTTGGACACAATTAGTGTACCGAAGCTGGCGCCTTCTTGAATTATAATCAAATTGTGAACAGATTTCAATTCCTCGACCCAAAAAACCACAAGCCACAAAATGTTGCATGGATCTTGACATTTCTTAAGAAATAAATGGAAAAAAGTGTTGATGCAGCAAGTGTATTATGGAAGTGAATTTTTCTTTCTAAAAAAATCACTAATGAGGAAATCCCGACTTTTGAATTTCAAACAAAGTTCTTCAAATGAGCGCGAAAGTCTTGAAGTCAGTTATAATTTTTATATGTTTATATATGTATGTATATATATATATATATATATATATATATATATATATATATATATATATATATATATATATATATATATATATATATATATATATATATATATATATATATATATATATATATATATATATATATATATATATATATATATGTATGTATCACACCAATAACTCAAAAAATAATCAGCCGATTTTGATCAAAGTTGGTACGTACCTTCCTTCTGCAAGGGGCTTAGATAAGTTTGTTAGCTAGGAAAGTCGGCAGGGGTTTTTCCGGAAAATGTTGTCTTTTCTTTCACAAAAAAAATTATATCCGAAAATAACAAAGTAAGGGCAACCAAATTTTGTACGCTGGTTTCTGACATAAAGGTGTGCACCGAAAATCAGATCCAGAAGTTAAAAGACAAAAAAGTTATAGGTAAGCTTCTTATAAAAAAAGTTATACGTAAGCCTGTTATTAAAAAAAGTTAAAACGTTAAAATTGATAATTATGGTAGCCTTATTAATGTGAATAAAATACGACACGAAATGACTAACAAGGTGCTAGATCTGTGTCTGTGTAGTTATTTTCCTCTATTTATTTGAAATATGAGCAAAAAATACATTGTAAATAAAAAATTGTTTGGTATAAATAATAAAGACATTAAAAAAATTAACATACTAGCTTATATACCTGCTGGTACATACATCTGTCATGTCGACGGATGAGCGAGTCCTATAATAAGACGAGTTCTAATACTAGTTAGTGACTTCACTTTTTATTAAATTTCCTTAATCTTTCGTTTCATTTTACCGTTACCTGATCAGAATGTTGTTATTCCGATGAATTTTTTAGAGAGTTTTTGTATAAAAATAACGTTAGAAAGAGGAGACGAAAAATTTTAAGATAATTCAATTTGAATAGCATATCTGGTTGTTTGTTCTTGCCTTAACCTAGTGAAACCGTTCCATATTTAATACAGTCGTTAACTTTTTCCGTGGCTTCACAAGTGCTTGTTATTTTCCTGCAACCGATTTAAGTTTTCAGTTAATTTTCTTTACAAAATTGACTAATAAGGAGATTGCGACTTTTGATTTTTAGAAATCTCTTCAAATGAGCGCGTATAGGCTCCCTAGAACACATATCCGAGGCAGTTTCAATTTTCATACGTCTATATATCCGTTATTATACAAGATACGAGAAAAAATGTATTTGTTAATTAGAGGCTGTCTTGATCTGCATACTAGAAAATTAGGTTTATAACCATAAGTGGCCCATAAGTTGTTGGCGATTCAAATTTTCTTTTTTTTTAATCGAACACACCTTATATTATTACATTTTTGAATTTTCCATCGAAATATAATGCATGTGCGTAAGAAAAGAAACCCAGTTCGCATAAAATGCGTTATGGTAGCGAATTTTCATTATATCTTTCAAATTTCAATAGCTCAATTTGCTATTAAGTTAGATTTTGGTATAAATGGATCAAGTTTTCAGGGTACTTAATTCCAATTAAATAAAATTTTACAAAATTAAAAAAAAATAACAATAAACAAGAGTTCTTTTAAAATGAACCAAAAATATTTTGTTAAACTTTTTTAACCAACTGAAAAACAGGTAAGACAACCTAGCGGTATCAAAGCCTATGCAGTTATATTATTGGAATTAAAAAAAAAACGCCAACTGATAGGAGTCACAAACACCTTTTTGATTATACAGGTAATCGTATTACAAATCATTGTTTTGGATTATATCTGGCCTGTTTTAAAGAGCATACCACGTAAACATACAGTAGGCATTTAGCTGCAATATGTATTTCTAATATCCCATTTTACATTATTTTAACATCCAATATAATTTTTACCTTGGTTAAGTTTTATAGACTTTTCCGATAAGGAGGTGTGCATTTGCTACTGCATATTTATAATAAATTATAGAAAGTGTCAATAGATACATGCCAGAAAACACATTCGACGTTGCTGAATGTTGAATACATATTTGACGTGTTTGAACGATGTTATTTTAACTAATAAGATATTTTTTACGAATGACTGCTGTTTTGTTATAGATAAATTTTGTTCTTTAAATTTTAGTGAATAGTGGCAGTAAAATGTTGTTAAAAAAACATGCCGCCGTTTTGAAATCGGCCGGTTTAGTGAAAAATTACAAGACATTTCATTTGAGTTTTTAAAGACCATTTCAAAAAAATTTGACGATTTGCTGAATTATTAACTAAGCAATATTTTCTATTTTAAAGACAAAACAAGAAAAACTGTAAAGGCTATTACAATAGGGCAGGTTTTTTAATAACTTTATTTTACGCTTCCAAGAATATCATATACCAAAAATTAAGTCATAAATAACCTTCATGCTTTTTATAGTTATCTTGTATACAAAATTATGCTACACATGCACATACAACCCACGCACGCACACAGACATACATACGCACACACGCCCTCGCACGCATGCACACAGATACACTCGCACTTTTTACGCAAGGCTTCTCAAAAAGTTTACGTATTTTTATACTTATACTTTCATTTGCTCAAGAACCTATCTGAGTTTGTACAGAACCTTGCATGAAAGACTTAGGTGATATCAGTGGTTTTAGAAAAGTAGTGTTGATAAACTATGTTAGTGTATTAAACAAAATTCAACCATTAAACAGTGCTTTTCTACCTTACTGCATTTATTAAATTAACTGAGTTCAACACAATCAAACTTCCACATACTTTCATATTCTCACCCTATTTTTTACATTTTATTTGCCTTGACAATATTTAAATGTACAGTACTTAATGAAACTAAATTAAAACAATAGAAAATTAAAATTATTTTGTTAACTTATTATTTGCGATTTGTTTATTAGGGCTGTTATCTCTAAAAATCAGTTTAAAAAATGTTTGCTCGTAAATATTCTTGAAAGACATCAGTTAAATATAGAATGTCACACATTTAAACAAAGGCTCCAGAAGACCCATAACATATAAAAAAGCGGGAGACCTTATTATGCTAATAAGCAAGAGTGAACTGTATAACTTAAAATCTTAAGCAGAACAAACAATAAGCCTCGTTGCCAATACTTGGACGCCATATCCACTAAACTAAACGTTGACTGTTCAAATATATACGTTGCGTATATTGATTCTTGATAGCGCCGCTAATAACAAGCGGTAAAGGCTTGACCTAAGATATACTCTTTCGTTCAAAATCCGGGTTTATGGCGTCAAAATGAAAATCCCATAATCACTTCAAAAAAGTCAAAAATAATCAAATAATCATAGAAGCCAAAAAATCAACAATGCGATGTGACGTTCGATATAGAGACGTCATATCCACCCACGCATATATATACATATATATATATATATATATATATATATATATATATATATATATATATATATATATATATATATATATATATATACATATTACATACAGACTTGGAAACTACCTCTCTGGCTTCACTGTTGGGTTTCGTTTCTCTAGGTGAAGGATGTAGCCAGCACGCAAGCTAACTGGAGCAAGCGGCCTTTCTGAATTCTAAATGTTCTTCAGAAACGTTGAAGAACATCTATAATTCAGAAGAGCCACTTGCTCCAGTTAGCTTACGCGCTGGATACGTCCTTCCCCTACAGAAACAAACACAACAGAAAACTTTAAATTTTTTAGAAGTTAAACACCTTGTATTTCGAAAAGAAGCCTATCTGGACCTATGGTCATTCTAGGCTTTATAAGCCATAGAATCTCTCCCTCAAGTTTGTATAAGTACTTAATAAACCCCTATATATATATATATATATATATATATATATATATATATATATATATATATATATATATATATATATATATATATAATTTGACATTTTTAGGAACCCCTGTATCTCCTTTATGTGATAAGAACAGAAAACTATGAACTAATTCTAGTAGATTTTTTGATGTAGAATTCAGTTATGCAAATAGTTGTTTTCTATCAGGCATAGACAGTGGATATATATATATATATATATATATATATATATATATATATAATCGAAAGAGACTCCGAATATGGGTTTTAGGGGTCCTAGTTCGCGCTCATTTAATTTTTTTTTGTTCAAAAGTCGAGATTTCGTCATTAGTTAATTTGTTATATGAGAATTTACTAAAACTAAAATATTATTTTGCTTTTCAGACCCCGTATCTTTAACTATCAACTTTCGTACTAAACTAAGTTCGTGTAAAACTAAATATTTTCGCCTAAGGAATATACTAATAAATTTTGGCCCATTACCTCGGAACCAGCCTGTATATATATATATATATATATATATATATATATATATATATATATATATATATATATATATATATATATATATATATATATATATATATATATAAGAAAATATATGAAAACAAATAGGAGAATGTTAAAGCCAAAGAACTGTTTCGTATGGTCAGATATAGAAAATAGTTCAAGAACGTGATCACCAGCCTCTGGTGAAGAGAACGCCACGAGAAAAATTAGTAGGATGTCTATAAGCGAAATTTTCAACAAAAATTATTACAATTAAAGTAGGTTAATGTATAACACCTACCTTTAACGCAAACCAAGCAGAAGAGTCCAAACAGGAGACCAAAATACACCACTATGGTTATTACAATGTTGTTTAAGGTAAAATACTTATCAAACCATTCCATGTTACAATCTAATTTGACATTGTCGTTCGAAATTAATTTTTAATGACAGATGAAATATTTTTCCGGCAAACGCAACAATTTGTTTTTATTTGTATGGCTTGGGAGCTCCTTGAAATTGCTTTGAATGAACTAAGAAGTGTCCATTAACTAACTGGAAATTTCATTAGAGGAAATTTATCGCTCAAGTTTTATTGTGAGCGGAACTCCGAGGTCATGAAGGGGAATTACATCATCGCCTGTGGGTTGCAATTTTTATTTTTATTGTGACGTTTCGTTTGACGTTTAGTTGACAACGTTATGATTTCTACAGTAAATGTGAGGTTTTATCCCCGACGATATCGTTCATAATGTAAGTTAACACATTTTGATGTTTTAATGTTCTAGTTAAAAGTCAGCATTTATTACTGGAATGTTCACATTAGAATAGCAATCGCATAAATGCGGGCTTGAGTGAGTTTATTATCGCTTGACTAAATAAAACAGCGCAGCACTTTTTTAATATTCACTGATTTAATCTGATGAAATATGTTAATTTTTAACATGTTTCTGCTTCTGTAGTTTGTTAGATTTGACAGATTATTCGCCTAAACCGCTGACAATATCTTTCAGCTAGGTATAATTTTTCCTGTAAGTTAGTGAGTTTTTGATATTGCAAGAAATACTAATTGATATATTGTAGTACAGTGTAGTCGATTTTATTTTATTATAATTACCGATACAATGTGCTTTGCAATTATGCTTTTAGTGGCGTATGTGAGTCGGACGAACACGTAAATATTATGCCTAGGCCGAAGATTACCTACCCTCCCCACGTTTTCAAAGATGCTGAACCACGATGCCGGTCTCATTGCGCGATCCCAACCCCAGAACGGCCAAAAACCACCCCCAAAAGACGTAAAACGAGTATCACATAATTTCCCTGTAGAAAAAAGTCTTCCCCCCGTTTTCGAGGATGCTGAGCGCGATGGTGGTGCTGAATATTACTTCCGAATCCTACCAACCCCTCGACCGGTCCCAAGTAACACACGAAAAGGGTGATTTTTTATATCAGCGGCAAAACGTCTGTCCCCCGTTTTTAAGGATGCCGAGTACGGTGATTTTCTTTCCCTCGAGGCTCATCCGCAGCCCTGCCTCCCCGATAGCACTGCAACCTTTGGTTGATTTTGCATACCTTTAGTCTTACTCCACCCATTCCAAAATCACTGTACCTTGAACTAGTCTGCACGGCGATTGGTAGGGTGAAGTTTTATATTGCTCTGTCTCCGGTCTAGACTGACCGTAGATCAGTTGTCTTTTGCGGTCCAGAGCTTTACACTCGCACAAGATGTGCTGGGCTGATTCCTCCCCCTCGCCACAGAGTCTGCATGCGAGGTACCCTTCGAACCGCTCCATTTTATGCAGGTGTTTCTTGACGGCCATGTGTCCCGTCAAGACACCTGTTGTGTTTCTGATCTGTCCTTTGCCAAGATTTAGCAGCTCCACACCTCTCTTTGAACTGGGTCTGTCAATTATTGACTTCCCATGTCTGAGCCCTGGACAGTCCGCCGAGTACACCTTGTGTTGGTTTCTGACCCAGGACTTAATGGCTCCCCTGTCAGTGCATTTTGTGACGCCCAGAGCCGGTTCTGGTCCCATAAATGGTTCTGCTGACCCTCTCTTCGCGAGACTGTCAGCTTCTTCATTGCCTTTGAACCTCGAGTGACCCGGCACCCAGATGAGGGTCACCTCATTCTGCCCAGCCAGGTCGCTCGTCTCGTCTCGGCACTCACTCACCAGACAGGAATTTACCCGTGGGCTACTTAGTGCCTTAAGGGCTGCCTGGCTGTCTATGGCTATGAGGATCCGCTTGTTGGTGTAGCCCCTCCTCTTGTTCTCCCGCACACAGTGCAGGATGGCGTACATCTGGGCCTGAAACACCGTTGCATGGGCTCCGAGGGAAATACTATGACTTACCCTCGGTCCTTCCGAGTAAACACCTGCCCCCGTCCCACGGTCACCGCCAGATCCGTCCGTGAACCAGACGAGCGCTTCTCGTGGTATATCCGGCGTCTCCTCCCGCCATGCCTCGCGGTCGCGGATTTTCACTGTAAAGTTGTTTTCCCTGCACATTCGCGGGCTCGCGAAGTCTGACCTCATTTCCAGCATGGGCTCCTTCACGATCTCTGAATTTTGCAGTCGCCACTAAAGCCTGGGTTGATCTTCAGTCTACCATTGCAGGTTAGTCTGTATAGTTATCTTTTTTTAATTAACATAAAATAATTTCATGCACGTTTAGAAGCTACAGTAAAAGTAGGGGCGCAGTTGCCGTTACTCATCTTCTTGGGGGCCACACATTTATGGAGTCTGCGCAGGATACTGAGCATTCCTCACTCTCTGGATCCACGTAAATGCAAAGGTACTGCCAGGATTTATAAAAAAAAACCTTTCCGTACAAAACCCGTAACAGAAACAAAACAGAAATGAGATGATTGTTGAGAATTACTGGGATTGGAGGGATTTGAAAAAAAATCATCCACCACCACCGTGCTCAGCGTCCTCGAAAACGGGGGGACAGACGTTTTGCCGCCGATATAAAAAACTAATAATTGGCCCCTTTGGGGGGTAAGTTCTGACCTGTGGAAGGGTTGGTAGGGGTTGAAAGTAATACTCAACCCCAGCATTGTTCCCAGCATCCTCCAGAACGGCGGGAAAACTTTTTTCTACAGGGAAATAATGTGATACTCGTTTCATCCATCTGGGGATGGTTTTGGGCAGTTTAAGGGTTGGGCTGGCCCAAAGAGAAATTCTGACACCGGCATCGTGTTCAGCATCCTCGAAACCGGAGCAAGACTTTTTTCTACAGGGAAATGATGTGATACCCGTTTCACTCCTTCAAGGGGTGGTTTTTGGCCGTTTTACGGATTGGGCTGGCCCAAAAAGAAATTCTGACACCGAAATCGTATTCAGAATCCTCGAACACGGGGGAAAGGAGTACTCTCCTGCCTAG
This sequence comes from Tillus elongatus, assembly GCA_964006375.1. NCBI lineage: Eukaryota > Metazoa > Arthropoda > Insecta > Coleoptera > Cleridae > Tillus > Tillus elongatus. The sequence continues at coordinate 54,127,040 of OZ023265.1, read as the reverse complement.
GCAAATATTTATCATTTTCGGTTTTTTTTCCGACTCACATACGCCACTATTACCTACTTGTTCTTGGTAATATAATAAATTTTTTGCTAAATACAACTTTTATTTAAACTCGAAAACCGTTCAAATGACTTTAAATAATCACTGACAATTGTTTTAATAGTATAGATAACAGAAAGGAGTTTAGCACCCTATTTCAAGATAACTTTTAGCCACCATAACTAAAAAGTGTTCACTCGACGGACGTTAGGCAGAGAGTCCCCGCTAACGTGTTGAGTTCGGAAGTTCGCTAACTGCTGCACGCAAAAATTCTTACCGTGACCGTTGGTGGCTGTGCGCGAGAACTTTCTAGCCTCCACTCTTCGAATGAGATAAAACGAGACCTCCAATCGGTGGCGAAGTCATGACGTCTTCTAGACACACCCCCACAATAATGGACGCCTCCGTTCGTAATTACGTCAGATTCTGTTATTCACCTAGAATTTCAGGACAATAGAGATATTCATTTTCCCCAACAAAAATACGTTTTTCAATATTCAGATTTCGATGTATATTATAGGGAACTCAGTACGGGTCTTACGATATATAATTTCTTAACGAATTTTCATCAAAATAATTTTGAACGCAAAACTTGAAATATTTAATATAGACAGAGTTTTTGGTAGTATTTAGATACTTGGGGGCTTTCTAAGTGTATTTTAAACTAGTAATGATTCCAGATAAAATGTGAATCGTTACAAAGTATCATTTGGAACACCGCTCACGAGTAACAACCAAGCGAAATCAATTGTCAATATCAAAGTCCACAGTGGAGGTTCAACATCCAGGTGTATATCGCTCCTCAGAGATATCCGCCTCCCTCCAGGCACGTCTGGACCCGACCTTCGCCAGTGTTTTACTCAAATTAATCGCCTTTTACGGCAGACAGGAGTTACCTTGGGCCTATTATTTGAGTTTGTCCCCGAATCCACAGGGGAAAACTATTCTAGATAGGCTTCCAGTGTTCAGCAATGACTTTTTTTCTGGTAATAAATTTCCACCGTTGTCCTTTATAGCTTCACTTTTTGTTTCTGGTTTATATTATAGTCTTCTTGCCTATTGGGAAGCTAATCTTACTTACCATTTTAATGTACTTTTCGATTTCTTCACTATTTGTTTATATCCATACTTCTTTTGCTTTCCTATATTTTCGTATTTTTGAATTATTTGTATCTACTGTTGTATGCCTCTTTGTTATAAATTTTGTGTGGTTCTGTGTAAAAAATATACTTTAAATTATTTTAAAATAAACGCTATTTTGTTGATTCGATTCATATTACCGACATACATAAATAACCGTAATATATACACAAACTAATTTTGCTCAAATCGACAGCTGGTGGCTCAATCAGGATTGTGAGTTCCAAAATGTATCAAATAACTCTTACCGCGTGAACCGCATGTAGACAATTATTTTGTCAAACACAATAATTTAGTCAGTATTGCAAACTGTAACATATTTTGAATACTACATTCCATTGCTGTAATATCATAGATATTGAGGAATGAACTATAAAATCGAAATTAGTGGAATATTAGTTGCATATTCTGGTACATAATTCTGGTTTGTAAACAGTGTCATCAATGTGCCGAAACACAAAAAAGTTATTTGAATTTGCTAATAAAAAAGTAAAGTTGACCAATCATAATTTTAATAGGTCTTGTCATTTCCTATTTGAAGACACTATACCTACATTGTAAAACATTGTATATGTTATCAAATTTTTTGTAAAGAAGTCTGAATATACGACAGTAGGGTTTTCAAAAGTTTGTTTGGGTATACTTATTCGATGTTAGTGTATATACATATATAGTGTAGAAATACTTTTTTCTCAAACAAAATCTGGGTCTATTTGTCTAGGTCTAGGAGATAGCGACTTTTAAATTTAAAAAGAATATCTTCAAATGAGAGCGAGCTAGGCCCCCCAGGACACGTATCCGCGGTCAGTCTTAATTTTAATATTCATTTGACATACACACAAAAATATATATACAGTGAGGACGTAAAGTCCCCCCCCCCCCTCTAATTTCTGAACCGTCCGGTATATTATGATGAAATTTGGAACGATAATATATGAGCAAGTTATGCATTTTTTGACATATCAAGGACAGCTTTAAATGTCAAGGTGACAGCTGCGCGCGCTTTCGGAATATTTTTTTAAGTAGAAATGGGGGTCGAGTGACACACCATTTTGAAGCTCTTTTTACGCTCAGAACATTCTCAAGTTTAGAAAACATTTGGTTCAGTATTTTCCAAATGAGAATCAATAATATCGGTTTCTGCGTTATGACTACCCTTGTTAATAACACACTTTTTTTACCTATTAGATATCATTATTGATTGTTCGTGTCGTACTGTTTCCCCAGTAAAGTACACATAGATAATTTTAAATTATTTATGTTTCAAAATAAAACACAATTTAACAGTAAACAAATAACAACTAATTAACCCTAACTAAGAAATTTGAAAAACAATTCAAATAAAATCTAAAGGCACAAACTGTTAAAGTGGTTACTTCAACAGATGTTGAAAATGACCACCATGGACCTCCTGACAAATAAATATTCTAGGGGTAAATTCTTCTCTGACATTATGAAGCATCTGTGGCGTTATTTTTGAACAAACATCTGTAATTCATTGTCTAAGTTTATCTAATGAGCCGGGAGCCGTTTTATAAACCTCAGGTGTAACGTATCCCCAAAGAAAAAATCTAAAGGCGTGAGGTCTAGGGATCGAGCTGGCCATTCCGTAGGACCTCGACGACCAATCCACCTATTTTCATAACTCTCATCCAGGTAATTTCTGACTTGTCTAAAATAGTGATGTGGGGCTCCGTCTTGTTAAAATATAACCTCTTGAAACTCATGTGTGTTTTGGGCAACAACATCATTAATAAGTGGAGTAATTGTATTTTGCAACATATCCAGATATCTGGGGCCATTAAGATTTTCTTCCTGAAAAATGTGACCTATGATGTGATTACCCAAATTGCCCGCCCAAACATTTAGTTTCTGGAGGAACTGTGCGTGTCCCTCCCGGAAAACATGAGGATTTTCCTCACTCCAGTACCTACAGTTTTGGGTATTAACTTTTCCATCTAAAAAAAATACTCTCGTCACTGAAACAGATATTCTGCAAATAGTAATGATTCCCTACGATTGCTCCTGACATAATTTCGCAAAATTCGAGTCGTCTATCAGGATCGTCTTCTGTTATTTCGTGTATAAGTTTCATTTTATATGGATGAAACTTATGGCTTTTCAAAATTCTCTTGAAAGAAGTACGCGAAATATTACATGCCTCAGCCACGTGCTTCGTTGGCTGTTGGGGATTAACAATCATTTCAGCTAAAACCTGGGCTTTTACATCTTCCACAATTTTAGACCTCCCAGACCTTGGAGCTTGTTTCACCGTACCCTTTTCTTGAAATTTTGTAATTAGTTTGCGAAAAATTTTCTGCATATTTGGCGTTCCGGATAGCGTACATTGAACATACGAACAGCATCATGGTAATTTCGCTTAGTTTCGCCAAAAATAATAACCGCTTCAAATTTATCTTGTAAAGGACGAGCCATTTAAAACAATTTCGAACTAATACTTTCTGTCAATACTAAATCGAGATATTAAAAAACAGTCTGACAGAATTAATCAATAAGGACATGTAATAGGTAGAAAAGTGTAGAAAATGGAGAAACCACAGATGAGCTGAATAGCCTCTGTGGATCTCCAAACAACATGTAAATGTGTGCATAATTTGCTACTAATAAATAGTAGTAATATTTTTTAGAAAAAGTGTGTTATACTAAACAATGGTAGTCATAACGTAGAAACCGATATTATTGATTCTTATTTGGAAAATACTGAACCAAATGTTTTCAAAACTGCATAATGTTCTGAGCATAAAAAGGCCCTTAAATGAGGTATCACTCGACCCCCATTTCTATTTAAAATAATATTCCGAAAGCGCGCGCAGCTGTCACCTTGACATTTAAATATGTCATTGATAATTTAAAAAGACCTTTCTCATATATTATCGTTCCAAATTTCATCACAATATACTGGACGGTTCAGAAATTAGGGGGGGGGGGGGGTGTAAACGGACCTTATCTCCACCTATAATTGAAATAATAAATATCTTCCTTTTGCAAGTCGGTTAGATAAGTTCGTTGGCCAGAAAAATCCGACCAGCTTTTCCGGGAGAATTTTGTGTTTTCTTTCGAAAAATTTTTGTATCTCGGAGAATAACAAAGTTATGGCAACCAAATTTGTTACGTAGGTTTGCGTTATAAAAAGTATACTATCTACGAAAACCTAGACCTTTAAGTTAAAAGAAAAAAGTGATAGACATTTAAAAAACAAAATTGAGTGCCACTAATGACCACAGAACCGCACAAAACCAAAATATTTTGTATCGATAACAAAACATATATATATATATATATATATATATATATATATATATATATATATATATATATATATATATATATATATATATATATATATATATATATATATATATATATATATATATATATATATATATATATAGAAAAAGATTAAATTTTTTGGCGTACAAAGGTCAACAAATACCAGACAATTACTTTCAAAATTGTATAGTCTTTCTTCTTAGAACGTCAAAGTCCCGATTTGAAACGTCGAAACTGGCAACTTTTAGGCAAAGAACCTGAAATGAATACGGGTTATGTAGAGGAAATGTTGCAAGAAAGGTAATTTACAGAATGCCCTAGGCTTCAGCTTCAGCCGTCATTGTCCTTGATTTTACTAAAAAACTATTTGCAAAAAATTCAGTTAAAATATACCCTTTCTCTGATGCTTTGTCAGTAGTTTTAGTTATAGAGTTAATGGTTTAATAGGCTATAAATTGTAGCGAATTTTCGTTGAAAAAATTCGACCTTGAGGACAATGCGACTTTGGAATTTTAAAAAGATTTCCTAACGTGAAGGTGAACTAGGTTCTCTAGAATCCTTATCCAAGGTTAGTTTTAGGTTTTATTTGTTTACATATATACAGGGTGACGCATTTCTACGGTAAAGTTCAATACATCCGTTATTATACAAGATACGAGAAAAAAATATATACGTTAATTGTAAGGCATCTTGAGTTGCATCTTATAAAATTATTTTGATAATCACAGTGGGCCCATAAGTCGTTGGTGATACAATTATTTTTAAATCGAACATTCCTTATATTATTGCATTTTCCATAGAATTATAATTCATGTTTGTTAGAAAAAAATATTTGATAGCGTTAATCGTCTTCAAGTTATATCAATTGCTTACAACTTTTCGCATTTTTGGCACATATAAAAATAATGCTGCAAATTGAATCATAACTTCCACATAGCTGTGATAATCTACTCTCCTCAGAAAGATATTCTTATGAAATAAATTCAGGGCCCATGATTTCAGCACAAAAAAAAACTATCCGTGTATTCTGTACTCATAAATTTCTGAAACGTTATAGTACTCCAGTTTTAACGAAAAAATGTCAATTTTCACCAAATCACTCCTCATTTATACCTCTTGAAGCGATCTTACCTAAAAACAAGTCGAAGCGTTCCCTTGTCGGGTACTAACTGGATGCCAACGTTTGAAAGTTATTGCGCCTACTAACAGACAGTCGTACAGGCCGACAGACCGACAGACAGATAGACAAAAAAAAACGTTCCAGAATCAAATTTTCTATATTGTTTGTTTTTACGCCATTTTAGCAAAAAATATTTCAAAGTTTCTGTAACCGATTTTCCACCCTACACATTCAACTCCTGATTTAATTTCAGCACAGAATACTAGATGTTTGATGAAATTGAGTGTTTTAAATAAGAAAAAACCAAAACGTTATATTACTTGAGTTTTAACGAAAAAATGTCAATTTTCACCAAATTACCACCCAACAGCCCCTCATGCACCCACGATTTTACCCAAAAATAATCCGAACCGTCGTTTATCGGGTGCTAACTGTACACCAAATTTGAAGATATCTTAATTCGTTCTACAGTTATCGTGGCTACAAACAGACAGAAATACAGACTGACAGACACAAAAAATTCGTTCCTAAATCAAGTTTTCTATATGTTTGGACCCTTTTGCGACGTTTTAGCGAAAAAATAATTGGAAATTTTTGTCTCAGATGCCATACTTCCACACGTATTGACGATGTGGAAGTAATTATGATACGCCGTTTTTACAAATAGAAAGGGTAGTCCCATGAAAATTACGCATTCAGAAAGGTTTTCGTTTGTGTTACAACTAATTTGGTAAGATGGTATTGATGGCAGTTATATTAAAGGAAATAACTATCCAATATTGCATGATAAAATACATTCACTGTATACAGAAGCCATTTACAATATGCACTAATTAAATAAATTTATTCAATTTCGCAGTTTCTATGAAAAAATAGTGCTGCAAATTGAATCATGACTTCCACGTAGCTGTGATAATTTATTCTCCTCAGAAAGACATCCTCATGGAATTAATTTGGAGCTCATGACTTGACCACAAAGAAAATATTTGTATTCTTATACCCATAAACTTGTGAAACGTTATAGGGAAAAGGGTTCCACAGTAAAACATGTTTCACAGTGAAACATTCTAGTTTAAAATATAACGCAGAGGTATACAACTACCGCCATCTCGTGAATACTAGTTAACTAACATTCTCACTTTTTGAACGAAACTGCAGTATCCCACAGGTCGTATTTAAGTCGGTGCAACCGATCAGTTCGCGAGAAGATGTTAGAGTTACTGTTTACCCTACTTTCTAAAAGTGAATATTAGTTTGGAAGTGTATATTATTGTGTAATTATTTATACAGCGGAAAACGCTGTTACTGTACGATGTAAGTAGGCTTTTAAATGTCTCTAATTATTTCATGTTCATTTGCAGCGATTTTTTTTGTTCAAGGTTATGCATGGTCCACAGTGAAATAGTTATGTTTCGCTGTGGACCAGCATGTTTTAGTCTGCCCATATGTATTTCACTGTGCCTCATGCATTTTCTGACATCTATTTCGTTGCTGCAGATGGCAAGAAATCGTTCACGGAAGACTGCTATTGGCTTAACCCCCGTAGATGTGATGCAAAACGCTATAAACCTGTATAATAGTGGCATATCCTTAAGAAAAGTTTCTGAACGTAGATGTGTTCCTATTGCTACACTTTTTCGTTATGCAAAAACACAAAAAGATAATCTTCCCGAACAAATAAGGTTTACACCTAAATACAATTCCAGACAAATTTTTGATAATGACCAAGAGCAAGAATCGGTAAAATATATTATCACTATATCAAGAATGGGTTATGGATTGACAGTAACGGAATGCAGGAAATTGGCGTACGAAATGGCAGTACGAAATTAAATACAAATTCCCGAAAATTGGATAAAAAATTAATTGTCAGGTTTGGAGTGGTTTAGGGGTTTTAAGAAACGCCATTCTCATAATAGTATTCGTTATCCTGAGGCATGCAGCTTATCAAGAATGAATCAACCTAATGTATCGACATTCTTTACCAAATTGGAGACGGTTTATTCCCGAAGTGAAAACTTTTCTGATGGTTCCAGAGTTTTCAATTTAGACGAAACATCAACCACAACTGTCCAGCATCAGAAAAATAATAATTGCAGGAAAAGGAATTAAACAGGTGAATAAGTGCACCAGCGACGAAAGAGGGCAGAATGTGACCACAAGCTGCATAATTAATGCTTTGGGAACAGCTTTACCACCGGTGATGATTTTTCCACGCAAGCATTTTAAAACTCATACGGTTAATGGTGCTCCTTTTGGTACGTTAGGCCTGGCCACTACTTCTGGGTGGATGTGTTCTGAAATATTTCCTCTAGTTATCAATCATTTTATCAAATTTACATTATGGAGTAAAGAAAATCCTACACTATTGATCATGGATAACCATGAGAGTCATATTTCTCTAGCTACTGTAGACATAGCTCGAGAGAACGATGTTACAATACTAACACTACCACCCCATTGTAGGCACAGATTACAACCTTTAGATGATAGTGTTTTTGCCTCTTTCAAAGCTCATTACAATTCCGCAGTAGATAGTTGGCTTCTTCATCATCCAGGAGGCCAATGACTATATATCAAGTTTGCTGAATGCGTTGGAACCGCTTTTGATCGATCTATGACACCAAGTAACATAAAATCAGGTTTTAAAAAAAACGGAATTTTTTCAACTTGACAAAAATATAGTTTATGTGTGTGATTTTATGACTTCTGCTGTCAAAGATCGACCTACTGTAAATGAGCAAGAAGCATCAACTTCTAAAGCTGATGAGTCTGCATCAGAGCAAGAAACTTAAACTTCTAAAGCAGATTAGTCTGTATTAAGCGAATGCAATGAAGACAACCCTGGACGCAGCAAGTGCGTTATGGTATTGAATTTTCATAGAAATGATCTGGCACAAAATATTTTATTATAACCTTTTCTTCTTGTAACATAGAAATCTAACGTTTGGTGTATAGTTTACTTTTTAAATCGCAAACTTACCTACCAAATTTGATTATCATAGCTTTTTTATTTTTTGAGATAAAATATTTTTTCGAATGAAAAAATTTTCCCGTAAAACCTGGTCCGATTTTTCTGGCTAAAGAACTTATCCAAGTCATTTACAAAAGGAAGTCCGCGCCAAATTTTATCAAAATCTGCCCATTATTTTTTGAGTTATCGGTGTGATATATATATATATATATATATATATATATATATATATATATATATATATATATATATATATATATATATATATATATATATATACAGGCTGTTTCAAAAAACATGCACCATCACTTGTGAGGCAATTCCTTACTAAAAAATAAGAAAAAAAGTTCATGTGCACAAGGGCCCGGAAACGCATAGTTTCCAATATACAGGGAGTTGAATTTTAATATATTTTTTAAATTTTTTATAAATAATTTCAAAACCACTGGATTGATTTTAATGAAACTTGGAACTTGAAAGTGTATTATGAAAGTGCATATTTTCAAGTGAAAATCTGCTTACAACTGCGTCAGTGGCGTGCGTACAAGGTAACTGTAAAAATTCATTTGGGGAAAAAATATGTGCGCCACTGTCTTTTTCCAATTTTGATACATCAGTTATGAAGCTTATTACATAAGCCACAAAAGCTGTATCTTGGTATTTTTTCGTTCAGGGTATACCCTAGGAGATATGATTAATTTTATAAAAAGGGGCAAAATACCGATTCGTTGGAGTAATGAAAACAGTAATCGTAAAGTGCCATGAAACTATAATTTTTGACAGTTCTCTAAATTCTACAATTTTGAAGTGTGTTGTAGGCGTCAAAAGAGTTTTCGTGCTATTCTTTAAATTTTGATACGGTGCAGTATTTTCGTTTTTAATTATTTGTTGATACTGAGCTGCTCATTAATATTATTTCCTCCTCTCAAGATGGTTTTCATTAAGTGCACTTCAGCGGATTTGACTGATATATATATATAATTTATGGACAAACAAATCAAAATGCTAGACAAGCTGTGCGAGTTTATCAGGAAACTTACCCGCAAAGAAGAATTCCTGACAAAAATATTTTCCCACGTATTGTAAGACATTTGAGAGAAACTGGGTCTTTAAAACCTTTAAAAGCTGACTCTGGACGCAGAAGATACCGCCGAGCTGTACGAGTTGAAGAGGCAATATTAAATAGAGTTGAACGTGATCCTAGTACAAGTACGAGAATTATTGCCACCGAACTGGGTAATATTTCGGCATCATCAGTTCACAGAACTCTGAAGGATCAAAGTTTATATCCCTATCATTTTACACGTGTCCAGGAACTTCTACCTAGAGACTTTCAACCAAGGGTAATGTTTTGTCAGTGGTTCTTAAACAAACTTAGGCACGACCAACATTTTTCTAAACGTGTACTATTTACTGATGAGGCGTCATTTACGCGAAAAGGTATCGTAAATTTTCACAATTTACATACATGGGCCGATGAAAACCCACACTCTCTAAGAGTTGCAAATTGGCAGTATCAATTTTCCATCAATATTTGGGCTGCTATTATTGAAAATCACATAATTGGTCCTGTTGTTCTACCGAATCGTCTTGACCATGAGTCATATTTAAACTTTTTACAAAATGATTTGCCGTTGTTACTACCGCTTTTTATGAGTGATATGAAATGGTACAATGTGGTTCCAGCATGATGGTGCGCCCGCACATTTTGCAGCAGTTGTAAGAACATATTTAGCCAACACATACGGTCACCGATGGATTGGTCGTGGAGGTCCGGTGTCATGGCCACCTCGATCTCCGGACCTGAATCCTCTCGATTTTTATTTGTGGGGTCATTTAAAAGAAATAGTGTGTAAATACACGAGAAGAATTGTTGGGAAGAATAGAATATGCATTTGACAGCATTAGAGAAGATCAAAATATTTGCAGAAGAGTAAGAAGATCTTTGCGCAGAAGGTTAAATAATTGTAACGACGCTAATGGTGGTCACTTTCAACATTTTCTTTAGCTTTGTTATTAAAGTCAATTGAGTAATGTACAAAAAACAAGAGTTTGAAAAATCATGGTGTCTTTACGATTACTTTTTTCATTTTTTATTTTTATTTAACATTTTTTATCAATGTTTGTAATATTCATTTCAATGTTTATCACCAATAAGTTTTACGTAGGTTAGTTATTTGCACGTTTATTGCTGTAATGTTTACTGTATGTTTTGTTTTTCATATTCTTATGGTTGCAGTAAACATATATTATTATTATTGTTATTATTACGCCGACTAATCGGTACTTTGCCCCTTTTTATAAAATTAATCATATCTCCTAGGGGATACCCTGAACGAAAAAATACCAAGAGGCAGCTTTTGTGGCTTATGTAATAAGCTTCATAACTGATGTATCAAAATTGGAAAAAGACAGTGGCGCACATATTTTTTCCCCAAATGAATTTTTACAGTTACCCCGTACGCACACCACTGACGCAGTTGTAAGCAGATTTTCACTTGAAAATATGCACTTTCATAATACACTTTCAAGTTCCAAATTTCATTAAAATCAATCCAGTGGTTTTGAAATTATTTATAAAAAATAAAAAATAAAAATTCAACTCCCTGTATATTGGAAACTATGCGTTTCCGGGCCCATGTGCACAGGTACTTTTTTTCTTATTTTTTAGTAAGGAATTGCCCCACGAGCGATGGTGCATGTTTTTTGAAACAGCCTGTATCTGTATATATACATATATATATATATATATATATATATATATATATATATATATATATATATATATATATATATATATATATATAATTCACTAAAAAGAAAATCAAGAGCCCAAACAAAAGCAAGATTTTGTTTCGCCTGAACAGTTCAGGTGGCTTCCGAAAGGAATAGTACAAACACTAATAAGAGGAAAGGAAAAAGTATGATTGCTACAGATACCCTCGAAAAAAATATGATAGAGGAGAAAGAACAAAACAAGAACAAAACAAAAATTAAAGCTGTGGAGAACACTAAACGCAAACTGGTGGAATCATCTAATGAAGATGATGAAGTAATGTCCCTTCACTCAGAAACGGAGGACTGGATTCCTGACGTTCATCCAAATGGTTTTGCAGATCGTGTACGCTCCCCAGAGGTTGAAGATTTTGTACTCGTAAAGTTTAAAATTAAAGAAAAAAACAAGAAATATGCTTCGAAAAAAAGTGTATTACATTGGACAAGTCTTAGGAAGTGGTGATGAAAATGGTGACATAGAAGTTACTTTTTATAGGAAGCATCAAAAGATAGCTGACAAATGGGTTTTGCCAATAGTACCTGACATCTCGACCGTCGCTGAAAGTGCGATTACAATTATCCTGCCAAAACCAAATAAACATGGAAAAACCAAACGTCAGGTAGATTTGATTTCGTTTTAAATAAGTTTTAACAACATTGAAGTACGTTAACGATGTTAAAATCACTAATAGAGAGGTATCGATGGTGAGACTTTGGAAAAATTGTTTCAAATGAGCGCGAACTAGGGCCCCTAGAACCTATATCCGGGGTCAGTTTCAATTTTTATATGTTATATATATATATATATATATATATATATATATATATATATATATATATATATATATATATATATATATATATATATATATATATATATATATATATATATATATATATATATGTATATATATACGTATCCGTCTGATAACTCAAAAAATAATTAACCGATTTCAATGAAACTTGGCAAGTGCCATTCTTTCATTAATGGCTTGGACAAGTTCGTTAGCCAGGAAAATCAGACGAGGTTTTCTGGGAAAATTTTGAGTTTTCTTTCAAAAATTTTACGAAAATAACAAAGCTGCTCTAATGAAATTTACTATATATGTTGCCTTGAGAGAGACCTTACTAAGTACCAAAATTAAACTTTCTAAGTTTATAGAAACTTGAGTTATTCAAATTTTAAATTTTCTTTTGAAAAAATGTTTTTTTCTTTGAAAATTACAAAGCTATATTAATGAAATTTCCTGAAATCCTAGGAAAGACGTTAGTATATACCAAAATTTAACTTTCTAAGTTAATAGAAAATTGAGTTATTCAAATTTGAAGTATTTAATAAAAATTCACTACCATAACGCACTTGCTGCGTGCCGAGATTTTTTTTTATATCTGGACTGATTATTTCTAGTTTTATTTTGTTTATTTTAATTTTTGTTTCAGTCCAGAATGCTGTCACGAATAAAACTTAAATGGTTCCTATTTTTCAATGTTGTTTCCTAGTACCCCACATAGGTTCCACAGTGAAACAAAAAAACATTATTTAAAAAAAAATCATATTTAAAGAAAAATGGTATTTACTTTAATTTTTTATGATCTGTATTGAAGTTAAATGTATACTTGTCCAATTCATTGCCCAAACCTTATTTTTAAGGTCAGTCATATTTTTTGCTCATGAAAATTAGAAAACTGTTTCACTGTGGAACACTCTCCCCTATTATTCGAGTTTTATTGAAAAATGTCAATTTTCACCAAATCACCACTTATTTATCCCCTACCCCCTAAAGCGATCTTACCCAAAACCAATTCGTAGCGTTCCTTTGTCGGGTGGTAAACTGGATTTGAATATGATATCTCAATTCGTTCGAAAGTTATTCCGTCTACTAACAGACAGACGTACATGCCGACATACCGACAGACCTACCGAACGACAGACAGACCGATCGACAGACAAAACAAAATTCGTTCCAGAATCAAGTTTTTTATGTTTTGGGAATTTTTACGCCGTTTTAGCACCAGAAAAATTCGACACGTTTCTCAGCAATATTCCACCCCCACATATTCAACATCTAATTTAATGTCAGCACAGAATACCGGATGTTTAATGAAATTAAAGGTTTTCTAATAAATAAACCCTAAAACTTTATGTTACTCGAGTTTTAACGAAAAAATTTAAATTTTCACCAAGTCACCACCCCTCTACCCGCTAAAGCGATTTTACCCAAAAACAATCCGAACCGTTTGTTTGTCGAATGTACCAAATTTGAAGACGCTATCTCAATTCGTTCTAAATTTATCGTGGCTACAGACAAATACAGACCGACAGATTAAAAAAAATCGTTCCCAAATCGTTTTTCTATATGTTTTGATACTTTTTACCACGTGTAAGCCAAAAATTATTTTTTTCAAATTTTTGTCGCCGATGCGATACTTCCACACGTTTTGACGATATGGAAGTAAAATATAATTGATTTATTTGAGGCATATATATATATATATATATATATATATATATATATATATATATATATATATATATATATATATATATATATATATATATATATATATATATATATATATATATATATATATATATATATATATATATATATATATATATATATATATATATATATATATATATATATATATATATATATATATATATATATATATATATAGAGACATTTTATTCCTGCACGAACTACCAGTTTTGTTTTATATTTATTTTAAACTGACATTTCGTAAATATTTTTCTCTATTTTGCATTCGAGTGAATTATAAATATTTTATTAAGAAAAAATAGGTCAGGTAGCTAACGTTACAAAAATAAATTGTAAATATTTTATAGCCTAATGGGAATCCAGAATATTATTAATATATTAATATTTCCAATGTTTCACCGGCATCAAACATTTGTTTTGCGGCAGCTTGCGCCATCTGCAGCCTTCCTTAGAAATCGCATACTGGTCACTGTTGTTTTCCATTGACTACGCGAGCAAGTTGCAGAATATTATTGTAGACAACATTATTGGTCACAAGTTTTCTCTAAGATAATTTACGAGGAATAGGTTGTCAACTCTGTGCTGCCATCATGTGGGCATAATTATTACTTCCAGCGTACCTAAATATTAAATAACTGTTTTTATATTGTTCTATTTTTTATTTTGTTTAAAATAAAATACACTCACTGTCTAATATATAATATATACTATGTAAAGTATAACAAAATCTACTCATCTCTTTATAAAGCTATACAGTTATCTGATGTTTTTATGGTTATTAATAAAGTTTAGTGGAAAAATATTTAAAAATACTTTTAAAAAAATAACCAAGTGCAAAGCCATTACTGTGACATTATATTAGTATCTACCTATATATAGGAGTCCATGTTTATTCAAACAGTGGCGAGCAGATTATCTCAGGTAAAATAATTGATTAGTCTTTCTTTTCTTATTGCATCGTAATATTTCTAGGTTAGGTATTGCATGTATGATAAATTATATGTCTATTATAACAACTGCTTGTCACCAATCTTGCGGACAAAAATTCCCAAGCCATATCTTTTAAGGTTTTAAAAATATACATATTTTCCTCATAAACATAGGTAGAGCTAGCTGTCTGCATTGGCTTTAGAGTCACTAATGAGACAATTGATAATAAAATAAAATAATTAGGGATTTACATACTGTAATAAGAATGCCTACAAATAACTATATAAGGACAGAATTGAAAAAAAACCCGGACGCAGCAAGTGCGTTATAGTAGCGAATTTTCATAATAATTGTATACTAATATTATACGGCATTTAAGTAAAGTTAATACTTAAACTTACACATACCTTGAAGGTCGATTTTAGAGGTCCTGGTACGCGCACATTTGAAAGTGTTACCATCGATATCTCTATTATCACAAAAATCTTGCGTTATAATCCCTTTTAAGAAAAATGTCCAAAACTCAATTTTCCATGAAGGTAAAGAACACAATTTTGCTATATCTGTAGATAGTGTAAGTCTCTTTAAAAGAAACTTGTATTACAAATTTCATTAAAGTGATACAGAAGGAAACTTAATTCATATTTAGAAAAGTAACGTATCTGCCAAAATATAAACGTAGCAGTTATTTTTCCTTATTAATCGCCAGTATGACTTCGTTTTAGTCAACCTAATCAAACTTTTTTTTCGAATAACAATTACAACAATAACAAAATTATAATTTCCGACTCAAAGGTGACAAACTTATTTAGGCGTTTTAAACAAAAATGAGATCTTGTTCAAAACGTATGAAATCTGTGCACTATTGTTTCTCCAAATGCGAAAATAAAACATTTAAAAAAACATACATTCATCCAGCTCGATCCGATCGCGTAACCTTCTGCGTGGCATGAACGAATGGATGCGAGCGCGGTACCCGCTGCGCTATCGAATCACACGTCAACAAAGGTTATATGTGCGTCATACTTTAGATCGGCTTCATGTCCGGGATATTATATTCAAAGTATACATAATTAATTACAGAATTAGGTAGTAGAATTACCATTGAAACACATCTCACAACTTTTTCGGTCTTATATGACGTCTTATGTTTAAGTTGAAAGATAAAAGAAACTATTTTAGAATCATTTTTATAGAGACTTGGCTTAATTTTGTTTAAATTTCTGCTACATTATTATGCGACAGCATAATATATATATATATATATATATATATATATATATATATATATATATATATATATATATATATATATATATATATATATATATATATATATATATATGCTGCGCTAAAACTTTGTTTGAGGCCGTTAATAAAGCTACAAATATAGGGTATTTTAATGATTGGATCGCCCAGTTAAATAACACTTAATTGGCAAATTTTTTATTTCATTAAATTGGTTCGGGTAGTATGTTTTCTGCCTGGTATATATTTAGTTTGGTTACCGTTGCTGTATGGTTTATACCTATATTGTTCCTAAACGTCAAGATGTTTGGGGTTGACGTCTTTGGGTGTGTTGAATAAAAAGGGTTTTTCTTTGCAAACAATTGCTTTATTCCTTTTCCCGACGCGTTTCGACCTTTTTAACCGGCCATATTCAGGGGAATCTAGAATTTTATAAAAGGCTTGTCAGAAAAACTGAGTTTTCCGGTAGGGTACTTCTGCCAGGGTACATCACAGAACACAAGATAAAAATGAGGCAACGCAATGCCAAACCTCAACACTAAGTCAAAAGTTAAAAGTTAAAAATTGTCTACCTACACAGCTATCAAAGATTACAAGTACAAAATCATACACCACTACATGCAATAAAATACAAATACAAGTCATATTGAGCTGTAAGAAAAGCTGGTTTTGTTCTGGAATTTAAAACTTACAATGAATCTAAATTTTAAAAACTCCTAAAAATTTAAATAGTCTCAAAAAAGCTACCCCTTAGAAGGGTTTTTAGGTTAAGCTGAAGGTAATAATCGAAGCAAAAGCAGGCAGCACAAACATTAGCAAGCCATGCAGCTGAGAAGAAACTTTCAGAGAATATTAAACCTATTGACCGAATAAGGGTAAAAACAAAAGCGTTTTTTTTATGAAACATGAAAACGCCAAGATGGCGATTTTACTTACTTGTCCACTAGTGAACAGGACTAAAAAACTATACAGTTGGATACCCAAGGAACACGTTTCATCTGTTGTTGTAGGTTGGATCAATTGAGTCAGAGCCAATAACCCCTAAGGGAGTAACTTTTATTGAAAATTAAAAACGATTTTTTTGTTTTAACCTGTAGAATTAAGATTGAAATAGACGTCTCTAGTGACGACTGACATGGTCAGTAGGGATGCGCGATGTTCATCGATGTTTCTTAAACATCGGTATTTTGCTTACGATCTTCGATATTAACATCGATGTTATTTTTTTCGATATTATCAGACAGCATCGATGTTTTTTTACGATGTTTCATTCGATGTTTCTCAATGCCATAGTAATTTATTATTATCATTTTCTATTACCAATTACCAAGTCAATTCTTTTGTGTACATCTAGCGAGCAGTAGCAGAACTAGAAAATGTCTAACGAAAGTAAACTTTAACGAATACGCACAAAAGTTGGGTAAAATCAAATTAAAATTCATCTTTTTTTATTTAAAATATAAATAGGTAACTGTGTCGTGCATATTGGAAGTAAATATTGAATATCTAGGCTAGGTGTCTACTAATCGTACGTCGAATTTTAGTGATTACCCATTCCTCATGAAATTACTGTATTGATATTTATCATTTAATAGTAATAGTTAGGTATTTAAGAAGAAAATATAAACACTGCCTAGTGCGTCTCCTTCTTAGAAGATGAAAAATTCAACCTTTGGAGCGAACATCACAAGATGGTAGAAAATGTTTGTGGTGCTTGCTCTTATGCCTCTAATCGCGAAGAACCAAAGTTTCTGCCGAAATTACTCAGAACTTTCAATGCCCGGTCAGAAAATTTACAGAAAATCCGTTGGAGCTCTGGAAGGAGATGGAATGTATATTTCCTACTTTATCTAAAATTGTACCAAAATATCTTAGCATGGTAGCGACGCCAGTTCCTTTCGAAAGCCTTTTCTCAAAGGCTGGGAAGTTTCAACCCAGCAGAGAAATAAACATAGAAAACGCTTGTCAAAATTATTATTTCTCCAAAATTGTTCACAAAATATTTTTTTTAATGAAATAGTTATAGTTCTATTTTCAAGATACGTTTATTTTTGTGTTATTTAACAAGTTATTTCTTTGTTTTTGCGTTTTATATCATTAATTTAATTTTTTATACTTGGAGTATAATATTTATTTTTGAAAATTGTCCCCAAATTTGTTTTTAATGAATTAGGTTTAGTTCTATTTTCAAGACACTGTTATTTTTGTGTGATTTGACATGTTATTTCTTTGTTTCTGCCTTTTAAATCCTTATTTTAATTTTATTTCATTTTTTATACTTGGAGCATAGCATTTTGTGTACTTTAAGAATAATAACTATTTTATATTTATTCCTAAAATATATTTTTATTATTTTGACTCATTATTACAGTTTCATAGAAAACATCGATGTTTTAGAAAATCGATGATTTTAATCCGATATTTTTAACACATCGATGTTTTGATTTCGATGTATCAAATGATGTGAACATCGATGTTTTAGAAACATCGCGCATCCCTAATGGTCAGACCAAAACAGCACGGCGCAAGATCGGCCTCGAAAACCGAGAACGGAAATGACAACTGACAACAGACAGTAGTGACATATCGACTCGAAAATGCAAGGACATAAAAATCGAATGACAGGTCTGAAAACCACCGGGCAGACCATCTCATAAAGTTAATTCATTGTCTATTTAAATAATGTGTGGATTGGATATCTGCTAGTTGACTGTATAGGGTTGAGAAACTTGTAACGTCTATATTGGACACATTTAGCACATTTTTATTCGAACAATTGATATGTTTATAAATTTCCATCTCTTCAACAATGAACTGTTCAATGCCAAAATTGGAATGGTGGAGAATTTTTGCGTCGTTTTCTTTGCTGAAATGGTGGCTTGATTCCCTTAAATGACAACCAAAAATTGAAGGGTTGTTATTAGGTTGATTTCTGCTTCTCAGGTGTTCAGCAATCTTCAAACCCAATGCTCCCCCTGTCCTGCCGACATAGACTGTGTTGCAGTCGGGTTCACCACATTTTAGACAATAAACACAGGACCTCTTGAGAACTGGGACACTGTCTTTATTCTGGATAAACAAACTTTTTACAGTGTTTGTGGATCTAAACGAGAACTTGACATTTTCCCTCTTGAGTGCTCTTGTAACAGTATTGGTGATGGAGCCACAAAAAGTAAACGGAAACTATGAAAGTCTCTGATTGTTCCGGAGGCAGACTCATTGACCTTAACAACTGGCGGTTTTTCTTTTCTACTAACTTGTGTATTAGCCTCAGTGGATCTTTATTATTGGCAGCTAACTGTTTGATTAGATTTAGCTCATTTTCGAAATTCTCCATAGACAATGCGATTCTAAACACTCTATCGATCAAGAATCTGATAGAAGCTATCTTGTGTGACATGTGATGACAAGATCTGTACGGGATAAGGTGGTCGGTCTAAGTGGGTTTTCTGTAGATATCAAACTCTATGGAGTTACCTCTTCTTTGTAGTCTGAGGTCTAAGAATTTGATTGACGACTCTACTTTTAGCCTATTGTAAAATTGACGTTGACATGTAAGCTGTTCAACCAGTTCAGGAACAGATGGAGCTGCTCAATGGTGCCAGACCAAACCAGTAGAATATCGTCCACATAACGAGTCCTAGAAGAAATGAAATTGGAGTTGGGATTGAAATCCTTGAAAACTAGTTCATCTTTAAAGCATCTCAGGAAGATTTCCGCACAAAGCGGTGAAAGGGGATTTCCCATGGGGAGACCATTTTTTGTATATAGATTATATTATCAAATTTAAAGAAGTTCTGTGATAAACTAGCTTTTACTAACGAATGAAGAGCGCCTTGAACATCTCTACTTAGGGAAGAATTATTGAGTAGCCCCTTTAACAACATAAGGGTCTGATTGAGCGGAACACAGGTGAAGAGGTTGGACACGTCGAACGAAACCAGTACTGTGTTTTCTCCCATTGGGACTCTACTTAAGCGGTCGACCAGTTCTTAGGAGTTTATAATGGAAAATGGCGACTGGAACGCTGTGGTCGACATCAGCATGGACGACAAGAATTTAGAAAATTTATACGACAAACAACCTATGAAATAAACCACTGGGCAGATAGGGCAACTCTCCTTGTGAATCTTAGGGAGGCCATACAATCTGGGAATGAAATTATTCATAGGATACAACTGTTTAGAATTGTCGGAAATTACTGGAGCGAATCTATCGAGGGCCTCCTAAATTTAGCAACAAAAGAAGGTATGGGGTCGTAACTGCTCAGGGATATGCCACTTTCATTAAGGAAATTTGAAACTTTTGATAGATAATCTGTTTTACTTAGGATAACCAAGCAAAGGCCCTCATCTGCCTTTGACAAAAAGAGACTGTTGTTGTGAATCGTCTTGAATGGATCAAACGGGGAAGAAGAGACTTTTAATTTTGAAATCGCATTCGAGATCAGTCCTCGCAAAAATCTGCATTTTCAACTCGAAACCTTCTCAGAAACACTTCAGTATCTTTTACCGTGTTAAAAACCTGTGATGTGAGTCTTGGTGAAATTGCGAACTTTATACCTTGTCTTAGCAGATTAGACTGGGGTTTATCGAAATTATTAAATGATGATAAGTTTTTAATTATATCATGGAAAACATGGTTACTGAACTTAAGATTACACTGACGAGAATTCCTATCCTTAAGACGCTGTAAATGTGAAATTTTGTTAAATAGAATTTGTCTCTTTTGAGACTGACTTTTTCGACGAAAAGTAATTTTAAAAATTTGTTGGGTAATACGAAAGTAAAAGACAAAGTTACTGAAATGTCCGGTATTTATGAGATTAGTTGCAAAGATTGCAATCTTAAATACGTGGGTCAAACTAGGAGAAACATACCCACCAGATTTCGCGAACATCTCGCACACTTACGATATAGTACGGTGGACAAATCGTGTGTGGCACAACATATATGGGATAATAATCACCACATTGACAAAGAAAATTAGAAACTTGTCAAAAATGTTAGACATCAAACTATGCTCGATTCATTAGAAAGTATTTTTGTATCAAGGTCGATTAAGAACAAAACTTCATTGAATCGTGCGGCACCTTTAATTTCA
This sequence comes from Tillus elongatus, assembly GCA_964006375.1. Taxonomy (NCBI): domain Eukaryota; kingdom Metazoa; phylum Arthropoda; class Insecta; order Coleoptera; family Cleridae; genus Tillus; species Tillus elongatus. Next base: position 54,105,919 of record OZ023265.1, on the reverse strand, counting down.
GGCCCTTTATTTTCACTTTGCATTTGACCACTTAAACACTCTTAATTTGTCTGGTAGAATAATAAATTAGTTTCAATAACTCGGCCGGTCTATACACATACTAATCTCTACACTTGTCTCGACTTAAAGACCCTTTCGTTTCCTTTGTATCTATGAAGTCAATATAAATACTGTTTACGAAGAATTAAAATCGATATAAATATATTTTGTAGTGTTTGAGTTAAATTATTTATTCTCTGTTAGAGTTAACAATGTGAGCCAAACACCCAGGTTTAGTTTTCTATATAAAAAAGATGAGCGGAGGTTATTGTGTTTGTCTCGCCAGATGTGGTTGTCGGCTATCTCCAATATCCACATAGTAAATTTCTAGATCGAAAGAGAACGTGCAGATTCCTAAAATAAATCGGTACCGTTCCTTTTAAATATATTATCCTTATATTAGATAAGAGCTCATAAATTTGTCGACCAGAATATTAAAGCAGGTCTTCGACGTCGTAGTTTCACTACACAATAAACAAACGATGGGTCTTCGACGACAATTTTACTTCGGTTTAGTTCATTTACCTAGACGCGATATAAATACACGGTAGCTATTAGTTTAATTTTAGAATTTTTCTTCCTCTGAAGATGTTGACATGGTCAACGAAACGATCGTAAAGTCTCTGAAATATGTGTTGTGGTGATTTGGGTTTTCCAAATGTACTTATTAGTGCTCATCAGAGGTTCAAGTTTTCACATAGTAAACCGAAGGCTGTTACATTGTGCTTGTCTATACCATAGAATTATTATTACTAAAGTTCTACCCTACTTGTCAGGAAAAGTTATATATATATATATATATATATATATATATATATATATATATATATATATATATATATATATATATATATATATATATATATATATATATATATATATATATAGATCAGACAGACACAATGTAAATATAAGATCGCGAAAACTTATTGAGCGATTGCATGTCCATTGTTATGTTAAACTTTTATAATTTTTTTTGTATATTCCTGCAAGGCAGCAAGTAGAGGAGCAGGTATAGTTTTCGACAAACTGAACTTGTTTTCCTTTTGGCTAAATATATGTGGTGATATGTGCTTATCTATATATTTTTTTGTGTACAGATATATGCCTGCACACACCCGTACGTGTCCAATTTGTAGGTTTTTGCATTATATGATTTTTGTTTTGTAAGTAATTTCAAATTTATGTTGTAAAGTTTAAAATCTTGTCTACTTGGCCAATAAAGATGTTTATTATTATTATTAAGAAAATTTTTTTTTTTTCAAAAATCGAAGGAAAATCAAAGAAGCTTCTTTGTGTTTTCTTATTAGGTTGGTATATATATATATATATATATATATATATATATATATATATATATATATATATATATATACAGTCGAATTCGCGTTAGTCGGGGTTCAACTTTGCATATAAATACATATAAAGTATGTTTAATCTGGACCAGAGTTTAAAGAAAACAATAATTTAGAAGAAAAATGTTTAACCAAGTGTAAGATAATAAAACAATTTACATTGTTATGAATAAAGTAACCTAAACCGAAGTTATTTTGATGTCGAATGCTTCATATATTCTAACAATGTTGCCTGACGAGTTAAGTTTTTCTTCTTCTCACGCAAAATTTCCTCGTAGCATACCAGCAATTTTTTTATTCCCCGTTTTGTAGTATAAACGCGTTCTTCATTAGAATCTATTTTTTCTAAAATTTGTAACCTCTTTTCAATTGAATTGGGTCCTTCTGTTGAGTTTGCAATGGTCATTTGATTTACCAATTCAACTGGGTCTAGCGAATCAGTTTGTTCAATGTCTTGCTCATACTTACGCATTTCTATAACCTCGTCAATTGTTAGCTCTTGATTGTGTGAATCTAGCAATTCTTGAACGTCATCATGATCGACCTCTAAATTTAATTGTTTGGCGATATCGACCACTTCTACTATTATGCTATCGATTTGTTCAGGATCTGAAACTGATTCTCCTAGCTCATTGTTTTGTCTCATAGCTTCATGTAGTTGTGCAAATGACCGCCTTGTGTAGTAAGCTTTAAATGTTTTAATGACTCCCTAGTCCATTAGTTGCAGCAAGCTGTTAGTGTTTGGTGGCAAAAGTACAACTTCCACTCGTGGATCGAAATTAGTTAGAGTTGCGAGAGGATGACCTGGTGCATTGTCAATTAGTAGCATCACTTTAAATGGGATTTCTTTTAATTGGCAGTAACGTGACTCCCTAGTCCATTAGTTGCAGCAAGCTGTTAGTGTTTGGTGGCAAAAGTACAACTTCCACTCGTGGATCGAAATTAGTTAAGAGTTGCGAGAGGATGACCTGGTGCATTGTCAATTAGTAGCATCACTTTAAATGGGATTTCTTTTAATTGGCAGTAACGTTCGACTTCAGGAATAAAATGATGGCCAAACCAGTCTTCAAAAAGAGAAGTTGTCACCCAAGTTTTCGCATTTGACTTCCAAATGACAGGCAAACCAGCTTTGGATTTATTTTTTAAGGTTCTTGGATTTTTTGAGCGATAAACTAAGAGAGGTTTCAATTTACAATCTACAGCTGAATTCGCACCAACCATCACTGTCGATCGATCCTTGGCGGCTTTAAAACCTGGAAAAGTTTTCTCTTCACGCGCAATAAAAGTTCTTTTAGGCATTTTCTTCCAAAAAAGACCGGTTTCATCTACGTTGAAAATGGTTTGGATAGTGTAGCCACCTTCGTCTATCATTGTTTTGAGTTTTTCTGGATAGAGAGATGCAGCTTCTATATCAGCGCTTGCCGCTTCTCCACTCTCTGCGATGCTATGCCAATTACAACGACTCTTAAATCGGCTGAACCAGTCGTTAGTAGCTTTAAACACTTCATTTTTAGCCGCCTCCCCAGCTTCTTCTTTTAGTTTTTCAAAAATCTGCTTTGCTTGAAAACACACTGTATTTTGATTAACAGGACAATTTTTCACTCTTACTTGATTATCACACCATGACTGTAGCAATGTTTCCATCTGTGCGATAATACCCTGACGCTTACGGATGATACTTGAATTCTATTATTATATATATATATATATATATATATATATATATATATATATATATATATATATATATATATATATATATATATATATATATATATTATATATATATATATATATATATATATATATATATATATATATTATATATATATATATATATATATATATATATATATATATATATATATATATATATATATATATATATATATATATATATATATATATATATTTTATATATATATATATATATATATATATAATATATGAATATTATATATATTACAAGCCCATACTTCCTATTTAAAAAGTTTTGGGTTGCAACTATATCACTCGAATGGGATGTTGTAGGGTATAAGTTTTCACGTAGCATGACGCCATTTTTTAAAACGTGTTTTTGATTTTTTTAAATATCCGCAAGTTAATCTATTTGGCTGTTTGACACCACTGTATATATATATATATATATATATATATATACAGTGGTGTCAAACAGCCAAATAGATTAACTTGCGGATATTTAAAAAATCCAAAAACAGTAAATGGCGTCATGCTACGTGAAAACTTTACCCCTACAACCATCCCCATTCGAGTGATATAGTTGCAACCAAAACTTTTTTTAAATAGGAAGTATGGGCTTGTAATATCTCACTTGGGAAGACTTTTTTATTATCTATCCAAAAATGCTATGGTTTTAATATTTTTTGCAAAAATTAACAGTAATATATATATATATATTTATATATATATATATATATATATATATATATATATATATATATATATATATATATATATATATATAGATATTCATCTGATTGACGAGCTTTACTACAACACTCTAAAAAATTAATAATTAATCGCGTTTAATTCTTAATAATAAGAAAAAATAAAAAACTTGATGTAGAATATGTTTAAAACGCACGCCTTGAATGCCTGCGAGGGTCCTAGTCCTAGACAAAAATGTCTTCTAACGTTAATCAACATCTGAGGCGTGAGCGACCTCGTTACAATCATTATTCTTTTCCTTATGTCAGTTTCATCGCGTGGTTTAATTATGTATACTATACTTTTTACATATCGCCATAAGGGGAAGTCTAATAGAGTAAGATCGGGTGACCGTGCTGGCTATTTTAACGATCCTTGCCTCCCTATTAACCGATTTGGAAATATTGTGTCACTTATACAATCCGCATGATATAGGACATTTTTGTACTATTTGGTTTACGCAGATTTTGAGTTCATGAAAAATGTTTGCTTTGAGAGCATTGAAAAATGACCTTCACGATTTTCATAATTTAACATATTTTCAATAAAATAACAAAGAGTTAGCCTTTTTTTATTTTGAAAAATGTTAAACACAATTTTTTTTGGTTTTGGATTTTTATATTAGATTTATTGCATTTTTGAACTGAAATACCTTTGATACTGTGATAAAAATTAAGTAATCACATTTTGCTGTAACATGCTAAAACCACAGCAACTTTGCATCAAATATGAGATGATTTTATTAGTATAGATTTGATATTTTCTTTTTTTTTTAATCTAAAAAAGAAAACGTGAAACATGTTTAAACAGAAAACCCCCTACGGCAGGTCAGGTTAGGTCAGTTAGATCTTAACAATGTTCTTCTAAAATTTAATAAATACGATTGAGCTTAACAACTGTTAAGTTGAGAAAACGTGAAAAAATTAACATTGTCCAGATTTGTTCAAAGGATGAATAAAAAACTGTAAAGATAAAACCTGTGTGTTTAACTTTTTTTTTTATTCTGAGAAAGCTAATATTTTTAAAATTATATCAAATTGGACAGGTAGGTTTTATCGATCAATAAAAATTGTCGACAATTTTATTGTGCATTTTTTTTTTCACAATAAACGTGTGTGAGTAATAGAAAAATATCCCATGTGATACCGACTTTAAAAGTTACATTGTATACAAAAGCTTTAAATTGTTGTTGTTCAAAAACATGAATAATTAGTTAAAAGGATTTTGTATTTAAAGTTGAACTTGTTAATTCATTACTCTATCATACTTACGAAAGCCAAAACAAACAAAAAATGAATTGTATGACACCTCAGTTTACCATTAACATAGTAATTTTGCTTTGGATGTGTTACCGGATACGATTTATTAAATTACACAACCAAATTTGGTACGCTGGTTTATATCGTTATAGGTGAGCTACCTACCAAAATTTAGCTCTGTAGGTCGAAAGAAAGTTATAGGCATTTAAAGAAAAATAAATTGGGGTTTTCCTCAAAACGTGATAGTTGCGATTTTAAACGTCAAAATTGGCAACATTTAGACAAAGAACTTGGATCTAATACAGGCTATGGAAAGAAAATGTCCCAAAAAGAATGTTTTACAAACCCTGATGTCTTAGTTTCAACCGTCATTGTCCTTCATTTTACTAAAATGTTTCCAGAAAATCCATTTCAAAAAGACCCTTTGTCTGATGCTTGGCAGTAGCTTTAGCTATAGAGTTTATGGTTAAGTGGTATATAATATTTGTCGAATTTTCGTAAAAAATCATTAAAGCTCAATATATCCGTTATTATAAAAGATATGAAAATAAATAGTATACATTAACTATAGGGTGTCTTGAGCTACATCTTACAAAATTATTTCTACAATCACAGGGTGGCCCATAAGTCGTTAGTGATACAAATTTTCTTGTCTTTTAATCAAACACGCCTTATATTAATTCATTTTACCATTTTCCAGCGAAATATAATGCATGTTTGTAAGAAAAGAAATTCTGGACGCAGCAAGTGCGTTATGGTAGCGAAGTTTGATCAAATACTTCATATTTTAATAGCTCAATTTGCTATTAACCTATAAGGTTGACCAAGAAACGAGTTTTTTCCGGAACACTTTACCTTGACTTTCGGAATTTTTTTTACATTTTCAAACAATAAAGTTATTTTTATGAAACATGGCACATCGTTTTTACTATATAGGTTATACTGGTAACCAAATTTGATGCCTGCTTTATTAAAAACACACACACACACATATTTGCTATTAAAAACATTTTTATGAAAATTCACTACCATAACGCACTTGCTGCGTCCAAACTTTTTTTAGTATGATGTATATATACACGTATCCTTTCTTTCTTTGCTCCAGAGTACCTGTTCCCCGGTTCCTAATATCCCAGTATGACAGAAAGCTCCTTTTCCAACCTGAACCTTAGAGCTTCTAATTCGGTCTCGTCTGAACTTAATTATCTGGATGACGAAGATGATCCGTATATTAACACACTATGGGGAATACACGAAACCCTGGATAGTTTGCGTGGTAAGTGTAACCATTATCTAATTGTTTAATATTACAGACTGATGCATTAAGGTTTATATAGAATTGAAGGTGTATTCCTTTTAATAAATAAATAAATTTAGAGTTAAAACTTGTTTTAAAAGCAAGCTTTTATTATTTGGATGTACCAGAACAACAAAAACATCTTTATTGAGTTTGTGAAACCGTCACCTAGTCTGCTTTATTTGGCTGGCGGAGACCTTTCACTTGATACCCATATGAAGGGGGTTGTTGAGAACGAAATATTCCGCAATTTTGAAACGTTACTCAGCCTACCGTATTTCCTTATAGAGCCACTAAGCTTGATATCCAAGTCAGGGGATTGTGAGAAAAGATAAAATGCGCCCGGAATATTGAATTTTGGATAATGACAGATTATTATGTTGCATTCTAACCTGAGGCCTATCAAATTTCAGCGCAATCTCAGACAGAAAACTAGTTTAAATTCTATTTGCAAGATTTTGCCTAAACATACTAGTAAACCCAGTGACGTTATATAAAAGCTTCCTGATACTAAAACTAACCAGCAATTTCTCCATTTGCATTGTTAACTATGGCCCCTCAACGCAGTTTCCTTATCTGACGCCTTAACAATTTTGAAGCACGACGTTGTGATTGTGTGATTGAAAGATATTGCTCGAAAATTGCCCCAAAGAGACCGAAAAGGAAAAAATCTGATGGAGCAAGATTGGGAAAATAAGGCATATCTGAAATAACCTCCCAAACAAGATCTTGAATAGCCACAGCAGCCCCGGATCTAGGAGGGGGGGGGGGGCAAATTTAGGGGTCCCGATTCTACGTAACCACCAAAAATATGTTAGATAGGGAGCGTCATTTTTAGAGAGGGTCGCCATTGCCCCGGTTCAAGAAAATCGTAGATCCGGGGCTGAGCCGCAGTAGGTAGAGACGGGGATTTCTGGGATCTTCAACCCGAAGGACACCACCCTACTGCGCATACGCAAAATGTGAATATTATGTTGTATGATATATTTGTTCTTGGATCGAAGAGTAATCCAAATTTATCACATTGTGTAAGATGGCGGCAAATATGGAGAATCTGTATTTTGAAAAAAAAGAAGAATTGGAAGTTGTACAGAATGTAACCCGTTGAAATAGAAGGTCAATTTTTTTTATTTGTAAATGGTATATGGAAATATGACAGATGGAGTATGCGCAAACCTAACTTTTTTTATTTACTATTTACATAACAGGTGTGAGATAGCGTCGTTCTCAGCTCGACGAGTACCATCCGAATGTGGTACAGTTTTTATTTTATTTCAACAACACACCACGAGAGCTTACAGCCTAAATACTATCGTACCGTGAATATCGACAAGGAGGAAAGAGGCAACTTGTTAATTCTGGACTTGAAGGTTTGGAGGTTCGGGGGAGAATGAAAAACATGTGCCGGCAAGGAGATCCACAACTTGAAAGTCCTCGGGTCAAAAGAGCGGACATAACAAGATGTTCTATGTCTGGTGACCTGGACAGTAAAAGGGTGCATTCGCTCTGTTCCCCTGGTAGATCTGTTGGGGGCAGCAGGTGGAGGAACTATGGAAGGAAGCTCATCTGAGCAGTGCCCGTGCAGATATATATATATATATATATATATATATATATATATATATATATATATATATATATATATATATATATATATATATATATATATATATATATATATATATATATATATATATATATATATATATATATGAGAGAGCGGTCACCAACGGCACGTCGGTGGGAAATAAATGGCAGCCTTTGGGTGGGGGCAGGGTCACCGATGAGACGTATAGCTCTCTTCTGCATGGAGTCCAGAATAGCGAGTGTAGATGCGGCAGCAGCACCCCAGATGTGGGAGCAGTATTCGAGGTTTGGTCTTATTTGTGAAGTATATAAGGTATAGAAATTAGCTGGTGAAAAGTATTTGCGAGCTCGGAAGAGAAAATTGGTGCCAATTGAGATTTCGATCCACAGAAATGCCAACTAGTGAAAGGGACTCATTACTTTGAATAACTTGGTTGTTCATTGTGATGGGTCTAGAGCTGGTGTATCTCTTATGAGAAAGAAAGCAAGACTTGTGATTTGGTGGGGTTGAATTGTACAAGATTTCTACTTCCCCAGTCTAATATTTTTTGGAGATCCACGGAGACAGAACCCTCCATGAGTCTGCGACCCTCATCTAATTGGGCTAAAGAGACAGGCTTAGAATATTGTATATTTGAGTAGAGGGTGTTGTCGTCCGCGTAACTGTGAACTTAATTGGATGTGCTATAGTGAAGGTCCTTGATGTGGAGAAGAAACAAAGTAGGGGCTAAAGCTGAACCTTAAGGAACTCCTGCATTAATTGGATACAGTTTAGAGGAATGGCCATCCACGACAAAGAAATGCTCCGGTTGAAGAGGAAATTTGCTGTCCAGGTACAGAGTTTTGGTGGTAGGCCATTGGCCGGAAATTTATTAAGCAGCGCTGCGTGCCCGACCTGGTCGAATGCTTTGGATATGTCTAGAGCGACAATCTGGGATTCACCGTGTAGTTCCATAGACTTGTTCCAAGAATGGGTGACAAAGGAAAGGAGGTCGGCGGTTGCTATACGCTGACCGAATCCATACCGCCTGTCGTGGATTAGACTGTGTTTTTCAATAAATTTTAGTAATTCGGTGTTTATATACTTTTCCATCACTTTAGAGACGACTGAAAGGAGAGAAATAGGCCTGTAGTTGCTAGGAATCGCTTTGGATCCTCTCTTGGAGACAGGTTGTACTCGAGCAGTTTTCCAGTTACTAGGGAATATGCCTCTATTGTAACATGTCTAAAACAGACGAGTCTGGACAGGAGCAAGTTCAGGTACACATTTCTTAAGAACAATTGCTGGGATCTCGTCAAGGCCAGAGGCTTTCCTGGTATTAAGAGAAGAGAGCATCTTTCGTACCTTTTTAGTTTTGAAAACGTTATCCGCCATTTTAAGCGCGACATTGGGGACTGTTGGTGGTTGAACATTTGGAGGTGGTTTGAGAGTAGGATTGCCGGCGAACAACGAGGCAAAAAGTTGGGCCTTGCCCAGGGCGGTAAAAACAATTTCATACCCTGAGACAAGAGGTGGCAACGTGCTCTTGCAGAAATTATTCCCAATAGACTTAGCAAGAGTCAAGAAGGGTTTGCTGCCGCTGGAGCTTAAGAGGACTTTGTTTTTTATGTGGTTATTAAACGAGTTTTTTTGCCTCAGAAAGAATGCGGACATAGCGGTTTCTTGCGTCGTTAAATGCTTGACGGTTTTCTTAACTGGGATTGTGTAGAAGCGTTTTGTGAGCTTTGACCTTTTCAAGTCTGGCCTTATCACAGGATTTAGAGACCCAGGGCTTTTTAGTGGCTGCAGAGGTTTTCTGTGTACGTGGAATAAATAATTCCATGCCAGCTTGGATAATTTCGGTGACGTTTTGTGAGATATCAGAGAGGTCGGGATGAGAGATGCAGACAGACGCCCGTGGAAATGAGGAAAAGTAATCTCGCATTTCGTACCAGTTAGCGATGTTGTAGTGCCAAATGATACGTGGGTGTGATGACTGTGTGACCACGGGTTGCATTGCGCAGGAAGCAGTGCCCATGCCGTGGTCTGAGTAACCAAGGGGGGGGGGGCGGTGACTGATATCTTATAGCAGTCAGGACTTGTAGTGAGAAGGAGATCCAAGCGATTTGAGCTGTGTGTTGGGATGCGAGGAAAGTAAGTAGGTTGCTGAACCATACTGGCTAAAGAATTGCTGACTGCAAAGGCCTCCGCTGCTCTCCCTCGTGGATCGGTTTTTGAAGATCCTAGCCATTCCTTATTATGGACATTGAAGTCACCAAGAATAGTGACCTCGGTGGAAGGATATTTAGAAATGAGAGGGTCGGTTTTTCAGAAAGGTAGTCAAAGAGCTGGACAAAGTTGTTGTCAGAACGTGACCAGTAAATGCAACAGAAGAGTTTAGTTGCAGCCCTGAGAGAGAGTGTTATCCATAGTATGTCTTTTCTTCCAGCTTCTAAATTGGGGAGTATGGTGCAGGGTAGATTGCTACGGGCGTACGCGCACACGCCTTCATGCAATCTAAAGGAAGTAAGGAGCGCATACCCCGGGAAATTAAGGTGATTAGTGGCTGTTTTGGCACTGATTTGAGTTGCGGTGGGGAATATGAGTTGGGGCCTATTAGCCTGGAGGAAATGGTGGACGGAGTTCAGGTTAGAATTTAGGCCACATATATTCGAGAAGGATATGTTAAATATTGATGCTGGCGCCGCCTGTACACCCCTCTCTCGGAGATCCGAATGGAGGGGTATTTTACCTCCGGAATCTTTTGTACAAGGATGAGACATCATCATTTTTGCTTATAAGGGAAACCGACTGATACACCAGAACCGGAAACGTCCGTTGGGACTTCACCGGTCCCTTGATGTAAGGGGTGGTACCTCCTCGGGCGTGAAAAAAATCATTTACCATCACGTAAAGGAAAAGTCCACTACCACCTACCATATTGCAAGTATGCCACACCAGCCAACTATTAAAGAGCTGACCAGCTCTAGAGTTTGCTATTTTGGTAGATAAGACAAGCGAGCAGTTCGTAGGTTCAAAATCAAACATGTGTAGCACATTTAGAAAACCGTCTCAATGGATAGATTGCAATGGTTTCATGCCTTGAAGCGATTGTGGCAGTAAGACCAGTAGTTTTTGTAATATTCAAGTTGCTAATTAGTTACTGACTAGCATGTATATTCTCGTACTCTGCTTGTAAGGAAATATCGCAATAATCGATGAAACTATTAATGGATTTGTTTCATATTAAGCCGATAACAGTTTAGTTTAAAGTGTTGGTATGTTAAGACAAACAAAACACACAACCAAACGGTTTCTATAATATAACGAGAAATGTAGTCAATCAACAAATTCGTATGCCACGTAGGGGTAGACAACAAAAGTGTATACAACATAGGCAGATACAACAAAGCTGTATACAACCAACGAACCAACCATCTAATTGTGATAGTTTTAAATATTTATTCCTTAAAATACAGTCTGGCTATATTGTTCTACAATTTAAACTTGGATTATATACGTTAAGACAAGAACAACGATACCCTTTATATTTAAATTTCAAATAACAATGTTAGGTTTGTGCAAGCCCAAGCCGCTCTACTTGCCAACGCCACCTCTATGAATAGTAATTTTGAATTTTCAGACAAGAACGCGGACACCTCATACTTGCGTCTAGTGAAAAAGCCAAAAACTTGTTCGTGCATGCGCGATCCACCATATTTGTCATTTTCTACAAAACCGAAATAGTGGACCTTCTTATTTTGACAGGTCAGGTTAGATACATTTAAACTTTTTTTAAAGTCGAATAACGCATAAATACACTCGAAGAACCCAAATAACTAATCAATTTTTCATTCTCTGATGAAGATAACCTAATTGGTGAAACGATATTAAGGGTTTTTAAATATGTTGAAAATAATTTTTCATTCTCGGATGAAGCTAACGTGGTTAGTGAAACGATCGTCAGGTTTTTTTAAATAGGTTCCGGTGATTTGGGTTCTCCAAGTGTACTCATCAGTGTTCATCACATGTTCTAATCTTCACTTAGTCGAATAACATTTTAAACAGTTGCACTTAGATTTAGAAAGTACTACCAAAACTCACTCTAGAATAACGTTTAGAATCTGCAATTGCAAATAATTCACTATTCTGTTTAAAAAGAAAGTTGATTTTAATTTCCGCTTTTTCCGGCATTTTCAAAATATCTTCATTGAACACATAAAGAACCTCGGTGGTTCAGGGGTAAGAATGTGTGCCTCTGAACCGAAGGGTACTGGGTTCGATCCCAGGGTACTCCTTTCACTTTTTCAGTACAAACTGTAAAATTAACATCAACCGAGGTTCTGGCATTGTATTTGAGCAGGTTGAATATCTGCACGTTTCGCCCTTCGGAGGGGGCGTAAAGCCGTCGGCATTGTATTTGAGCAGGTTGAATGTCTGCACGTTCCGCCTTTCGGAGGGGGTGTAAAGCCGTCGATTCCGTGTCCATGCGATGTTGGACACGTTAAAGATCCCTACCCTTCTTACAGAAAGGCAGGGGTTCGGCAAGATTTCCAGGATTGTGACGTGAAACTGCTCCCTGGCGTCGGTGATTGGCCATAGTCGCGGAAATAGGCCGACGTTAAAGAAACAAAACACACACACACTCATTGAACACATGTTGTTACCTCATTGTCGCATGCAACTTTACACAATTCACTTATTATTAGAAGGCCCAATCTTTCTAAAGGCCGGTCTCAATAAATCACCCTGTATATTAGGGTATTTTGATGCAATCATTATATTATAAAATAAGTAAGTAGATAAATCAAAATTTTTTATATGTGCCAAAAACTTGAAAACTTGCAAAACAATTGAAATACCTCAAAAGCGTTGAACGATATCAATTTTTTTCTACAAAGCATCATAATTCGATGGCAAATGCAAGACTGTACGAATATAAGGAGTGTTCTATTTAAAACAGGAAAAGTTTCATCACCAGCGACATATGGTCCAACCTTTGATTATCAACATAATTTTGTCAGATGCAACTCAAGACGCCCTATAATTGACATAGATTTTTTTCTCGTATCTTGTATGATAGCGGATATATTGAGTACAGTATAAATGCGCCACCCTATATATATATATATATATATATATATATATATATATATATATATATATATATATATATATATATATATATATATATATACACGTATGTATATATAAACTGCCACCGATGCCTTCGTTTGAAGAAATCTTTTCAACATATAACCGCGCTCTCCTATATAGCAATTTTTTACGAAGATTCGCTTCAAATCATAGACTATTAAATCGCAATCTCTGTAACTGAAACTAATGCCAAAGTATAAAAAATGTGTTTCTTTGAAATGAATTTTCTGCAAATATTTTAGTAAAATGAAAGACAATGGCGGTTGAAGTAGATAGTTAAGGCTTTGTAAAACAGATTTATTCTACATAACCGGCATTTGTTTCAGTATCTTTGTCTAAAACTTAAATTTTGACGTTTTAAATCGCGACTTTGACGTTTTAAGAAAACACTATAAACATTGTATGGTATTTTGTGACTTTTCTGCGCCAAGAAATCTTATTTTTTGTCTAGTATTTAATAGGTTTTGTTAACCCCATCAACTACTTTGGTTTTGTGTCATTCTTGGATAACCAGTGGCACCCATTTTTTTTAAATTCTCTTACTTTTTTCTTCGAACTTTGAAATCAAAATTTTGGTGCGTATGTTTCTTTTTACAATGTAAACTTAAGTACCAAATTTGGTTGCCATACCTGTGTTATTTTTGGAGATACAAAATATTTCCGAAAGGAAACCCAAAATTTTCCGAAAGGAAACTCAAAATTTTCCCCGCAAAACTGGTTCGATTTTCCTGGTAACAAACTTATCCAGCCACTTAATCAAAATCGTCGCATCATTTTTTGAATTATCGGTGTGTGACACACACACACCTATATACATATATACAGGGCTTTCATTAATTCCCGAACCCCACGTGACCGCTTAAGTTAGGCAACCCGGCATAAACGGTTGTACAACCTGAATTAATGAAATCCCTAAGATGCCAGTGTTGTCTCATATTTCCTTTGGGGTTTTATAAAAAATATAAAAATTATAATAAGTTGAAACGGTAAATGTCTTAAATGTATTTATTATTTAGTATTTTTAACAGCAAGTCTGTTCATGTATGGTTTACTGTTATTGATTGTTAAAAGAAGAATATAAGAACATAAAATATTACTTTTATTTTGTATAGATATCAAAATTTTGTAATGTACGTAAACAAATTGAGGTCCGATTATTTAAACTTCTAATTTACGGTTTTAGGAATGTGTATTGTGTAACATGTAACAAATATGTACTTGTTTGGGCAGATTACCGACGAACAGATTTGGTAGGGCTTCGTTAAATGCGATGTCGAATATCGTCAACAACATAACCTTAACATACCTACACTTTTAACTTATCCAAAAACGCAATGAAAATGCTGTTTTGATAAAAACTGTTTATTTTTATTGTCCAACAGATAGAAATTTATTTGAAGAAGCTAAACACTGGTCGAACTTGGAAAATGCACAGTATACATACAAAATAACCGTCAAAAGGGAATTGAGCGCCAATGGACTAAACTGTCAATTGAATTGGTAACTTTAGGGTCCCTAGTCTAGTGGTTTTTTTGGTTACTTTTTGACTGCCAACTCATAAAATCATATACCACTAAGAGAGAGACAAAATCCGGTCATGTGGGGTTCAGGAATTAATGAAAGCCCTGTATTAGGTAAATGTTAAATTCATGTAATTGAAAATCCATGCAAATCGTCTATTGTGCAATCAGAGAGGTCTGGATACCTATATTTTGGATTTTGCTTCTTCTGAAATATATATATTTTTAATACAAAACCATATACATATTTATCCTGACCTGACCTAACCTTAACATACCTACACTTTTAACTTATCTAAAAACGCAATGAAAATGCTGTTTTCATAAAAACTGTTTATTTTTATTGTCCAACAGATAGAAAATTATTTGAAGAAGGTAAACACTGGTCGAACTTGTAAAATGCACAATATACATACAAAATAACCGGTCAAAAGGGAATTGAGCGCCAATGAACTGAACTGTCAATTGATTTAGTGACTTTAGGGTCCCAAGTCTAGTGGTTTTTTTGGTTACTTTTTGACTGCCAATTCATAAAATCATATTCCTCTAAGAGAGAGACAAAATCCGGTCACGTGGGGTTCGGAATTAATGAAAGCCCTGTATATATATATATATATATATATATATATATATATATATATATATATATATATATATATATATATATATATATATATATATATATATATATATACATAATATAAACATATACAAATGAAACTGACGCCAGAGATGTGTTCTAGGGGGCCTAATTTGCGCTCATTTGAAGAATTTATTTCAAAATTCGATCGAAATAGATCGACTTTGAGAACCCTCAAACTTAGTAGTTGTCAAAGCCATTAGTTGTGTGGATGTTATTGGCAGGGTCTAAAAAACTAAATTGTACGCCTATGCCACGATACAAACTCGAGCTTTTTTCTCTGTACACTGTAGATTTTATTTCATTGATAATTGAATAAATTATGATATCAGCTCGTGATGGTATTTATATAAAAGATGGCTCACTAGGTATAACATGTAACATACGCAATTAGGTCAGTTTTGTGGCCTAGCTGCCTTCATTTTCCCTAACATTTAACACCTCCAACCTATGTATTGAGTAATGTTGGTGTTATTCTGCCAGTTAAATAAGTTATTTTAGATTAAAGTAGCTAAATTGGAGTTACTTCTAAACCACACAGCCGTAAAAAAACAGACCAACAATAATTTATTTAGTCATCTACGGCTGTTTAGGTAACTAGTTGCGCATTTCTCAGGAGAAATATAGAGAGTAGCAATCAGTTTCCTGAACGAAGATAGTCGCATTAATTTTAATTAAAACCACACCATTTGTTACTGTATTCATTTGGTACCACGCAACGGCCTTGATTTCCGTTTATTGTTTTATTTTTATTTTCATTCTAGCGTGGTAAACTGCAACTTGTTATTGTATATTATTTTTACCAGTACAGATTCAGCAGTAAGTGTTTTTAAGAAACAATGCCGTTGAGCTACACAACAAGACGAGAGAGAAACATGTATGCTAGTTTTCACAAATCTTGTTTGTTTACGGTATTACTGAGCTATTATAGCTGTACATTTAATGCTTTTATGTTTGCAAATAATGACGCAACCGATGCTTCAATTGATTAATAACTAATATAGTTTTTACGTATTATACTTACAAACACATTCTGTGGTGAAACCCAAGCAGTGACTATCCAAACGTGAGTAGTGGAACCTGGGCAGAAGGGACACCTAATATTTGGATGCATTTATCGTATATCATATATTGTTCTAATTTATTTAGTGAATTTTTATTTTTTTAAGTTCACTAGTAGTATCGATGGTGAGACTTTTTTTTTAAATGAGCGCGAACTAGGACCCATAACCGATGTCAGTTTCAATTTTTATATGTTTATATATATATATATATATATATATATATATATATATATATATATATATATATATATATATATATATATATATATATATATATATATATATATATATATATATATATATATATATATATATATATATATATATATATAGGGTGGCGATTTGAAAACGAAACAGACCGATTTGCGTTCAGAGAATTTTTGTTGTTGTTGAAGAAACGCTGAAACACGTCAGTTTAAATATTGAGGGGGACATTTTTTGACATAAAACTCAACTTTGTCACATCAACCCCTTAAGGGTGGTGATAACAACTCTTATATTTTAAATAGGGAACATGAATCGAGTGTTAGATCATTTGAAAGCTCTTTCTTTTCTGAATTCAGCACACTAATTGTTTTGGAAGTTTTATCAACTCGTTTAAAAATTATTCACAGTTGAAGATGCAAAAACGCATTTCACTCATTCCGATAAGAAATGTGCTGATAGTCGATGTTTTGTTGGTTTGTAAACAAAAAGTTGACTATCAGAATTTTTTTTATAGGAATGAGAGAAATGCAGTTTATTATTTCAGTTTATCGGTCGGTTTGATACTTGATAGTACTACCAAAAATTAGTTTCACAATGGTGTATTCTGTAGAAGAAAGAGTTGAAATAATTACTCTTTTTTCAAAAACGATGACTGTGCCAACCGTACCTCAAATTTGTTTAATGAACGACATCAGAACAGACATGTTAACAGAAAATACATTCTGGAGTTAGTTGCAAAGTTTCGACAAAGTGGTTCAGTAGCCAACAAAAAAACGGAACCCTGAACGTGAATTTCCGGTTAGAAATGAGACTACTGAGATTGAAGTTTTAGGACAAATTGCTGCAGACCCAACTTTAAGCACGAGAAAATTGGCCACTGTTTCGAACATCAAAAGAAGAACTATTCAGCGAATATTGAAGCATCATAAATTTCATCCGTATAAAATTCATCTTGTACAACAACTGAATGAAGATGATTTTGATCGGCGACTGGAGTTTTGTGAAGTTATGACTGCACGAATAGCTGATAACGGGAACTTTCTGTTCAATATCTGTTTTTCAGACGAGTGTGCGTTTTTATTAAACTCTACAGTCAATCGTCATAATTGTCGTTATTGGGCAGATAATAATCCAAGAAATTTTCACGAATTCCACACTCAAACTCCACAGAAATTGAATGTCTGGACCGGCATTTTTGGAGACCATTTAATCGGACCAATTTTTCTTGATGGCAGTTTGAGTGGCGAAACCCATTTGCAGTTACTAGAAGACATCGTATACCCTCTACTAATTGACATTGTTGAAAATGATGATCGCTATCAAGAAAATCAATTAGTGTTTCAACAAGATGGAGCTTCTCCGCATTTTTCACAACGTGTTAAGGAGTTTTTGAACACATAGTTTCCAGGACAATGGATTGGGCGTAGAGGCGCTATTGAGTAGCCCCCTAGACCACCGTATTTAACTCCTTTAGACTTCTTGCTATGGGGCTTTTAAAGAGTAGAATTTACGCAACAGAACCGGAGTCTCTGGAAGAATTACGACGACGCATTGTTGAAGAATGCCTTCTAATAACTCCACAAATGCTCCAGAATGTCAGAGCTCGTTTTGAACAAAATTTGTACTTTTGTATGGAAGCTGGTGGTCAACAATTTGAACACCTACTTAACTGAATAAACATTTTTAAACGTTTGGTTTTGTTTTTTAGTTTTTTTTAACGAAAAATTGACTAATTAGTGCATTTCTTATTACAATGAATGAAATACGTTCTTGCAACTCCAACTGTGAATAATTTTTAAACAAGTTGATAAAACTTCCAAAAAAATTTGTGTGCTGAATTCAGAAAAGAAAGAGATTTCAAATGATGTAATACTCTACCCATGTTCCCTATTCAAAATATAAGGGTTGTTATCACCACCCTTAAGGGGTTGATGTGACCAAGTTGAGTTTTATGTCAAAACTTGTCCCCCTCAATACTAAAATTGACGTGTTTCAGCGTTTATTAAAAAAAAAAATGTCTTTCGACGCAAATCGGTCTGTTTCGTTTTCAATGCGCCACCCTGTATATATATATATATATATATATATATATATATATATATATATATATATATATATATATATATATATATATATATATATATATATATACATATATATACATATATATATATATATATATATATATATATATATATATATATATATATATATATATATATATATATATATCCGCACAATAACTCAAAAAGTTTTAAACCGATTTTGATGAAACTCGTCAAGAATCTTTCTTTTATTAATTGCTTGGATAAGTTTGTTAGCAAGTAAAATCGGAGAAGATTTTCCGGGAAAATTAGTAGAAATAGAAAATTGAGTTATTCAAATTTGAAGCATTTAATGAAAATTCGCTACCATGACTCACTTGCTGCTTCCTGAACTTTTATTTTTGTATGGAGCCTACTTTGATAATACCTACACGTAAAATATATAATAGAAGCATTATAGAATCATTTAAATAAAAAACACCTCTTGTCCCATTTGCCTCGCTTGCAGGTTGTCTTGATTTTTTTTTAATTGCTAGGTCATAACATATCATGAAAAGATAACATTTTATTAAATTAAGGGTACGTTTATTTTTCACAAGAAAACCAAATACGCGCGGCATCCTCATCATCAGAGTCGATTCCTACGCAACGATCGAGTGCCCCTTCTGATCAAGAGGAACATTTCGGCTTAGATTAGTGTTAAGTTATAATGTACGTGGGCTATTCCAGTCCCTGCGCTGTAGCCTTAGTTCTATTGTAGCTTACACCTAATCGTTTCACCAGTCTAACTTCTTACAGAAGTCGACAAATTTTGAGGGTTAAAGTTGGTCCAGATCTTCTGGTGCAAAGAGTAGGGGCCCGGTTCCTTTCGTTGCCGGACAGTATGTTGCCTGTTCAACTCTAGATGTTTTTCAGCACTTGTGTCTGAGAAACTTATGCTAGAGGCTTAGGGGAATGTATTGTTACGCCTTTAGCTCATACAAACACAATATAACAACAGACGTTAAAAAAGTAGGTCAAGGAAAAAAATCTCTGGGTGGCGTCTGGAATGGAACATTCCCGAATGTTCCAGAACCTTCTAGCAAAAGAAAGTGCTGGAACATTCTTAGAATGGAACACTCCCGAAACGAGGTGGAAGGTACGACGGGTAAATAAAGGCGGAAGCAAGCCAGCTCAGTTCAGTTAGTTAGATAATGTTGAAGTGACTCGAAGAAGCAGTAACCAGTGTGAAGTGTTAGAGAGTAGCGACTCTAGTGCCAGTGAAGTGACTTTTGTCCAGATTAATGATTGTAAGGCCAAATAAACTAAGTGTTTTGTGAGAGAGACATTCTACAACTACTATTGTCTCCATATTTAGAAAGTAAATACTGTTGTTTTGTTAAAACTTACAGTCTCACATATCCAGAACCCGGAAAAAACGCAACAATTTGGTGTCAGAAGTGGGATAAGTGAGTGAAGAAGATGAAAGGAGACGGCGGGTAGAAGACGAGAGTAGACGGCAGAAGGAAGAACAGAGGCGTCTTGAAGTTGACAGAAGACGGCGCGAAGAAGACGAGAGTAGACGGCAAGAGGGAAAACAGAGACGACAAGAAGATAAAGAAGAGCTCAAGAAGCAACGCGAAGAAGACGAAAAACGGCGACAAGAGAGATAAAGAAGACCTCAAGAGGCAACGCGAAGAAGACGAACAACGACGACAAGAAGATAAAGAAGACCTCCGAAGTATGTTCCACAATATGAGAGTCGATGTAAAAGAAGAAATTGAACAGATTAACGAACAAATAGAAAATGTGGACAGGAAAGTAGAAAATGTGGACAAGAAAGTAGAAAATATGGATACAATAAAAGTTTTAAAATGCCTCTCACAAAACACTTAGTTTATTTGGCCTTGCAATCATTAATCTGGACAAGTCACTACACTAGAACTACAGTCGCTACTCTCTAACACTTCACACTGGTTACTGCTTCTTCGAGTCACTCCAACATTATCTAACTAACTGAACTGCGCTGGCTTGCTTCTGCCTTTATATACCCGTCGTACCTTCCACTTCGTTTCGGGAGTGTTCCATTCCAGAATGTTCCAGGACTTTCTTTTTCTAGAAGGTTCTGTAAATACAGAACGGCTCCGTGTGTATACAGGGGGATGCATATACAGGATGATCCAAATGTGGCCATCACTACTGTTACACAAGAGGTGTTTCTCGTACTATAAGGGCTCTCTGCGCATACAGGGTGTAAGGGTTCTCTGCGTATACAGGATGTATATACAGGGTGTTCGGAATGCGCAGATCTAAGTTATCCGTTCCGACGAGGTACAAGTTGGTAACTTCGTCATTTTTGATCCTAGAGGGTTGAGATTTTGCCTGTGGGGGGTCACTCCAGGCACCCCCAGGGGAGTGGGGAGGCGGTGTTGCCAGATTGTGCAAAAATTCCCAGATGTTGGGGAAGTTCTGGAGATGTGGCAACACCGCACCTACATCTATTGAAGTGCTTTGTAACAATATATTAATTGTGTCGGATATTGAATGTCTCTCTTAAAAATTACTCTGAATATAAAATTTTTGGTGACTTGTAATGATAAGGGAGCATATCATAGCAGGCACCCCAACATACCAGCCGATAAGAAATACTCGCCACAATGTACCATATTTCATCAAGACAACTTTATTATTTGAAAAAGCAAAAAAAAATAAACAAACAATATAAACGAAAGCATCTCTGAAGACGTCATTTTTATGATATCCGCTATCTATTGATAAAAATGCCATATCATAATTGTTGATGTGCGCCAAAAATGTGAAAAGTTGCAAAACAATTGAAATAACTCAAAACCTCATTATTCATCATCTTACAAACTTATGATAATTCAATAAAAAATGTAAAAATGCGATAAAATAAGGGGTGTGCGATAAAACACGAAAAAGAAAATTTGTATCACCAACGACTTATGGGCCTGATTATTAGGATAACTTTGTATGATGCAATTCAAGGCACCCTGTAATTTTAACGTACACAATTTTTTCTCGCATCTGTAATCACAACGGATATATGTTGAGCTTTACAGTATAAATGTGTCACCCTGTATATGTGAATTCTAGGGCGCCAAGTTCGCGATCATTTGAAAAATTCTTCTTACAAAAGTCGCGCTTTCCTGGAGATGACATTTTTTCTATGAAAATTCTTTAAAAATTACAGACTATTGAACCATACACTCTACAACTAAAACTACTACCAAAGTATCAGATAAAGGGTCTATTTGAAATAATTCTTCTGCAAATATTCTAGTGAAAGGAAGGACAGTGACGATTGAAGCCTAGAGCCTCGGCGGTTCAGTGCCTCTGAATCGAGAGGTGCTGGGTTCGATCCCAGGGTTCTCCTTTCACTTTTTCAGTACATACTGTAGAATTAACGTCAACCGAGGTTGTGGCATTGTATTTGAGCAAGTCGAATGTCTGCACGTTCCGCCCTTCGGAGGGGGCGTAAAGCCTTCAGTCCCGTGTTCTTGCGATGTTGGGCACGTTAAAGATCCCTAACCTCCTCACAGAAAGGCAGGGGTTCGGCAAGACTTCCGGGATAGTGAGCTGACACTGCTGCCTGGCCTCGGTGATTGGCCATAGTCCCGGAATTAGGCCGACGTTAAAGAAACAAAACACACACGCACATGATTGAAGCTGAAACTTGAGGCTTTGTAAGACATGTTTCTCGCGACATTTTATCTATATAACCCGTATTTGTCTCATGTTATTTGTCTAAGTGTTGCCAATTTTGATATTTTAAATCGCGACTTTGACGTTTTAAGAAAAAAGTTCGAGGCGCAGCAAGTGCGTTATGGTAGTGATTTTTTTATTAAATCCTTCAAATTTGAATAACTCAATTTTATATAAACTTAGATAGTTGAATTTTGGTATGTGGCAAGGTCTTTCTCAAGGCAACATATCAACATAATTTTATTAAAATAGCTTTGTAATTTTTGGAGAAAGAAAACTCAAAATTTAAATAACTCAATTTCCTATAAACTTAGAAAGTTGAGTTTTGGTAAGTAGCAAGGTCTTTCCAGAGGCTATATATGACCCAAATTTCATTAGAATATATTCGTAATTTTCGGAGGAAACATTTTTTTTCAAAATAAAACTCAACATTTTCCCGGAAAACCTTGTTCGATTTTCTTGGATAACGAACTTATCCAAGACATTATTAAAGGAAAGGCACTTGCCAAGTTTCATCGAAATCGGTTAGTTATTTTTTGAGTTAGCGGTTGGTTAGTGGTTAAATAATAATTCACTAAAAATATAAAATTTTCAAAGTAACTTTTATGGTGTTTCTTGATCTTTTTGTGCCAAAAAAAACTTAATTTTTGTCTGTAATATACACACAATTGATTTTGTTATTCACACAAAATATTTTGGTGCAGGTATTTTTGGGACACTCGCTAGTAGCTTTTAATCAGTTAGTTATAATACGCTACTCACTACGTGTGTGCTCTAGCTCTAAGGTAATGGTCAATGTTCATTTGCCTCGATAACCTATCTATCTATCTATGCATGTACCTACAGTAAGATACGGCGTGTTGACAAAAATATATTAATCGTTCACTTAAGTTCTAGGAGTGGTTCAATTTAATTCTAGACTTTATCGGTAAACACGACTTAACTTGGGCCAATGTTTTTATTATATTTATAGCTTTTTCGTGATTTTTATAAGATTAATGTGGTTATTATATTTTAAGAAGGCTCCGACAGAATACAGAGAGCGTGCAGTCAATTACAATCTGTAAACTGAATACAATTCGACAACGCATGCTTATAATCACGTGAGTAAAGGAAAACATTAATTATTCTAGATAATGCTGAATAAGTATTTGTCTACGACCTTGTGTCATTACTGAAAACTTTGCGCATGAATTATGATAGGTTTGATTTTGTTTCATAACATGTAACAAATTTTGAAGTTTGGCTAGTCACATTTTATTAAGGTGTTTTATGTTTTGGTGATATGATTTTTCTAAAATAGAAACGCTTACGTAGGTTAGTGGAGACTAGCCACGATCTGCCACAATATGCTTTTTTTATATGAATGAATCTACACTTAGTGCCATAAAAACTGACCTTCTTAATTTTAGTTAGGTACAACCTTGAAGCTCTGTGATTAAGAACGAATGGTGTGATGGTGTATTTTTTTAATCTGTAGTTTATTTCTTCCTTTGTTAAAGTCAATATCGCCGGTATTTTTTCAGATTTTTCGGTAATTGTTTACTCTCCGTACATGTGTTCGATTCTTGTGAAATTTTGTGTACAGCCGTTTTAGCGAATTTTCTTAAAAAAAAAAACACTATTGAGGAGTTCCCGACTTTTGAATTTTGATAAAATTTCTTCAAATGAGCGCTATTTAGGACCCCTGGAACCCAAATCCGAGGTCGGTTTCAGACTTTATATGTTTATATATATATATATATATATATATATATATATATATATATATATATATATATATATATATATATATATATATATATATATATATATATATATATATTTATTTATTAATATATTTATTTATTAATATATTTATGTGTCACACCTGTAACTAAAAAAATAATGGACCGATTTTGATAAAACTTGGTGAGTATCTTCCTTTCGTAAGTGGCTTGGATAAGTTCGTTAGCCAGGAAAATTCGCCGAGGTTTTCCCGGAAAATTTTGTATTTTCTTTCGAAAAAAAAATTTTATCTCCGGAATTAACAAAGTAAGGGCAACCAAATTTAGGACGCTGGTTTATAGGTAAGTTGCCTACCAAAATTTAGCTCTGTAGGTTAAAGGAAAAAAAAGTTACAGGCATTTAAAGAAAAAATAAATTTGGATTTTCCTCAAAACGTCAAAGCCGCGATTTAAAACGTCAAAATTGGTAATATTTAGGCAATTAACTTGATACTAATATGAGCTATGGAAGGAAAATGTCTCAAGAAGAATGTTTTACAAAGCCTGAAGTCTTAGTTTCAATCGTCATTGTCCTTCATTTTACTAAAATATTCCCAAAAAATTCATTTCAAATAGACCCTTTCTCTGATACTTTGGCAGTAGTGTTGGCTATTACAGAGTTTATGGTAGGTATACTTGAAGAACACCCATATCATCACAACACATATTTCAGAGACCTTACGATCGTTTCGTTGACCATGTCAACATCTTCAGAGGAAGAATTCACAGAATTTTTCTTCCTCTGAAGATGTTGACATGGTCAACGAAACGATCATAAGGTCTCTGAAATATGTGTTGTGGTGATTTGGGTGTTATCCAAGTGTACTTATTAGTGCTCATCACAGATACCAGTTTTCACATAGTGTATAGAGTTTATGGGTTAATGGTATATAATTTTTGTCGAATTTTCGCAAACAATCTTTTCAATTTTCAAACAATAAAGTTGTTTTGATGAAACATGGCACATTGTTTCTACTATACAGGTTATACTGGTAACCAAATTTGATGCCTGCTTTCTTAAAAAAAAACATATTTGCTATTAAAAACATTTTTATGAAAATTCACTACCATAACGCACTTGCTGCGTCCAGACTTTTTTTATGGCTTAAATGATGAAAATCACAATAAAAATTAGGGCAGAAGCAAACCTTTAGAGTTATTTGGATATTTTTTAGGATAAAGTACTAACTTACGCGATGAGCAAATCACTTAAAAAGTTGTACACTTATATTCCCCTTTCAGAAACAATTCTCAATATTACCCAAAATTCTTTGAAAATCCCCGCAATACCCCTAAGCTTTCGGAATACCATGGAATTATCTTTAAGTTGTCTGCAATGCACCAAAAATTCCCTGAAATTCCATGAAATTCCCTAAAGTGCTCTTGAACTTTACAGAAAAACTATTTATTTTGTGACGTCACAACTGTTTCAACTGTTATTCTGCATTCGGCATTGACAGGCCGAATAGCTCAGTTCGCGAGGTGAGTAACCTCTCGATTTGGACTCTGAGGTCGCGGGTTCGAGTCCCGTATTCGGACAGTCGGCCTTTTTCACTCGAATGTGGAAAGGCCGGCTTCTGATGAGTTATGGGTGGTGTCCTTTGTGTGGATGTGTATGTAAGCTCCCGCCGCACAAGTCGAAGACTTCTGGCTGCGGAGTTTGTCTACTGTGGTGTTATTATTATTATTAAAACGCAAATAAATACATATACAGGATGATTCTTTATAATGTCGTCCCCTTTAACTTTGTTATTTTAACTGTCCCAAAAAAATTGAAAGTATGGTTATGTAGGTGCTAAAAAATACTTTTTTTACGTATAAAAAAAATTGAAAAATGAAAAGTATACAGGGATTTTTTTTCAATAGATCACCCTATATATGAATTTATTTTTCAATTCCTCGTAAAATTCTAAGCATAATTTATATAACATACCGTATACTTAAAATTATTAGCTTTTGAAATATTCGCAGTTGAAACATTATCATCAAAAATTTTATTAAACCAAAACAACTGTTACAAATCAAGAAGTCCTAGGATATTCGCATTTGAAACGTTATCGTCACAAATTTTATTAAACCAAAACAACTGTTACAAATCAAGAAATCTAACAATAAATAATATAACAACAACAGTTTCTAATTAAATATAAAGATGATCTACCGGGCATCCATTTTCTTCAACACATTGTATAAGGGTTCTTCGCATTTTCTCTAATGAATCTGTTATGAATGCTGGGTTATTTTCATTTAAATTATTAATTTCATTCCGTATCAAATCTTTAAGATGATCGAGGTGTTCAATTTGGTGGTCGTAAGGTTTTTTATATAACCCCAAAGAAACGCATCCATAGGTGTCAAATTGGGGCTGTTTGCAGGCCATTTAATTGGCGCATTTCTTCCGATACATTCAGGAAACCTTTCGTTTAGGCAAATAAGCACAGCACGAATGTTGTGAGGGGGTGCTCCATCCTGTTGAAAAATTATATTTTGTAATATATTTAAAGTCAAATCGTCTAAATATTCTTTGAACTCGTTTTCCAAGAAATCTAAATAGCCGCCTCTATTTAAAACAGTACCATAGAAATGCGGACCGATAACTCTTGGTTTTGAACCATCGGTAGCGTTTGATAATTGTGCTATGAAAATCTTTCATTGTGTCTTATGGTAGTGTTGCTACAAGTGTTTTCCTAATTAAATTGTAAAGAAGTTTACACGTGACTTTGTCTAAAAATTTTGATATGAATATTTATAATATATTTTTTTCTCATATTATTATTGTTATTATATTTTTAGAGGGTTAACCTATTACGTGTACTTCCAGCCGTTATGTTTTATTAAGTCATATAAACTGATAGCTCAAATGCAATTTTATTTAAAATCTGATTTTAAATCTGTGAGCAATACACAGTTGTGTATGCGTGAATTATAATTACAAAATGGTTTCTAATTACGTAATGAATTTCTTAATTACTAATTATACTTTTGACAAGGTAATCATTCTTAGTTATTTATTTTAAAATTGGTTGTGTTGTCATTCAAAATTGTCTCTTGTGATTATAGTCCTTATTTTTGCTGTTAGGAGCTTGAGTATTACTTTACGTAATGTGGTCTTATTAGAATAATTTTGTCCTGTTTCATTAGTATAATAGTTGAGTGCGGTCCTGAATATAAATTACTATTTAATATTCATATATTGGTAGATTTATTCATTTGTTAAGATAAGTGTGTTTTTTGTCATATTAGTCAGTCTCTTGTGTCATGTCTTGTCATTTATCCGATTTTCTAAGTTTTAATTACTTAGGTAATGTAAGTCGATTGTTTATTTAATTTGTTTAATCTAAATATATTGTATTCTTTTTTGTTACAATATTCACAGGTCATAATATAATTTTCAATTATGTGTCTTATCCTGCGAAAAGAGAATTCGCTTTTCATCTGTGCATAGGTCTTATCTAAGGTTCGATGTCTTTCTAAGTTTCATGAGAAAACATAACTCGTTCTCTAATCTCTGATGCTGTCTTCAATTTTTTCAATTTGAGTATTTGTGTTTCCGAATTAATTGTCGTATCAGCAATTTTTATTTTATGGGGTTTGTTTCCCTCGTACTCTTTTTATCAGTTCTTGTTTAACATTAAAATTAGATTTTTCTACTTTAAGTTTATTCGACTGCTTAATTAAATTAATACTAGATTTTAATTGCTTTTTACTTTTTGTTTGAAATTCGTGTATATTATATAAACTACTATGATCAGTCTCCGCATTAAAATATTCGTTTGTAGTGGGAACTTCATTTAAACTGCTCTGTGGGCTTTTGTTTAATCTACTTATTTTATTACCACTGGCAAGCCAGGAATTTACATAAAGGTAAAGGTAAGATGCTTACTGGAAATTAGGCCATTGCTGACCCTTTTTGCTCATCTAAACTAACCTACCCTCCACCTTGAGCTCGATCTCAACGACGACAGTGATTTTGAAAAATCATCCGCCGCCGGTGAGGCTCGAACTGTCGACCCCCCGAGTCCGTATTGGAAAGTCTGAATCGACTTTTCCGCACGGCCACGGAGGCGCTTAGGAATTTACATAACTCGTAATGCTATCATTGTCTTGTTGAATTGCCTCAGCTCGGTCAACAGAATGCATGTGTCGACTGATGCTTGCATAATTATTTAAGTTCAAGTTTACGTCATTCCTTCTCTGCTTATAATTACAACTACTATCACTGGCCTTATCAGGTTAATTATTTGTGTGAAAATTTACTTGATTATTATCTACTATCGATTGATTATCTATTGGAAACTGTATTTTTATAACTCTGTCGCCTATACATAGCGTGTGGTTTTTAAAATCTATTTCAGCTTCACTTAGCTTGAGGAATTCCATCCCCAATGTAATTACTATTGAAATTAAAAAGACAGAATTCTTGTGTCTTATCTGAAATTGAGTCAAGCTCGATATTTGCACGTTTAGAATGCACCGAAATTCCATGTGCAGTACGTATGGTAACATTCTGTGTAAATATGTTCTCTGGAAACTTATAATATGCTACAACAGGATTCAAAAGATTTTTTGAAGATCCTGAATCTAATAAAAATGTACCTTGTATTTCTTTTAATTCTATATATATATATATATATATATATATATATATATATATATATATATATATATATATATATATATATATATATATATATATATATATATATATATATATATATATATATATGGTAATCTACTTAATGCGCTAATATTATTTATATCTATCACGGTTCTCGCGTTGAGGGACCTGCAACTGTAAAATTTTGCTGTTGGATATCGTATTCTTCTGCTGGCGATATTTCATAATTTAGTTCCTCATTTACATAATTTAAATCGTAATTTATCTCATTTATATTGTTATCGCTAAATTCCGTGTTATTTACGTGAGCTGCTCGCCTTTGTGGCTGTTGTGACAGTCTCGTATTAGAGCTGTCTACTTCCATGGGTTCTTGATAGTTTCTGGTTACGTTGTAATTTATATGGGGTCGTCCCGGTTGACTATTTAAATTTGGTCTCCTAAATTGACTCGAGAAATTTTGTCTCGGCACGAATTATTGATTTTGTCGAGGTTGGAAGTTTGTCTGATTATTTTGAGCATTTTGTTGAAACGGTCTGAAGTTTTGTTGAAAAGGTCTTTGAAATTGTACGTTATGAAAAGGCGGGTTATTTTGCTTCTGGAAAAATGTACGGTTCTGTCCTTCCGGTTTATTATTACTGAAATTTTTATGTATCGTTTTGTCTCTATAATCGAAATTTTCTTCTGCAAATACAAATTCTAAAGCCTGTTCTATACTTTCTGGTGACCTAATTCTAAGAACAATACCCTTTGGGTTGCGTAACCCCCCGAGGAATGCTTTTAACGTCTGGTTCTGGTAAATGTCAATTTTAACTAACCTTACCCACTCGTTATGTTCGTTTGCGATTAAATTTGATATAAGTAACTGTTCTATATGACGGCATCTGTTAGCGAACGACAGTGTGTCCTCCACATTACGTTGTTTCAGCGTCAGCATTTCTGATAATAGACTATTGTCATCTCGCTGATCAGTAAAGTTCTGTACAATGGCACTTCTCAGATCTGCCCACGTATTAATTATCTTAGTCTTCACGATAAGCCGTGCTGTTCCTGTTAATTTTGTCTGTACATAATTTAATAAAAAAATGATTCATATACAAATTCTCGTTTGCTACGTAGAACTGATTCATGACCAAGTCACAAGATTTTAAAAAGTTGTCTACGTTGGCTGGTCGACCATCAAACTCTGAAAAATTCTTTGAATTGGTCTGTCTTGTTGCTACTATCATTATTACTATTTAATTTTGAACGATTTACTGTTACAAAATTATCGCTAATACTGATCGATCTAAATCTATATTCTATATTAGATAAACTTTGTGATTCCTCTTTTGAATCAGACATATAACATTTCAATATAACACATATACATAAGTTTATATAGGAAATGAAAAATGGGATAGCAGTAAACTTACCATAATAGGATGTTTTCTGCTCTCATTTGGCTCTGCTTGGCCACTGTTTCTGCTCTAACTTGGTTCTGCTTGGCTCGAATTGGTTATTAGGCGTCGAAACCCTTAAAAATCGATATGATTTCGGTTTTCTAACCAATACTAATGACTGCGCCACTTAACTTTACGGTTAAGACGTTTGAATTAAAAAAAAATTAGGTACTACTCTAAGCAATCAATACACAACTAAATGCAATACACTGTATACTAAAATAATAATAAATGTAACGATCAACATACATATGATCTAAAGTCTAGCACGCGATGTGCAGAGTGTAACTACTCGGAACAAGAATGAACGGTCGTATCCTCGTGAGCAGCCTATTTATACACTACACTCCAGGCGTGGCACTATTGTCTCTGGAGGTAACAATGGATCTGCTGATGTAGATTCTCACGAGTGATACTCCGTCCAACTTGCTAGTTTGAGCCTGAATACTTGCGGGCTCCTCCAAGTCTACTGCTGACTCGACGGTCCTGACTGTGGGAAGGCAACTTTGTATTATAAAGGCCCATTGTTGGGGTTCCATTTATCTCGCGTAACCATGAACTGGGTTGGATGTGCTAGAGAGGAGGTCATTGATGTGGAGAAGAAACAAAGTAGGGGCTAAATCTGAACCTTTAGGAACTTCTGCATTAATTGGATACAGCTTAGAGGAATGGCCATCCAGGACAACAGAAATGCTCCGGTTGGAGAGGAAATCTGCTGTCCATGTACAGAGTTTTGGTGGTAGGCCATAGGCCGGAAGCTTATTAAGCAGCGCTGCGTGCCAGACCTGGTCGAATGCTTTGGATATGTCTAGTGGGACAATGTGGAATTCACCGTGTAGTTCCATAGACTTGTTCCAAGAATGGGTGACAAAGGAAAGAAGGTCGGCAGTTGATCTGCGCTGGCGGAATTCATACTACCTGTCGTGGATTGGACTGTGTTTTTCAAGAAATTTTAGTAATTCGGTGTTTATATACTTTTCCATCACTTTGGAGACGACTGAAAGGAGAGAAATAGGCCTGTAGTTGCTAGAAAGCCCTTTAGATCCTTTCTTGGGGACGGGTTGTACTCGAGCAGTTTTCCAGTTACTAGGGAATATGTCCCTATCGTAAGATGTCTGAAACAGATGAGTCAGGACAGGGGCAATATCCAATAACCTAAAACTACTTACGCACCAATCATCAGTAGCAGAACCCATTTATTATAACGAAGAAAAAAATTAATTGCGGTTTACGTTACTCTTATTTCTCAAATAGTTATTTTTTCCAGGTAAAATGAGTCAGCAAAATCTAGACGCCCATGCCGAAGTGATGTCCGATGAAATGTCTGACGAAGGGGCACATCTTCCACCAACTTATATAGTCTTGAGGATAGCATCGGATATTCACATTAGTACGCTAATGTGGCTTGTTGATAAAATTAGAGGTAAACGAAGAAATGGAGGTGCTGAACTTATAGTAATGAAGCAGCCATATGATGCAGAAGAGGTAAGTTATCCAACGTGTTTATTTTTAAACGTACTGCATGCCAGCAATCACCCATTGGAGAAGATTTCAAATTATATGTAAATTTCCAGAAAATTTCAGGGTGTGATATAATTTTCTTAAGTTGTGTGTCAGATTATGATGACTGTCATAGCTTTGAACTTCTTTCTATCCATGCTACAAAAATAAGGTGTTATGTTTGACAGCTTATGCCAAACTGCTTCAAGCAAACACGCGCGCGCGCACACACACACGCACACACGCACGCATGCACGCACACACACACATAATGAAATTGTTGAAGAAAGAAAAGCCTGCCTGTGCCACAAGATGGGTGTTTTACTAGCTTCTCAAATATTGGGAGATTATATGACTTTGTCTGCCGGGAGGGCATTCCAGAGCTTAGATACTCTAGGAAGGAAGGAGAATTCGTAACTAACCTTTTGAAAAGTGGGAGATTTAACACTACAAGCTTGTGCTTTACGAATTAAACGGGTTGGTCGATTAAAGGTCGCAAGCGGGGGTACTAGCGAAGCAATTTCTAAGAAGCAATGTCGATAGTTATATCGATAGAATAGGCAGAGATCTCCAACCTTTCTCCTGAGGTCGAGAGAAGTGAGATTGACTGTGATATATGAATCTCTTATAAGGCGAATAGCCCGTTTCTGAATAGAATGTAGAAGGGACCAGGTTGTTTTTTGGGTAGCACCCCAGGCATGAGAACAATATTCCAATTGTGGACGTTGTGCTTTATACAGCGTCAAAAGTTGCTGTGATGGAAACTTTTAACCCGAAACAGTAACCCAAGCTTCTTTGCTGCCGCTTTTGCAATATGGGAAACATGTAGGTGCCAGCAAAAATCATTTGCAACAGTTATACCCAATGTAGAAGTTGTGGATTTTTTGGGCAGTATCTTGCCGGTCATCTAAACGTGGGGGCCCTGCAGCACACTATTTTTGGAGAGTTGTTTTTGAGGCAATAAATATAACCAGGTTTTCAGAGCTCGAGCTGAGAATTTTAGACAGGGAGTTTAGGGAGTTGGTTACTTCAACTCTCATTAATAAGGAGCTAGAAAAAGA
The DNA here is from genome assembly GCA_964006375.1 of Tillus elongatus. NCBI lineage: Eukaryota > Metazoa > Arthropoda > Insecta > Coleoptera > Cleridae > Tillus > Tillus elongatus. The sequence continues at coordinate 54,073,232 of OZ023265.1, read as the reverse complement.
GATCAGGCGAATCGATGAAAACGTGCTGTAGTGAGTATCATCAGCGAAACTGGATCAGATTGTTCGTTGTTGACAAAAGGTCATAGCGGTTTCTTGCGTCATTAAATGCTTGACGGTTTTCTTGACTCGAATTGTGTAGAAACGTTTTGTGTGCTTTGACCTTTTCAAGCCTGGCCTTGTCACAGGATTTATAGAATCAGGGCTTTTGAATGGCTGAACAGGTTTTCTGTGTACGTGGAATAAATAATTTCATGCCAGCTTGGATAGTTTCGGTGACGTTTTGTGAGATACCAGAGGGATCAGGATGAGAGAGGCAGACACGCCCATGGAAATGAGGAAAAGTAATTCCGTCCCAGTTCGCGGAGTTGTAGTGCCAAACGATACGTGGGTGCGATGACTGTGTGACCTTGGGTTGCATTGAGCTGGAAGCAGTGACCATGCCGTGGTCTTAGCGACCAAAGCGGGCGGTGACTGATATCTTATAGCATTCGGTTTTGTAGTAAGAAGGAGATCCAAGGGGTTTGAGCCATGTGTTGAGATGCGAGAAAAGTAAGTAGGTTCCTCAACCATATTGGCTAAAGAATTGCTGACTGCAAAGGCCTCTGCTGCTCTCCCTTTTGGATTGGTTTTTGAAGATCCTAGACATTCCTTATTATGGACATTGAAGTCACCAAGAATAGTGACCTCCGAGGAAGGATATTCAGAAACCAGATGGTCGGTTTTTTCAGAAAGGTAGTCGAAGAGCTTGACAAAGTTGTTGTCAGAAGGTGACCGGTAAATGCAACAGATGAATTTAGTTGCAGCCCTGAGAGACAATTTCATCCAAAGTATGTCTTTTCTTCCAACTTCTAAATTGGGGAGTCTGGTGGAGGATAGATTGCTACGGACGTATGCGCACACGCCACCATGCAATCTAAAGGAAGAAACCAGATGGCCGGTTTTTTCAGAAAGCTAGTCGAAGAGCTTGACAAAGTTGTTGTCGGAAGGTGACCGGTAAATGCAACAGATAAATTTAGTTGCAGCCCTGAGAGACAATTTCATCCAAAGTATGTCTTTTTTTCAAGCTTCTAAATTGGGGATGCTGGTGGGGGGTAGACTGCTACGGACGTATGCGCACACGCCTCCATGCAATCTAAAGGAAGTAAGGAGCATGCCCTGGGAAATGAAGGTGATTAGTGGCTGTTTTGGCACTGATTTGGGTTTCGGTGAGGAAGAGGAGTTGGGGCCTATTAGCCTGGGAGAAATGGTGGACGGAGTTCAGGTTAGAATTTAGGCCACATATATTCGAGAAGGATATGTTAAATCTTGATGCCGGCGCTCCCTGTACACCCCTCTCCCGGATATCCGAATGGAGGGGTATTTTATCTCCGGAATCTTTTATACATGGAGGAGCCATCATCATGTTTGTTTATAAGAGAAACCGACTCATACATCAGAACCGGAAACGTCCGTTGGGACTTCACCGGCCCCTTCATGTAAGGGGTACCTTCTCGGGCGTGCAAAAATCCTTTACTATCACGTAAAGGAAAAGTCCACTACCACCTGCTTGATTCTGATTAGTCGCCTTGTACGACAGGCAGGAGTTACCTTGGGCCTATTCTTTTAGTTAGTCCCTGGACCCACAGGGGGCAACGTTTGTCATGTATAGTTGTTATTTTATTACGCACCAAGTTTAAATATGCGTTTTGTGGTCACTTCATTTCTCAACCAGAGCTTAAGCGTTGCCAGTATTACATTACTACAGCTACTTGTAAAATCAAACATGTTCGAAAAGCGATTGACTTTAGCATCATTAAAATATTATACCTCTTGTTGAGAAATATACGTAAGAGAATAATATTCTCCAACCAGGAGGTTGCTGGTGTCACTAACCCAAAATGTTTTTTTTGTTAGTGGCGTATTTTTGAGTATTTTTAAGACTTCAACGGTACCGCTCATGTTGCCTTTTATACCATTATATTTGAGCGACTCTGTATGTATCTAATATAGATTATAAGCTGCTTGTTATAATGTATCGAAAAAATTAATAAACATTGAAATATCCCCACTTATCCTCCAATAATTTAATTCTAGGGTGTCGTGCTTCACATTGCGGCTTCCAAAATCAAATTCCTAGAGGCTGCTGAAGAAATGGAGATAATTAAGGAGGATAAAACAGGTCAATTAAGAGAATTTATAGTAAGTCAACTAGAGGATTTTCTACCGAATGATATGCATGTCGACGATTTGCTGACAGTATCGGAGAAACAAACAATTGTCAGGCATGAACTTGAGAATATAAGAGCTTTAGCTGAAGATGACCACATACCTGGTTACCCCACCTATACCCTCTATGAGGGCCAGTCCATATTCCAGGTGTGTCTCCAATATAAAGTGATCACTTCAGTATATCCATTACATGACTATGAGGCGTTAAAGAAACTTAGTAGGAAATGGTATCTGTCTTTCGCGGAAAAACAGCCTATAGGTAAGTCTTTTAAATTTTCATTTAAGATTGTAATAAATTGTTCTCAAAATTCACTCTAAGTTGTGTTCTAGCTTTAAAATAAAAGTGTAATAAATAGTTATCAGAACTGCATATACGTAGTTGAATGTCCATTTGGGATATTTGAGCTTCGTATATAAAGGTTTTCCACCGGGAATGGCACCGATCGATTTCTGAAAAAATATCCGTTGAAAATCTTTGAAAATTTGGTCTTGTACCAATGTTAATAGGGGTAACTCGGCTAAAATATTTTCAAAATGGTGGCTTGTATTTCAAATAGAGCATCCTATATATTCTTGGACTTTTGGATTCTAAGACACACTGTGGATACATTTTATGGATAATGTCCTTTACCTGAGTCAAACCGTTATTTAAATGTTTCAAATTTTATGTCAAAAATGACGTTTGCAAGCCACAACATAATCATGAAATTTTCCTAAGCGCAAGCTTTAATTAGTTAACTAGAGTTGGTTTACTAGTAGAAAGAGACACGCTTGGATAGACTCCTTGCGATATTTTGTTAATTATTGATATAGGACGGCCAAAAAATTATGTTAAAAGGTAAATTAAAAAAGACCGCGAAAAGTCATTTTTTTTCAAATGGAGACCCCCCATTTTTTATAATATTGTTGCGTTTTTTGCCGGGTTCTGGATAAGTGAGACTTTAAATTTTAACAAAACAACTTTATTTACTCTCTAAATATGGATACAATAAAAGTTCTAGAATGTCTCTCTCACAAAACACTTAGTTTGTCTGGCCTTACAATCACTAATCTGCACACAAGTCACTATACTGGAACTACAGTCGCTACTCTCTAACACTTCACACTGGTTACTGCTTCGTCGAGTCACTTTAACATTATCTAATTGAACTGAACTGCCTGAGCTGGCTTGCTTTCGCCTTTATATACCCGTCGTACCTTCCACCTCGTTTCGGGAGTGTTCCATTCCAGAATATTCCAGGACATTCTTTTGCTAGAAGGTTCTGTGAATACAGATCGGCCCCGTGGTATACAGGGGAATGTATGTACAGGATGATCCAGTGTTCCATTCCAGAATGTTCCAGGACATTCTTTTGCTAGATGGTTCTGTGAATACAGATCGGTCCCGTGGTATACAGGGGGATGTATGTACAGGATGATCCAAATGTGGTCATTACTCCTATGTTACACAAGAGGTGTTTCTCGTACTATAATATCTCTGCGTATACAGGGTGTAAGGGTTCTCTGCGTATACAGGGTGTATATACAGGGTGTTCGGAATGCGCAGATCTCATATGCGTTCCGACGGGGTACAAGTTGGTAACTTCGTTATTTTTGGTCCTAGGGGGTTGAGATTTCGCCTGTGGGGGGTCACCCTAGGCACCCCCAGAGGAGATTTACAGGCGGTGTTGCCAGATCGTGCAAGAATTCCCATATGTTGGGGAAGTTTTGGGGATATGGCAACACCGCACCTACATCTATTGAAGTGCTTTGTAACAATACTTTATTTAGAATTAAAAATAAGGGTCACTTTGTATACGGTTGTTTGGTTCGCAAATTTGTGGTTTTTTAATTAATGGGTATTTTCACATTTTTCTATTGCATAACTGCTACTCAGGTGGCTATGACGCCACCATCGAGTGCTACAGAAATGTCACCAGTTTCTGCCATTTGACTGTTACCGGGGTGATTGAATTATATGCTTGAAGAGTATATTAATTTGTTTATTATCTATGGCAAATGTAACACAGTCTTATCGAGAACAGGTGAGATGTTTGCTGATAGATATCCACATAAACAGCCACCTTCAGTAAGCAGTGCAAAACGAATAATACAGAATTTCAAAAATTTTGCCAGCCACAAGCCAACAATTCACGGAAGAAAACCAATTGTCGAGGATAAACGCATCGAAATTGCTATTTTGGGATATTTCGCAGCATATGGGACCCAAGTGGCTCCAGAAACAGGAAAATCGAAGAACTCAATACATAGGATTCTGTTGAAACATGCATTCCTCCCCTACTCTATCCCAGTGGTTCAACACCTAAAAGACACTCATTTGCGCAAGAGAGTTTTGCGAGTTTATTTTAATAATGTTGCAAGATGACATCCGCTATTTTGACAACCCAATTTGGACTGACGAAGCAAAATATACAAAAAAGGCCGTTTTAACAGACACAATTCCCATTTCTGGTGTGACCAAATCCTCATGCAGTGAGATTGCGAGATTATCAGGAATCCTGACAATTTAACGTGTTCTGTGCTCTAACAAATTGTGGAGTAGTAAAACTGCATTTCTATAAATAAAACTATTAGGTAAGCTATTCATTGTATCTACAATTCAAAATATTTATCCATTTTAAATTATGTATTAGTGAATTTTCGTAGAAAAAATTCACTAATGGGTGCAGACTTTTGAATTTTGAAAAAATCTTTGCAAATGAGCGCGAACTAGGACCCCTAGAACCCATATCCGGGGTCAGTTTCAATTTTTATATGTATATATATATATATATATATATATATATATATATATATATATATATATATATATATATATATATATATATATATATATATATATATATATATATACAGGGTTGTCCACAATAAGCGCGCGTCGGTCCATAGTTACTAAACCGTTGTACTCGAAAAAAAAATCTCAATGAAACTAACAACCCAAAATTATTTTTAAGTATACAGGGTGTATAAAAAAAGAGTAATACTAAAAATTATGTTTTTCTTAAAAGGAATATTATAGTTTTTAATTGGTAAATGAAGCCCCTGTAGGTTCTATATTCAACTAAAAATTTGTAAGATTGTAAAATGTAGTGTTGCCGAGTAATTAATTTTTCTTTAAAAATTTAGTCAAAAACATACTTTCTTCAAACTGTTATATATATATATATATATATATATATATATATATATATATATATATATATATATATATATATATATATATATATATATATATATATATATATATATATGCCACTGTTCGTTAGTGGCCCTGAAAATTTTACGTGCATCTAATATTGGCCTAGTTTATCCTGAACTGTCTATATTTGGATTCGTTTATGCAGTATGTTCAGAATTTCTCTTCAAACATCCCTACATTCACCTTCATTTTAATTGAATTTCTTAAATGCAACACACTGTATATTATTTTGCCGTTACAAAGCTTAAAGTGTGCTTATTCAGAAAATACCATGTTTGCCGTATCTCTCTCAACCTACTTTTGAGATATTAAGTTTTTTTCCAAAAATTTACACAGAACATAAGAAAAATCACAGGCGGCACGTCACAAGGAATCGAAGCATTTGCTACTCGTTGACATAATAATGTTATTTCTTTTGGTATCGCAAATTTATATATTATTTATTGAAATAATGATAAAATCATTTAGAATAAAAGATTATGAAAGGTAACATAATTTAGGTAATTAACAAAAACACAATAACTACTTCATCAAATTATCAAAGGCTCTACCATTTTGTTGTAGACACATATTGAACCTGCCTGTTAAAGATTTATTTACATTTCGTAACATCAAGGGAGCAACTGAATCAAATGCTTCTCTTATTCTTTCCCGCATGTTTGCTGCCGTTGTGGGGGGTGTTTTGTAGACCAGATCTTTAATGTTTCCCCATAAGAAAAAATCGAGTTTCGTTAGATCTGGTGACCTTGGACGCCACGGAATAGATCCTCCTCGTCCGATCCAACGGCCTGGGAATTTTGCATCCAGCGTATTTCGGACTCAAATGCTGAAATGTGCAGGCGCCCCATCTAACTGGAACCACATCCTTCTTAACATATGTAATGGTATATTTTCCAGCAGATTATTAAGATCTTCGTCTAAAAAATGTTGAAAAATATTTCCATTGAGGTGTCCATCAAAAAAATGCGGCCCTATTATGTGGTCTCCAATTATTCCTCCCCATACATTTACACTCCACCTATGTTGCTGGTCAACAGTTCTCACAAAATGTGGATTGGCATCAGCGTAGAAGTGTACATTATGCCTGTTTACAGGACCACTGTTCTGGAATGTCGCCTCATCGGTGAACAATACATTATTCCAAAATCGTTACTCTTCTCCAATTCGAGCAAGATCCCAATTACATAAATGTATTCTATTTTTGAAGTCTTGCCTATTAAGTATTTGAGTGAGTTGCACACGATATGGAAGGAACTTATTTTTACTTAACATTCTTTTCACAGAAGTTTGACCTAAGATCAACATATCACTTATCTCTGCTGTACTTCTATGTGGGTCATCAACAACAGATGCGACAACATTAAATTCATTCTCTTCGTTTAGCACTGGCTTCATTCGTTCATGCTTCTCGTACTTAACTGTCCCCGTCCGGTCAAATCTATTCTTTGGTCTTTGAAATGATCTTGCATCTGGATGCCTTCTTTCAGGAAATCTCTCAGCGTACACTCTCGATGCCAGAAGACAATTCTTTAAGCATTCTCCAAGGACATAGATCATTGCATCTAATTCTTCAAACGTGTACTTCATTTTTGTTACAAAATATTTCTTATTAAAAAAGAGAATATGCACAAGACGTCGCCAAATGTCACAAGATTATACAAATAATTAGTTACAGGTAATAATTAGTTACATATAAATCATTTCAATTGACTGCTGAATCGTATACTTCATTTTTGTTACAAAATACCCCTTATTAAAAAAGATAATATGCACAAGATGTCACCAAATGTCACAAGATTGTACAAATAATTAGTTACATTGTCATGTCAACGAGTAGCAATTGCTTCGATTCCTTCCGTGCCGCCTGTGATTTTTCTCATTTTCTGTGTAAATTTTTGGAACAAGCTCAATATCTGACCAGTAGGTTGAGATAGATACGGCAAACATAATATTTTCTGAATGAGCCCACTTCTTTCTGCTTTCTAACGGCAAAATAATATACAGGGTGTTGTATTTAAGAAATTCAATAGAAATGAAGGTGAATGTAGGGATGTTTGAAGAGAAATTTTGAAGACCCTGTATTAACGAATCCAAATCTAAAGACAGTTCAGGATGAACTAGGTCCATGTTAGATTGCACGTAAATTTTTCAGGGTGACTAACGAGGAGTGGCAGAGATATATCAGTCTGAAGAGAGTATGTTTTTGACTAAATTTTTTAAGAAAAATTAATAACTCGGCAACACTGCATTTGAAAATCTTACAATTTTTTAGTTGAATATAGAACCTACAGACTTCATCTACCACATAAAAAACTACAGTATTCCATTTAAGAAAAGCATAATTTTTGGTATTACTCTTTTTTTGTACACCCTGTATACTTAAAAATAATGTTGGGTTGTAGCAAAGTTCACACGTTATAAGTTTCATTGAGAAATTTTTTATCAAGTGCAACGGTTTAGTAACTATGGACCAACGCGCGCTTATTGGACAACCCTGTATATATGTATCACACCGATAACAAAAAATAATGGGCCGATTTTGATAAAATTTGGCATTTACCTTCCTTTTGCAAATGGCTTGGATAAGTTCGTTAGTCAGGAAAATCGGACGAGGTTTTCCGGAAAAATTATGAGTTTTCATTCGAAAAAAAATTATCTCAAAAAATAAAAAAGCTATGATAACCAAATTTGGTAGGTAGGTTTATGATATAAAAAGTAAACTATACACAAATTTAGCTTTCTATGTTAGAAGAAAAAAAAGTTATAATAAAATATTTTGTGCTAGATGATTTCTATTAAAATTCACTACCATAACGCACTTGCTGCTGTAATATTTATATGATCAATAGTTAAAAAATGTACCTCTGGTGGTATACAAGCAAATTTTCTAGCCACACGATGGCGCCCCACCACACAATGCCTTTCTAGGTAATAACTTCTTAGATGAAACATTTTACGACAGGTGGATTGCCAACAAAGAACCTTTTCTGCGGTCTGCTCGTTCTTAGGATTTGGATATCCTGGAATAGTTTATATGGGGAACGATAGAAAATATTGTTTATTTCAATTTAGTGACCACCATTGAAGATTGTATGGCAAGGGTGAGGAATGAATTCGAAAGCTTATCTCCAGATGCCATGAGAGCGGCCACCAATGACGAACTAACTCGGAGGTGCGAAAAATGTTTGGAAATTCAGGGTGGACATTTTGAACATTTATTAAAAGAATTATTTTCCTGTGTATTAGTAGTTCTTTTACCTATATTCCAAAATAGTTATCTCTATGCTTTCATCATTGTCAGTGGGTTTTTTTTCTGTGAGTTGTTGCCTTGACGATGCCAAAATTTTTAAAATTCTGTATTATTCCTTTCACACTGTTTAGTGGCGGTTTATGTTTATATGAATATCTGTTAGCAAACACGTCACACGTTCTTGATAAGACTTCGTTACGTTTGTCATAGATAATAAAGAAATTTAAATGAGCTTGTGCGTATAAGTCAATCGTCCCGACAAAAAAATGCCAATTATTTCAAAAACGACCAATTTTCGGACCAGACCACTTTGTACAAAATTATCCTTATTTGCAATGCTAAATGAGATAGTGTCAGAACAAAAGGGGGTTTCCGTTTGAAAAAACGAGACTTCTGGTCGTTTTTATTTAATTTAAGTTTTAACCTTATTTCTTGACCATCCTGTATAAATAATAATCAAAATATCACAGGGTGTTTACTAAAGCATGTCTGGCTCTCCAAGCAAACCAAATCTAGTTAACTAATAAAAGTCCGGACGCAGTGGGTTATGGTAGCGAATTTTCGTAAAAATGTTTTCAATGTCAAATATGTATTGTTTTTGAAAGAACATTTGGTTGGCAGTATAACCTATATAGTAGTAACAATGTACCGCATTTCATTAAAATAGCTTTGTTGTTTCAAAAAGTACAAACATTTTCCGAAAATAAACTTAAAAAGTTGCAGAAAAACTGGTCCGATTTTCGTGGAAAACGAACCTCTTCAAGCTATTTACACACCTGCCAAGATATATTTATTGACAAACAGCTTTATGACCTACGTCGTAAAAAAATATTTATGAAATTTTGCAAAAATTTCTTTTACGAAAATTCACCATTTTTTTTTTGGCCGAAATAGCCTTCAGTAATGTTACACTATATAATATTTTTCACAAAAATTCTAAAACTTTTATTTACAATAACTTACTTAACATTAATTGTTAATTACCAACATTGCTCAAAAATGTTACAAAAAATGATTTCTACGGAAACACTAAAAACATTTCTGCGAAAACCTTTTAAATTCAGCCATTATTTGAGAGTTCCTGTATACGGCAGCCTGATTTTTCGACGAGTAATACAAATACAAAGCTCTCTGAATGCGTCAGTTCCATTGGGCTCAGGTCTCTATTGGTACAAACACATTTTTTCAATTTGTGTTTGTGCAATGTGCCAAAAACGTGAAAAGTTTCAAAACTTCAAAAATTGAAATAACTCAAAAAACGATGAACGATATCAATTTTTTTCCTTACAAACATACATTGTAATTCAATAGAAAATGCAAATATGGAATAATATAAGGTGTGTTCTATTAAAAAAGAAAGTGTGTATCACCGACGACTTATGGGCCCCCTGATTATCAAAATAATTTTATAAGATTTACCGTAGAATGCGTCACCCGGTATATGTGTAAACAGACAAAAACTGAAACGTACCCATATATGGGTTTTAGGGTTTCTAATTCGCGCTCATTTGAAGAAATCTTTCCAAAATTCATAAGTCTACGAAACTTTGCTAAAATATAGACCATAAACTCTATAGCTGAAACTGCTGCCGAAGCATCTGAAACGGCTCTATTTGAAATGGATTTTCCGATAATATTTTAGTAAAATGAAGGACAATGATGTATTTCAGATTATTTGTCTGAAAATTGCACATTTTGACGTTTAAAATCGCGACTTTGACCTTTTAGGAAGAAAAATTAGAAAATTTTCAAAATGTTTTTTCTGCTACTTCTTGACTTTGTGCGTCAAGAAAACTTAACCGTTGTATGTAATATTTAATTTGATTTGTTAACCACAAGAAATATTTTGTTCTTGTGCTTTCGTTTGATCACCAGTGGCACCCATTTTTTTGAATGCCTATAACTTTTTTTCCTTTCAACGTAGAGATCTGAGTTTCGGCGTGTCGGGTAGGTTTGATAGTAGACACGTATATGCCAAATTTGGATGTCATAGTTTTGTTATTTGCTGCGATGCAAAAATTTTCCAAAAGAAAACCTGAAATGTTCCCGAAAAACTAGTCCAATATTCCTGGATAACGAACTTATCCAAGCTACTTACAGGAGGAAAGTACCTATCAAATTTCATCAAAAGCGGCCCATTATATATTTAGTTTTCGGTGTGATATATATATATATATATATATATATATATATATATATATATATATATATATATATATATATATATATATATATACACATATCTCCATTTCTTTGTGCTATTTGTATTATGAAGTTGTATTCCTTTTCTCGTTCGTCATTATGGAGTGGTACATTTAGCATTTAGTTTATCTACCACTCCATAATGACGAAAGAGAAAAAGAATACAACATCACAATACAAATAGCACAAAGAAATGGATACAACAAGAAAACAACTGAAAAGCTAGTAAAACAAATAAAAAACAAACAAATCAACAAAACCAAAAACAAAACACCAGAAACAAACACAAAATACACAACATTCACTTATAAGCACCACATCAAAAATTAACACAAACACACACAATATGACTTAAAAATTAGCTACAAAACCAGTAACAAAATAAATAAAAAACAAGAACACAACCCACATGAATTAAACGGAATTCTCAAATAGAATGTAACACATTTTGTTAATGGCTTGGATGAGTTCGTTCATCATATCTTAACGGCCAATTTTTCTTAACAAAAAATTCAAAAATATTTTTGTGGCGCAATATCTCTCAAATTGTTTAAGTGATTGAAACGACAATTGACAATCCAAGAGGACATAGGCAGACGTGGTTGTGTACCAGTTTTCAGGTCTTTTGATTAAGGGAAAAGAAAGTTATTCCAAATTAATATTAAGATAATCCTCATCATCACTTCAGATTCTGTAATGCAATATCTGCAATGTTGAACAAAGACACTTCAGATTCTGTAATGCAATATCTGCAATGTTGAACAAAGACAGATGACGTTACCTGCACGGCTACGCTATTTAAATAAATATTAAATAAAAATATAAACAATGGAAATTACATCATCATCGTTGCAAGATGTCAGAGCGTCGAGTGAAATGTACGACAGGGACGCCATCTCGGTGCGGAACCAGGTAGTATGTCGTCACGACTCTCTAGTAAACACAAAATTGTATAGTTGGAGACAAGCTTGACAAGCGCATTATTTCTACGCTTCGTGGCTTGCGCTTATTATGTACCGTTTACAACTGACTTTTAACTAACCTAAGGTAATTAAAATATGGATATAAATATTAAATATTGGACGATGGTTATAAATGAAAATTGTGAGTTAATGATTTAAAACAATACAATTTTGCGTAAAATAAAAAATCAGTATATCAGTAAATCATATTCTAAGAGCACATTATTATTAATGTATAACCTGGGGAATAACTAATGCATTATATAGTAATAAGCTCCGGATCAGCATTTTTTATCGTTTGTCTCCGTGCGGAAGACAATACTTGTTAGGTTTGTTGGGTCAAATTTAGTACCACGTGCGTCAATGTTCTTTGCAAGTATCAAAACCTGCTTACAAAATGAGAATGGTACTGATAGATACGTTACCAGATCCAACCTTTTTACTATCTATAATTTCACAGGTTAGTTGGTCAATATTTTTTTATTAAAAAGCACTCTAAAGCGTATTTATTTATTTCTCATATTTTATTACTCAAACAGGTACAGTCTCTTGCTTAAAATTAGATATACCTACGTTTGTTAACCGTCCAAGCCTCGAGGTTAATTTAAAAGTTACCTGCTTGCGTCCAACTAGATTTCAGTATAGTCTTGGACAAAAGCTAGGTTCATACACTCGCGAATTGCGAAATCGCCGCGAAACGTATTCCTATTGGTTTATTTAAAATAATATCGTAAAATTGTTTTTTTTTAAGTTTTTATAAATGTATTTTACTAATTTTTGTGTGCATACAGTTGGAAGTATTTTTTTATGATCAGAATGTTACTGTGACGTGAATTCAAACTTATGGCTCTTAACACGATCAAAATGTCTTCTCTACTTTTAAGTTTGTGTAGCCCCAATGTTAATTAAGGGCCCCCTTTATTATACTTACTTATCTTGTGCTTATATATGTAATATAAAAATAAAAAAGGAGTGAAACAGCAAGTGAATTTATTTACTTTAGTAGTAATTTCGGTAAATGTACAGTTTCCTGCAAGGAGCATTTTCAGAATTTTTTTTCAGAAACGTGCTGAGAACTCTTCTTGGATCCACAAGCCACAAGGCAAATTTGTTGCAAATAACCCCCAAGAAAGTTAAGAGACCAAGAAGGAATAGGCGTGCTGGGCGGGGAGGAAATCTGAGCGAAAAATGCTAAAAAAACATTTAGGCGGACTTTGAAAAGATGCGTTTTTCACATTTACTTCCTTTAAATCCTGTCTACCCCGCATAGCACCCATATTCGCCCAGGTCCAGTAAAATTCTTGGGGGTTGCTCTCAAGAATTTTTTTTTGTGCTTTATGCTTTGAAGGTAGTTTTATGCATGCACAAGAGGAAGGAGAACCCCCCGTGTTTTTGGGTGAGAATGCAGAAACCATCTTCGTCCTGGGGGTTCTTCTTCCCCTTCTGCTTGCATACAATCACCTTAAATGCATGAACCACAGGATTTTTTTTATGTTCCGCTTTCTAATGGATTTTTTGTTGAGTATATTTCATGTTTATCAATAATTTTGTTTGAGTTTTGTGTGCAAGTTACTCTATAAGTATTTATGTTAGAGGTCATGTTTTTGCTTGCCTTTCTTTAACGTATTTTTACCGTTCCTAATTAAATAAAGTAATGTTTTATAACTTTTGATATAAGGCCAAATCATTATAATATATTATTCTTATGAAAATTCACTACACTGACGTACTTGTTGCGCCCCGAACATTTTTTTACCTAAAATTGTGGTGTTTAGGGATTTTTTCATAAATATGCATAATAATTGGGATACTGAAATTAATCCATTTGGCTGTTCCAGCCTGTATAAAGTGCTGCTGAAACCTACTAAACTTTACAGAAGCAGATAATCTTTTATTGTTATATTAACCTCTCCTTACAAACTACAGGCAAGGAATCATTTACTTTATCGGCAGTTACAACTTAGGCAATAGCACCAATTTCATAATCTTATGTGAAACGACTTGGGGAAGCTCTGAAAATAACCATAAGCATAGGTTCATGCACACAAAACTACCCCAACATGGTATCATAAGCATAACATAATAGTAGAACAGCGCCACTAAGCTGAAGATTATCTTCCACCACTATCATTTCATCTTTATGTTAGTCGTTATATGAAATTTGCGCCGACATTTTTTTTTCAGACATCTCTTGTCGTTATCTCGTGTTACTTATCTGTCGTGTTCGCTGTGTGTGAAGCGTAGACAGTAGACAGTCGTGTCGGAAGACGAGCGCTTAACCCTTGTGAGCGAGATACAAGTGCATTTACCAGCTCACCATATAACAACACATTTAAGATGCTTGAGGGCTCGTTACGACACGCTTTATGTTCGTTACTGTCGCAATTAGAAGTCGCGGGTAAAGAAAAAGCAAAGGTGGCTTATTCAAGAACACGCTAAATGCAGCGTCTAATACCGAACAAGTATAGCTTTGTCTATTAAAGTGCATCATCTGAAAATGAAGTTATATTTTTTCTACAGAGTTCATCAATGATAATGGCAGATATTTATGATTTAATCAAATACTATATAATGACAATACGGGACACTCCTATGATTTAGCATTGGTGATATTTGTGACAAGTACACTAGCGCCACCTCGCGTGAAGTACTGACAACTGAGCGGGTAATTTCAATTGTATATTTACCTGCATGTTCTTAATTTAGACAATTGGTTTATTATAGATGAAAATAAAAACTTGTACATGACAAAACCGTGAAAATTTTCTGATTAGATAGTTATAAATATAATTTGTATCAACAATCAGCTTGAAACCTAAATGAATTCAGCATGAATAATTCTGCAAATTTCTCTTACCCATAATCTTATTTCATCATAATTTAATGTACTACCTTAAAACCGTCGCTAAACTACTATTTCAAGGGTATTTATAGGAATATACTGCAAGCTGTTTCTGAGGATATTAAGTTACAATCTGTACTTACCTATAGATAATTGTTCTAGGTATAAATGGTAGCACAGTACTCAATTTGCTATATCTCTACATGAAAACTGTCTTACTAATCTAATATTTTAAAATATGTAACTGATATACTTAGTATATAATTAAGAAATTGTGCATATGAAAGGTGAGACTAACTATTACTTCCATGAATAAATATATTGTAGGGCTGAATCTGCTATTTCTACTCGTCTCTTTAAAAACTTGTCTTGGGAACATAATTAAAAGCTTTTACCAAGTAAAATAATTTTAAATGTGAAAAAATGTGACAATTTATGCCATACTGAAATAAAAAAGAACACAGAAGAAGATAGAAGAACAGTTTTCTTATATCATTTATTATTAATGCAAAACTTTTTTTGCCTCCCTACTCCTTTTTAATGCACTGGAAGACAAGTTATGAGTAAAGCCTTTCAACCATCCGTTTACGAAGTTTATTTATAAATAGGTACATGATGGTAAATATTACACAATACATTATTTTCTGTGAACTGTACATATTGGCATAAAAGTGATTCTGAATTTGTCTTCTGCTTCAAATCATATTCACGTTTCGCCATCCTTTGGAAACCTATGAAATGTCTTTCATAGATTTAGCACGTTATAATTCGAACAATTATAGATTGCACACACCCAACCACTAACATTTATTGTAAAAAACACAGCTCAAACTTATACACAGTTAAACACCAGAAATTGCTAGTGTTACACGTTCTCGAACGACGTAACATCAGTACTATCCGCTAGGGGCGCTGATATTCTTGAAACACGAAATCAGCCGGGGTGTCCTGTATTGTCATTATAAAGTATTTGATTTAATCAAACAACAGCTGTTTGATCTGTCACTCACAAAATTAGTTGCTTATAAAGCTCCTCTAATGCGCTTATTTAATTATTTTCTATTGATTTATACACGGTGTGTCAAAATGATAAGCAAAAAAATTCAGAGTGTTATGCTACTCGAAAAATTAGTACTACAAGTTCTATAGCATTTTTTTGAAATATCAAAAATAACGGAGTTACAGGGTCTCAAAGAATATTTTTTAAGTTTTGTTGATAACTTTTTAGTGTAGTTTCTTTAAAAAATTCACTAATGAGGAGATCCAGACTTTTTAATTTTGAATAAAATCCTTCAAATAAGCGCTAATTAGGCCCCCAGAACACATATCCGGGGTCAGTTTCAATTATATATATATATATATATATATATATATATATATATATATATATATATATATATATATATATATATATATATATATAAGACGCCCTCGTGGTGCAGGTTGCTAGGTGCCAGCCTGCTAAGCGAGAGATTCCGGGTTCGATTCCTGGGCGAGCCAAGTTGACTTTGTCGGGAAAATTAGTAAAAATACTGAATGATGGGAAATCAATGTGGTAATGACCTGAGATGCCGCGGCCAATAATATTAAATATAAAAAAATAAAATAAAAAAATAAATATATATATATATATATATATATATATATATATATATATATATATATATATATATATATATATATATATATATATATATATAGTTAGCCAGAAAAATTGGCCCAGGTTTTCCCCGATAATTTTGTGTTTTCTTTCGAAAAAAAATTATATCTTCGAAATTAACAAAGCAAGGGCATTAAATTTGGTACGCGGGTTTATGTAGTTATAGGTAAGCCACCTACCAATTTAGCTCTGTAAGTCAAAAGACAAAAAAGTTATAGACATTTAAAAAACAATTTGGGGTTTTCCTCAATACGTCAAAGTTGCGATTTAAAACGTCAAAATTGGCAACATTTAGGCAAAGAACTTAGATCTAATACGGGCTATGGAAAGAAAATGTCTCAAGAAGAATGGTTTGCAAACCCTGAAGTCTTAGTTTCAACCGTCATTGTCCTCCATTTTACTAAAATGTTTCCAGAAAATTCATTTCAAATAGACCCTTTTTCTGATACTTGGCATTAGTCTTAGCTATAGAGTTTAGCGTTTAATGGTATATAATATTTGTCGAATTTTCGTAAAAAATCAATAACGTTCAATATATCCGTTATTATACAAGATATGAAAAAAAATTTATACACTAATTATAGGGTGTCTTGAGCTAGATCTTAAAAAAATATTTCTACAATCACAGGTTGGCCCATAAGTCATTGGTGATACAAATGATCTTTTTTTTCAATCTAACACGCCTTATGTTATTGCATTTTTGCATTTTTCATCGAAATATAATGCATGTTTGTAAGAAAAGAATTTCTGGACGCAGAAAGTGCGTTATTGTAGCGAATTTTGATCAAATGCTTCATATTTGAATAGCTCAATTTTCTATTAACCTATAAGGTTGACCAAGAAACGAGTGTTTTTCCGGAACACTTTAAGTCTACTTTCGGAAATTTTTGTACATTTTGAAACAATAAAGTTATTTTGATGAAACATGGCACAATGTTTTTACTATATAGGTTATACTGGTAACCAAATTTGATGCCTGCTTTCTTAAAAAAAAACACATATTTGCTATTAAAAACATTTTTATTAAACTTTACTACCATAACGCACTTGCTGCGTCCAGACTTTTTTGTGAATCGATTCTCTCCAAATTTGGTGCATGTATACAAAACAATTTTATTTTGAATTTATGTTGGAAATTTGATGTGGATCCCTTGAAATCTAAAGGCCGAAACTGCGATTGACCAACCAATGATAAGTTTTTTCTTGACATTTTATCCCAAATCTAACAACATACGAGTAAAGAGAATCATAAAATCTTTAAAAAAATCTTTGTATCGCGATTGTACAACCAATGATAACTTTTCTCTTCACATTTAATCTCAAATCTAACAACATACGATTGCATAGAATCATAAAATCTTTAAAAAATCTCTGCATCCCAATAAAACTAACCGTTTTCGATAAAAAACGTTCTCAAAGATTTTCTGGTGTTGATTGAATACGATATCACTTAATCTGATTTAAAATAATAATTGAGTGTGCTCTAAAAACCATTATCGGTAAACAGGATCATGTGGCGTCAGTTTTGACAGATAACAATTTGTTGTGATTTTACTCGAGAAGGAGTCTAGGTTAATTATAAAATAAGATGAATAATAATATTTTTTCTAATGTTGAACTACCTGATATGCAGTATTATTATGGTGTAGCTGGAGAAATTTCACTTGCTGCAAGACGTTTGTATGGTTAAGCATTTCTAAATAGAAGGGTACCACAATCCCGAATGTTTAGAAATATCCATCAAAGACAGAGGGGATTCGGATCATTTAAAAATACATTTCAAGATGTTGGACGTCAGCGAAGTACTCGAAAAATGGTTCCACGCTTGTCGTGTCTTTATAGGATCATAATTGGTAACCTGCGTCTTTGTCTGATTTGACTCTCTGCCTTTTAGCGATTTTGTTTAAATTCACTAATGAGGAGATATGTGTTTATATATATATATATATATATATATATATATATATATATATATATATATATATATATATATATATATATATATATATATATATATATCCGACCGATAACTCAAAAAAAATGGACAAATTATGATCAAATTAGGTGGGTACCTTCATCTTGCAAGTGGCTTGGATAAGTTCGTTAGCCAGGAAAATGGGACCGGGTTTTCCCGGAAAATTTTGTGTTTTCTTTCTAAAAAAATTATATCTCCGGAAATAAGAAAGCAAGGGCAACCAAATTCGGTACGCGTGTTTCTATTATAAAGGTTAAACTCTTTACCAAAACCTAGGTCCCTAGCCTTAAAGAGAAATAAGTTATGGGCAGTTAAAGAAACAAATTTTGGAGTTTTACTCAAAACGTCAAACTCGCAATTTTAAACGTAAAAATTGGCAATGTTTAGACAAATAACTTCAAACAAATACGGATTGTGAAAAGAAAATGTTGCAAGAAGAGTGTTCTGCGAACCCTTAAGTTGATGCTTTCGCTGTGGGTTTAGTGAAGTTTATGGTTTAACGGTCCATAATTCTTTAACAAATTTTCGTAGAACAAATTCGTTAATGCATTTTTGCATTTTTTATCGAAATATGATGCTTTTGTAAAAAAAGATCTGGACGCAGTAAGTGCGTTTTGGTAGCGAATTTTCGGTAAATTTGCAGATTATCTCCCGAACGCTTTTCGAAAATCTGTTTTTAGAAACCTGCCTAGCCCCCCCCCTGGATCCACAAAGCCAAAGAAAAATTTCTTGTTCACACCCCCCAAGGAAGTTACGGGACCAGAAGTGAGTAGGGGTGCTGGGCGAGGTAGGTAGTAAAAAGAAAATACGAACAGAAAATGCGAATAAATCGGGCTTGAAAGCTGTCTTTTTCACATCTTAAAGCCATATCCCCCTTAAACCCTGCCTACCCCAGCTGCCGTAACTTCCATGGCGGGTATGAACAAGACATGTTTCTTAGGGTTTATGCAACGAGGGTGGTTGTATGCACGGGAGCGGGGAAGGAAAATCCCTACGACGAAGCAGCCACGCCAATCCCCCCACTGCCGCAAGTCGATCCTAACGGGGGGGGGGGGGGTTCTGATTCGTCGTAGGCACTTTCCTTCCCCGCTCGTGTGCATACAACAACCCTCGTTGCATAAACCACAAGAAAAATTTCTTGTTCATACCCTCCAAGGAAGATACGTGACCTGGGGCAAATAGGTGTGCTGTGCGGGTAAGCAGGGTTTAATGGGGAAATGTCTTCAAATAGACAGCTTTCAAGCAGTTTTCTTCGCATTTTCTGCACATATTTCCTTTTTACTACCTACCCCGCCCAGCACCCCTATTCACTTCCAGTCCCGTAACTTCCTTGGGGGGTGTGAACAAGAAATTTTCCTTGTGGTTTGTGCATCCAGAGGGGTCCTAGTAATGTTTCTGAAAACAATTTTGTGAAAAGCGTTCGGGAGCTAATCTGCAAATTTACCGAATTTTCATTAAATCCTTCAAATTTCAATAACTCAATTTGCTATTAACGTAAACTTTGTTAGTTAGGAAACCAACATTTAAGTTTATTTTCGGAAAATTTTTGTTTATTTTCAAACCATAAGTAATTTTGATAAAATATAGTACATTGTTTCTACTACATAGACTATACCCGTAATCACATTGATGCCTGCTCGCATTTGCTATTAAAAATATTTTTATGGAAATTCACTTCCATAACACTCTTGCTGCATCCAGACTTTTGAAAAATATTGATATACTTTCAAACAATAAAGTTATTTCGATGAAATATGGTACATTTTTTGTACTATATAGGCAACCAAGTTTGATGCCAGCTTTCATCAAAGAAAGACATTTGCTATTAAAAACATTTTAAAGAAAATTAGCTACCATAACGCACTTGCTGCGTCTTTTTCGGATCATATAAAAGTACATTTCAAGATGTTGGAAAGCAGCGAAGTACTCTAAAAATAGTTCCACGCTTGTCGTGTCTTTATGTGAGGTCACAATTGGTAACCTGCGTGTTTGTCTGATTTGACTCTCTGCATCTTTGCTTCTATGAGGTCACCTAAAGGCACAATTAGATCAACATAGGCCATAAAAATCACCGCAGTTTCACTTGACATGGCCCGTAGGGAGATTGCCGAACTTTGGAGAAAGTCGCCGCGACTGCATTGACAACAAGGCCCGTCAGTTACTTGATATGAATTTTAAAACACTTCAAAATAATTTGATAGTAACTTCGCAAAAATTAAAGGTTTATTTCTTTATTTGTTAGGTTTGGTTTATATTCATACTTCAAATCGGGGCAACCATTTTGTCGTATCTATATGCAAAAACCGATTTTTCAACAAGAAAACCAGATGTCCATAAGCAGAGTTTGTAAGGTAATGCACACGAAGAAAGTTTAATGGGGAGTGCTTCATGCCAGACATCGAACGATTTAGATATATTCAAACAAAATGATTATTAACTGTCAGCTTTTAGAACATTGTGAGATCTACAGCAGTGTCGCCATCTCGGTGCGGACCCAGGTAGTATATTGTCACCATAGCTCCAATTAACACAAAATGTTATAAATAGAGGCTGTGCATAACCAACCAACAATTTTTGTAAATTGTCGGCCCTGGCCCATTTTCTCCGCTGATACCGGAACAATGTATATAGGGCTAGATGTATTCTCACCATAATTATAAACGCCGACCGGTTTCGCTCCACTTAAAGCTCGTCTGTGCGCTATACCAATTACACCGAGAACACACCTACAAAGTAATACAGCTATGGTAGTCAGCCTCCTAGAACAGTGTGAGATGTACGACAGGGTCGTTATCTCGGTGCTAAGCCAGGTAGTATCTTGTTACAACAGCTTCAATTAACACAAAATGTTATTGAGGCTGTGTACAACCAGCCAAAAATTTCGAAAATTGTCAGACCTGGCCCATTTTCTTTCCTAATACCAGGACAATGTATGCAAGGCGGTACCAGCGAAGAAAATGGGCCTGGGCTGACAATTTACAAAAATTGTTGGTTGGGTCTTCACAGTCTCTATCTATAACATTTTGTGATAATTGGAGCGGTCGTGAGAACGTACTGCCTGGTTCCTTACCGAAATGGCGACCCTGTAGCACATCTCACAATGTTCTAGGAGGCTGGCTCACATAACCGTATTACTTTATAGGTGTGTTCTCGCTGTAATTAGTATAACGTACTGACGAGCTCTTATTGGAGCGAAGCGGGTCTGCGTTTCTAATTATGGTGAGAATACATCTAGCCTTACTTACATTGTCCCAGTATTAGGAAGAAAATGGACCAGTGCCGACAATAAACAAAAATTGTTTGTTGACTACACAGTCTCTATTTATAACATTTTGTGTTAATTGGAGCTGTCGTGACAACATACTACCTGATTTCGTACCGAGATGGCGACCTTGTACATCTCACAATGTTTTAGGAGACTGGCTAATATAGCCGTATTACTTAGTGTTCTCGCTGTAATTCGAATGGCGCACTGACGAGCTCTAATTATAGCGAAACCGATTTGCGTTTCTAATTACGGTGAGAATACACCTAGCCATTTAGCTTTTGAGGGAACAAAGGGGGTAGAAGAAACATTTTGAATACATTAGACTTTTAAAAGAATAAAAATTTTATACATCTAAATTACATTAAAATACGCAGTTTTCATTGAAACTGTTTTATGACTAGTGGGGCGATGTGGAGTGTAGAACAGACCGCAAGAGGTTAAATTGTAACTTCTAGCTCTTGTTTTAGGTTGATCTAATAATATTCACTGTAGCACGTAGTTATTTCAATGTTCTTCTGGTTGGACAATTGCAATTCACTTTTACAACACGGCCCCTTTTGAGTGAACCGCTGACGTGCCACAAATTTGTCATTGATTCGAATGAAATTAGAGAAGGAACAAGGCTGAAGCTGAAGCGTGGCAAAGAACAGAGACATGACGGCTGGTAACACAGAGAGAGTCAGCAAACAGAGAGCTTGCTCTCTGGATGGGTCTGTGTTCTGCCCTAATTGCATTATGCCAACTTTAACGTACACTTTCATTAGCATTATTGGGCGGAAGGACTGGTGGTCGCGTCGGTTGTTCTTGCCGTTGATAATTCCCCCTAAGATAACCATTTACAACCGCGACACGATCCGGCCTTTCCTCAGATGATTTCTCTTGGCCCATTGTGCCTTGTGGAAGAGTTATTGTTCAGAAACGGAATGGCTACCAGATATTAAGGGGACCTTTTAAAGATAAAAAGTTAAACAAGGGTATAAAAATTTTATAATTTATTGCCCGACTAAGTTCTCTGTTTCTTAGATGGTAGTATGTAGGAAAAGCTTATATTTTAGACATTCTATACAGGGTGATTTACAGTGGGATAGTAGATTAGAAGTTTTTGACAAACCAGTATTGTGCAAATTTCGCTGGTTTGATAAACAAGCATGGTGTATTTAGCTAAAATATTTTCAAAAATGTGACGTTGCCACTTCTACTAAAAAGTAGTAGCTCTAATATTTTAAATGAACGCCTGTATATTATAACATTTCTAGAATCTCTGTACCATTCCTAATACCTTTAATCACACGTGTACAGGGTGTTTTTAATACCCCCAAAAGTATCAAATTTTGGGAGCTGAGATGACGGAAATGTTTTGCCAAAATTGCATACAGGCTGTCCCACGTCGAGTAATGTATTAGATTATTTCTGAAAATATACATTTTTGAGTGCTGAAAATTTGTATACAGGGGTTTTCGAAGATGCTCTATTTAATGGAAATAATTTCCAAAATAGCGGACTTCCGGTTACACCGTAAATAGATATACTCATCGTTATTTCAAATAGAACACCCTGTATATTATTGCATTTTTAGAATACTCATCTAATTTTAGGTTAAAAGTTATTAGAGTATGCTCTCCCTATCTTCAACTGTTTTCGAGTTATGTCAATTTATTTGAGAATTCTGTTCAAGGGGAGGCTGACTTAATGAAGGTGGTTTCGTGTCGTGTTAGTATGCTGAAAATTCTGTAATTTGTCACACACGTTCCAAGGCCATTAAGCTTCGACATAATTGTGAGGAAAAATTATTTCATATAAAGGGTGTTTTGTAGGATGTATTAGAATTTTGTGTGCTTTAAACTAGAATAACTTATTTGTTTCAAATGGAATATCCTGTGGTTGTTACTCCCCCCCCCCCCCTCCTTTCTCACCCCGTCTTGGGACCGGAAATGGCGGAGTTATTATTATTATTATTATTATTATTATTATTATTATTATTATTATTATTATTATTATTATTATTATTATTATTAATAATACATTTTGCATAGTTAAGAAATTAATACCTTATCTGTATTGCAATTTTTTTTTCAGAGGAGATTCGAGAATATTTTGGAGAAACAATAGCACTATACTTCTCCTTCCTAGGCTTTTACACCACAGCGTTGATGATTCCAGTACTACTTGGCTTCCTGCAGTTGCTTATTTCGTCAGAGACTGTACCATTCTTTTGCATATTTAATGTAGTCTGGGTAACCATAGTTTTGGAGGTAAGTTGAATTTGTATACAAATGTCATATTCTCTTTTAAAATAAACCAGATCCCAGTAGGACCTGAGAGTTTTAACAACCATATTTTATTATTGAAAAGTGACTAACTAAGGTTGCGTTTTCTTTTTGAGATTTGAAAAGTATTTTTAGTTTTAGATTTAATGTCTAATGTAAGTACAGTGTGTTTCACTTGAAATGATAACACCTCAATAACTTTTTTATTTTTAAGCTAAATTGAAAAAAACTTTTATTTTGTATGTGAAGCTTGTGGAGCTTCTTTGAATGGGTTAGCTAGATTTTAGCCTGAGTAAATAACCAGCGTACTATGATCAACAATTATCCCAAAAAATTGTAAAAACATTATGGAATTTTTTTCAAAAAATGTTATGAAAAAAAGTTGTTCGGAATTCGCCCCAAACCTCCAACGTCACCGTTATTATTGCCTATGGACGAAAAGTTAAAAAAAAGGTGTGCGGGTGTGACTGATTTTTTTTAATGCTATTAAAAGTACAGTGACATGCAGATTTCAGAGAATACGAAAAAAATATTTTTTTAACGGGATACCCTGAATATTATAATAAATGTCTGGAATGATCTCGTTTCCTGATTTCAAAAATATACCATATGTTACCTCTAACGTTTTTTGAGTTATTAAACGTCGAATGTGTTTTTTTATTTAAAGAAAAATAGGTGCCTCAACATTAATTGTCATTGGCACCTACAATATTTAATAGGGCAATAAATTATTTAACAAATATTTGTAAACCTTATTTCTAATTAACAGTAACTATAAAAAAGTGACAAATATCAAAAATAAATTAAAGCTTATTATAAAGTCAAAAAACCAATGACGTGCTCTATGTTTAATTTTTAAGCTGTAGAACTTCCGTGGTTATCGAACTAGGCATATTGCTAAATTTCCTTGATTGTTCATAGTCTTGGTAGTTGGATAAGAAATGTGACACTGATAGTTGTACACAGCACTGACTACATGTAGGGGGTGGTGTTCCTTCTAGAAGATGTTGGTGTATCATCTTTGTGTATCCTAATCTTAGTCTGCTGACAAGGACGCTGTCTTTACGTTTTATTTTAAATTTTAACTTACTTTTTGTAATTACTGATTGAAAGAAATGTAATTTGGTATTTTTTGTTGACCAAAGCTCCTGCCACTTAATAAAAGTTAGACGTCTGTAAGCAGCGATGAGATCATAACACATATTGAATTTCATTTTTGTTCCGCTTTTTATAGCTGTTTTAGCCTCCGAATCTGCTATCTCATTGCCTTGAATACCGATATGCGATGGTAACCATAAAAATAAGACAAAAGTGTTGCTTATCATTTCCAAATTTGATAACATTTTCTTTTATTTTGTGAACAAGGATGTTATCTGTTCTTGATTTCGTAAGTGCCTGGAGGGATGACAGTGAATCTGTGCAAATAATATATTTTGGTACTGGGTTCTCTTTGTAATTAAGTATTGTGAGAGATTGAAGAAGAGCGAACAGTTCCCCGGTAAAAACACTAGTAGATTTAGGTAATCTAAATTTGTGATATCTTCTGTCTTCTATGACTGAACATCCAACTCCGTCTACATTTTTTGATGCATCAGTATATAAAATATTACAATCTGCATGTTTAGACTATTTGTCATAGAAAGCGTTTTGCAAAAGTTGTGACGGATTGACATACTTGCTGAATTCTAAGAGAGAGGTATCTACTACAACCTGTGTATCTGACCAAGGGGGAGGACCACTTAACTTGGTGTTTGGCAGAGGAGCTACGTCTCTATAAGTATCTGAGGTGCGAAGAAATCTTACATACCAAGGAGCACAACATCTTGGCTTGGCGTTAAATCTGTTAATTAGTTACTGTAAATACGGAAAAAATTAACTTTATGAAAGTAAGCTTTGAAAATAACAGCTATTATGTTTGATAAGTGACATTTCGTTAATGAAGTAATGAGAATGGCTTTCAGTGAATAAGAAAAAGTCCAAATATTTACTTGTTGTATAAAACATACAAAAATAAACGTGCGGCAAAAAAGCATTATATGGTGTTGTATCCAAATCGCCCAACATCATCAGAAAAACGTTTAAAAATATTTGCCGAACGGTAAATAATACCTCCAGTTTTAGTAGAAAAAAAGAGTGTAGTTCAAGCAAACCAGGAATAACAGCTAGATATACTGCTTCATTTCGAAAGGAAGCCCATCCATATTGATTCACAAATAGACTTTTTAGTGAATTTTCGTAGAAAAAAATCACTATTGGGGAGATCCCGACTTGAATTTTGAAAAATTTTTTGCAAATGAACGGAAAATAGGATCACTAGAACCCATATCCGGGGTCAGTTTCAATTTTTATATGTTTATATATATATATATATATATATATATATATATATATATATATATATATATATATATATATATATATATATATATATATATATATATATATATATATATATATATATATATATATATATATATATATATATATATATATATATATATATATGTATGTATCACACCGATAACTCAAAAAATAATGGGCCGATTTTGGCACATACCTTCCCTCTGTAAATGGCTTCGATAAGTTCGTTACTCAGGAAAATCGGACAAGGTTTTCAGGGAAAACTTTGAGTTTTCATTCGAAAAAAATTTATATCTCCGGAATTAACAAAGTAAGGGCAACCAAATTTGGTGCGCGGGTTCATACCATCATTTACCATCAGCTACCTACCAAAATTTAGCTCTGTAGGTTAAAGGACAAAAAAGTTACAGGCATTTAAAGAAAAATAAATTTGGGTTTTCCTCAAAACGTCAAAGTCGCGATTTCAAACGTCAAAATTGGAAATATTTAGGCAATGAACCTGAAATTAATATCAGCTATGGAAAGAAAATGCCTCAAGAAGAATGCTTTACAAAGCCTGAACTCTTAGTTTCAATCGTCATTGTCCTTCTTTTTACTAAAATGTTCCCAGGAGATTAATTTAAAATACACCCTTTCTCTGATGCTTTGGCAGTAGTGTTGGCTATTAGAGTTTATCGTTTAATGGTATATCATTTTTGTCAAATTTTTGTAAAAGATCATTAAAGCTCAATATATCCGTTATTATGCAAGTTACGAAAAAAATCGTATACATTAATTATACGGTGTCTTAAGCTACGTCTTAAAAAATATCTCCACAATTACAGGATGGCCCATAAGTCGTTGGTGATTCAATTTTTTTTTAATCGAACACGCCCTATGTTATTGCATTTTTGCATGTTCCATCGAAATATACTACATCTTTGTAAGAAAAGAAATTCGGGGCGCAGCAAGTGCGTTATGGTAGCGAATTTTTTAATCGAACACGGCATATGTTTATTGCATTTTTGCATTTTCCATCGAAATATAATACATCTTTGTAAGAAAAGAAATTCTGGACGCAGCAAGTGTGTTATGGTAGCGAAATTTGATTAAATGCTTCAAATTCGAATAGCTCAATTTGCTATCAACCTATAAGGTTGACCAGGAAACTAGTTTTTTAGGGAACAATTTAAGTTTACTTTCTGAAATTTTTGTACATTTTCAAACAATAAAGTTATTTTGATGAAACATGGCATATTATTTTTACTATATAGGTTGATGCCTGCTTTATTAAAAAAACATGTTAGCTATTAAAATTATTTTTATGAAAATTCACTACCATAACGCACTTGCTGCGTCCAGAAGTTTTTGAAATATTGTATTATTTTTTAGAAAATTCTGAATGCAGTGTAAATATTAGTAATGCAGTCGATAAATTGGGTAAAATTTGTTCCAAAATCCGTATCGTACGTTAAAAAATAACAACCACAGAACATATATAATTTTACCTGTCCAAGTTTTAACAGAGACGTATAAAAAAAAGGCTGGATTTGGCCGCCAGATGATTGAAAAGTTGAATGAAGATCTAGATTATTTTCTTAAAATATTATGGACTGATGAATCATCTTTTCTACGGCAGAAGTTTTTAATAGGAAAATCGAAAATCGTGGAAAAACAAGCACAACAAAAAAATATTGGTAAAACAAATACAAAAATCCGGAAGAAAAGACCTAGCGCGTGGTGTGGAATTTTCAGAAACAAAATTGTTGGGCCTATATTTTATGATTATACTTTAACTGGAGTTATATTTTTAGGAATACCTATCAGAGATGTGAAAAATATTTTTACCATATTTTCCGAAAACTGAAATTTACGATATAATTTGTGCGTATGTGTATGTGTGTTTTTTTCTCTAACGTATGTCTGCTTCCGCGACTATGGCCAATCACTGACGCCAGGGAGCCGTCTCATCTCACTATCCTGGATATTTAGCCAAACGCCTGTCTTTCTCTAAGGAGGCTAGGTGTATTTAATCTGCCCAACATCGCATGGACACGGGACCGATGGCTTTACACCCCATGGGCAGGGCGCTATTTTTCGATTTTTTTTTAATTTCATTTTGTTTATTTTTGTGATGTAGATGTTTTGCGTAAAAATGTGCAGAAATTGAATGTAAATATTCATTTTAGCCATAGGGTATGCTATAACATATCAATAGAGAATAAAATTCCACGTCAAATGGTCTAAAAATATTATGGTCATTCAATTTGAAATAGAAAAGTTATTATGTCATTTCAAATGATAAAAAAGTCTGGACGCAGCAAGTGCGTTATGGAAGTGAATTTTCATAAAAGTGTTTTTAATAGCAAATGCGAGCAGGCATCAATCTGATTACCGGTATAGCCTATGTAGTAAAAACAATGTACTATATTTTATAAAAATTACTTATTGTTTGAAAATGTACACAAATTTTCCGAAAATAAACTTAAACGTTGGTTTCCTAACCAAGAAAACCTACGTTAATAGCAAATTGAGTTTATGAAATTTGAAGAATTTAATGGAAATTCGCTACCAAAACGCACTTACTGCGTCTATATTTTTTTCTTACAAACATGCATCATATTTCGATGAAAAATGCAAAAATGCATTAACGAATTTGTTCTACGAAAATTAGCTAAAAATTATAGACCGTTAAACCATACACTTCACTAAATCTACAGCGAAAGCATCAACTTAACAAAACCGACAGCCAAGGCATCAGAAAAAGGGTCTATTTGAAATGAATTTTCTCCAAACATTTTGTTTTAACTGCCCGCAACTTTTTTGTCTTTAAACTTAAAGAGCTAAATTTTTGTACATGGTTCACTCTTTACAATACAAACAAGCGTACCAAATGTGGTTGCCCCTGCTTTGTTATTTCCGGAGATATAACGAACTTATCCAAGTCACTTGCAAAATAAAGGTACTCACCAAATTTAGGCAAAATGCATCAGCTTCAGAAGTTTACGTCGAATTTAAAAATGCAGTAATATTTATATGGTTCCATTTGAAAAAAAGTTAATGTTACTTCTGGAAGTTACAGCGCATCAAAAATGTTATAGAAAAGTAGATTGATGTATCTTATGTTTCCCTATAAACCTCTAATGAATCACCGTGTATATATTTATATATGTATCAAACTGATAACTCAAAAAATAATGGGCCGATTTTGATCAAATTTAGTGAATACCTTCTCTTTATAAGTGGCTTGGATAAGTTCTTTAGCCACGAAAATCTCTTTCCGGCATTCCCGTTTTCTTTCTGAACATTTTCGTAAAACTAAAAATTCACTAATGAGGAGATCTGTGTTTATATATATATATATATATATATATATATATATATATATATATATATATATATATATATATATATATATATATATACCTTCCTTTTGTAAGTGGCTTGGATACGTTCGTTACCCAGGAAAATCGGACCAGTTTTTCCGCGAAAATTTGAGTCTTCTTTCGGAACATTTTTGTATTTTCGAAATTAACAGAGCTCTGGCAGCCAAATTCAGCACATACATTTCTACTATCAAATTTGCCCTATGTACCAAAATTCAGATTTCTAAGTTAAAGGCAAAAAAAGTTATAGGCATTTAAAAAAAAGGGTGCCACTGGTGATCAGAGGAAAGCCCAAGAACAAAATCTTTTGTGTGATTGACAAAACCAATTGAATATTACACACAACAGTTAAGTTTTCTTGGCCCAAAAAGGCCAAAAAATGGCAGAAAAAAAATATTTAATTTTTTTAATAATTTTTCTGCTTGAAACGTCAAAGTCGCGGTTTTAAACGCCAAAATTTGCAATTCTCAGACAACGAATCTGAAACAAATATTGATTATGTAGAAGAAATGTCATAATAGGTGTGTTTTACAAAGCCTTAAGTTTCAGCTTCAATCATCATTGGCCTTCATTTTACTAAAATCATTTCGGAAAATCCATTTAAAGTAGACCCTCTTTCTGATGCTTTGGCAGTAGTTCGAGCCATATAGTTTATGGTTTAATAGTCTATATTTTAGCAAATTTTCGTAGAAGACATTCGTTATTAAGAAGACCGCGACTTATGAATTTTAAAAAGATTTCTTCAAATGAGCGAGAACTAGAAGCCCAAAAACCCATATACGGGTTCAGTTCCACGTTTTGTCTGTCTATACATTTACAAGGTGACTCATTTCTACGGTAAAGCTCAATATATCCGTTGTTATACAAGATACAAGAAAAAATTATATACGAAAATTATAGGCTGGTGTCTCGAGCTGCATCTTAACAACCTATTTTGACAATCACAGGATGGCCCATAAGTCGTTGGTGATACAAACTTTCTTTTTTTAATAGAAACCCCTTATATTGTTGCATTTTTGTATTTTTTATCGAATTATAATGCACGTTTGTAACGAAAATAAATTGATATCGTTCATCGTTTCTGAGTTATTTCAATTGTTTTGGAAAGTTTCACGTTTTTGGCACATATCACAAACACATATCACAGATTGTGATACGGCGTTTTTACCAATATATATATATATATATATATATATATATATATATATATATATATATATATATATATATATATATATATATATATATATATATATATATATATATATATATATATATATATATAT
This sequence comes from Tillus elongatus, assembly GCA_964006375.1. Classification (NCBI taxonomy): domain Eukaryota; kingdom Metazoa; phylum Arthropoda; class Insecta; order Coleoptera; family Cleridae; genus Tillus; species Tillus elongatus. The sequence continues at coordinate 54,042,387 of OZ023265.1, read as the reverse complement.
AAATAAAATAAAAAAATATAATATAAAAATCCAGCTGTCGTATACAGGTACTCTCCAATAGTGTTCTATCTTGAGCTGGAAAAACTTTGGTCAACTTTACATTTACAGTTGCAAAGTTTCGGCAGTGTAAGGGTTATATGTTTACTACAAAGTAGTAGAATGGTATAAATACACTTTACATTTACTTGTGTAGATTACAACCTAATATTTGTATTCTGGTAACAAAATCCCTCCTTAAATTGTTTGTTTTTATAATTTGAGTGACTGAAAATTATCGGTGGACAGATTTCCTACTGTATGTGTAATAAAACATATTATTGACCAATGTCATTTCATACCAATATATATATATATATATATATATATATATATATATATATATATATATATATATATATATATATATATATAAATAAAATAAAAAAATATAATATAAAAATCCAGCTGTCGTATACAGGTACTCTCCAATAGTGGCTGAATTTGAAAAGTTTTCACAGAAATGTTTATAGCGTTTCCGTAGAAATCATTTTTGTAAGATTTGTGTGACACGTTGGTAATTAATAATAAATGTAGTAATTGTGAAAAAAAAGTTGTCGAATTTTTGTGAAAAATACAACTTAGTGTAACATTACCGTAGGCAATTTCAGTAAAAAAATATTTTTTTAGCGGAGTTTTGTAAAACGCAAAATTCACTAATGAGGAGATCTGTATATATATATATATATATATATATATATATATATATATATATATATATATATATATATATATATATATATATATATATATATATATATATATGTATATATATATATATATATATATATATATATATATATATATATATATATATATATATATATATATATATATCTTTCACAGATAACACAAACATATTTGCAGAATAGAAAATTTTATTGCCAAATTAAAAAATAAATTTGATTTTATAAAATTTACCCACGAATTAGAAATTAATAATAAACTACCCTTTCTAGATATACTAGTTATCAAAAATAATGATACTTTAGAATTAGATGTCCATAGAAAGGAAATCACTACACTAAGCTACATTTTGAATGACTCGCATCATACGTACGCACAAAAAAGGCCAGGATGAATTTTTTAGTAAACAGGTTAATTCATTTTCCTTAAAGTAAAAGTAGATATACCAAATAATTAAAGTAGATTAAGAACGTGGCCGAATATAACACTGCTTGCCTAGTGGAGAAAGTAATTAACAAACAGAAAACAAAGAATATGTTAGCGAAATCAACGACTTTTAGACTAGAGAAAGCAGAAAAAAAGCTTTGTTTGCTTACCATTTTAACCTCGAAACACGAGGGGTCTCAACTCATTTGTAACCAACATTTTCGACAAAAAAATACTTTTAAAAACTTGCTAAGTAACCCAAAAGACAAGGATAGTAGGGCCAAAATGTCCGAAATTTATGAAACATGTAAAGATTTTGATCTTAAATACTTCGGACAAACAAAAATATCTTTGGAATCAGGTTCAAAGAACATTTGACACAATTAAGATACGATACTATAGATAGCTCTTCCGCCGCCTGGCATATTTGGGATAATACTCACCACATTAATGAGGAGAATCTAAAATTAATGAAAAATATTAGACAACCAGGACAGCTAAACGCCTCCGAAAGTATATATATATATATATATATATATATATATATGTATATATATATATATATATATATATATATATATATATATATATATATATATATATATATATATATATATATATATTAATAAGAAGTGTATGAATCTTGCTCCGCCACTTATGGGTAGTCTCCTGATACATAACTTTACAAATAAATACCGGCATAAGCACGTCTGATAGATAATAAAAGAATACAGATACTTCCGCCAAACGAAATCTGTTAATTTTTGGTGTCGGTCACCGACTACCTGCAGAAAAATATAAATAGAAAAATATTTAGAATTATTCATCCTCTGACGACGCTAACTTGGTGGGTGAAACGATCGTCAGTTTTTTTTAAATGTGTTGTGATTTGGGTTCTCCAAGTGTGCTTAATATAACCGGTTGTCTTTTTGAGAGAGAGAAAACCCTGTACTAGCTTTAAGTACGTCTATGCCTAAGACACGTAGCATAAGAGCCAACATGGCCGCTCAGCGATTGGAATTGATTAAAGAAATGAAAGAAGGAGCTAGAAAAAAAGATTAAGAAGCAAATAAAACAGACAAAGAAGCTAGAAAAAGAGATGAAGGAGCAAATAAAACAGACAAACAAGCAAGGAAAAGGGTGGACGAAGCAAAAGAAGAAATTAGAAAAGGAGATGAAGGGGCAAGAGAAGAACTGAGAAAAAGAGACGAATAAGCAAGGATCAACTGAGAAAAAGAGACGAATAAGCAAGGATCAAGTGAGAAAAAAAGAAGAAAGCAAAAAATTCTGCAAGAACAGGCCAGCAGAATTGGGAATATTACCTGTTGAGTGGACTAGCGTATGAAGCAGGTAAAAGGCGACATCTTTCAGCAAGTAGAAAGGAGAGTAAGGGGTATCGGCGACTATGTAGATGACAAGATCACGATTGTGCAAGAAGTACAGTCTCCAACATCTCCACACCAACGTTGTCAGACTGACACTATTAGCCTACCCCATAACTGTGATGAAATTTTTAAAGCAGCTGTCGCTAGAAACCTTTATTGATGGCACCAGGGATACCGACACATATCACGCTCTGAGGATGGAAATACACAAAAACACACAGAAAGTTTATTTCAGCAGAGCAAATAATTTAGAGGAGCTACAGCAAAAAAATTGGCGCTGAAGTGGAGCGAATTAGTCCTAACACTTTTGGGCGCAGTGTACAAAGTGTTTACACTTCGGTCAATGTCAAATGGTAGGTGGAGAACAATTTAAACATTTTCGCTAAATTTGGTTTATTTTCCTTGGTTCAAAATACTCAGTAAGTGGTGGACGTGGCGCCACCTAGTTGCGGAACCAAGTAGTATGCTGTCACGCCAGCTCCAAATAACACAACGTGTTAAAAATAGAGACTGGATACAGCTAACTAACAATTTAGAAAATTGTCAGCCCTGGCCCATTTATACCCCAATATAGGGACAAAGTATGTAAGACTCGATGCATTTTCGCAACAATTAGAACCGTAGACCGGTTTCGCTCTCATTAGAGCTCTTCAGTACGGCATATAGGGACAAAGTATGTAAGACTCGATGCATTTTCGCAACAATTAGAACCGTAGACCGGTTTTACTCTCATTAGAGCTCTTCAGTACGGCATATAGGGACAAAGTATGTAAGACTCGATGTATTTTCGCAACAATTAGAACCGTAGACCGGTTCCGCTCTCATTAGAGCTCTTACTAATTGCAGCAAAAATGCACCAAAAGTAATACTTATTTTAAGACTGGCTACCATAGCCGTATTACTTTTGGTGCGTTTTTGCTGCAATTAGTATGCCTAATAGCTCTAATGAGAGCGAAACTGGTCTACGGTTCTAATTGTTGCGAAAATGCATCGAGTCTTATATTCCTTGGTTCAATCACTTTTCCATTAAACTGACGTTTCCATTTTTTTAGGTAAATAATGCCAGTTTTTCAAACAAACTTGTTATGTAAGGTACCAATATTTTTTTCATCATCATTTAAGTAGTAAGCAGGTCTATGGAAAATAGCAAAAAAAGATGATTAACATTTCAAAAAACTTATGATGACGTCATGATTCAAAAATAGATGACGTCAATAATGTAATTTTTACGTCTACATTGGCAATTGGAAAGATAAAAATGGACCCGCCTGAGCGTTTTCTTGAAAAAATTAAATAACGCATTTAAGAATGATGTTCCAAACTTTATCGTCACATTGTACATATAAAAGCCTGAATCACTGAATTAAATCTATCCATTTTTAGGACCATAAATAAAGCTAAAAAATAAGTAATCAAGAACCTCGTGGCCACTGATATTTGGCATTTTAAGGCATAGACTGTCACTTAGAAAACACCGATGCTTAAAATGTGCCAAAAATAGCCAGTTTGAATGATGCCAGTCTGAATGGGTTTACTCTATATAGCCTTTTTTGTATTGCGTCGCCTGCTTGATGTAGGCAACAAAAGAATTATTAAAACCAGCAGAAATAAAACGAGTTTTGCTGTAACATAATTCGAAACGTTTGAAATAGAGAAACGTCTAATATGATATCGACGTCGCCTTTTTGCATTATTAATCTTCCACAATTCCTCCCAGACGTATTTTTACGTATAATTCAAACGCCAGAAATAACGTAGCATATATTTGATCATAAATTATTCTACGCCATTCCAAAACAAAAATTCATTCGACTGTTCGGCTATATATTGCTCTTTCCAGTCGTTACAAAAAAGATGGCTCTCGAGATAAGCCATCTAGACTGGAGAGATAGGCATCTTGACACCCTGTTACGAGTGGTGCGTTTGAATAATCCGCGAGTTAATCTCTGAGAATAATTCACCGTCCCTGGTGCTAACGCGACTCGGCTCTCAGACCCTTTGTTGAGTTAATAAGAGTGTCTAAGGCAAGTGCAGAGGGCAACTAACAAAAACTTCCATCGGACGAACACAATGGATGGATGACTTGTCGACGTCTCTCCTGCTTGTCTCTGTCTCACTCTCTTTGGATGAATGAGCTCCGTTTCGGCTAAAATGTCACATTTGGAAAGTTTTCATAATAGATCACTTTACGTTTTATGTCTGGCTGAGGGCACAAAGGGAAAACAGAGCTTATTTAGAAAAAATGCTAAGGATTCCATGCCAAGTGTCTTTCAGAGAAAATTGCTTAACTTTTAATTGGAAAGGTTATTTTAAATCCAAGTTAGTTCATTCTACATTTCTTTGAATTTGATTTAGGCGTGTGGTGTGAAGACTTCATGCGTGGGCGTTTATTCATACATGGTGGATTTTTTTCTTTCAAAACGCATATTTGTTTTGTTTAAAAATGTCTTACTTTTAAAATGTATTTTGCGTAATTACTGATCTTCAATTTAATCGTTTTATTAAAGATTCGGCGCCGATCGTCACCAAGAAGATATTTGGGACAAATTTACGTTAAATGGGCCTGGTTATATATTTTTTAAATAAACTCTGTCTTGTATCCTCTTTTACAGCGATACCCAACTTTCTATACAGACGTTTCAGAGTATTAGCACACAGAGATTCAGTATAATCTTGGCATCATAATATTATGATTTAGTCAACTTCACTCCAGTCCAAAACTCAAATTTAAAAGAGATCCAGAAGTGAGAAATTGGATATAGATTTTTCTTGCTATCTAGAAAATATTTGACGTATTGAAAATTAGCACAGATAAGTTTTTAGTGATGATAAGAATAATTAATTATATTGTGGCTCTAGCGGATAGAGCGCGCTGCCTGCGTTAGCCTTTAAGCCTTTAAAAATGCCTACTCTTCTTTGCTGCTAGGAAACTTTAGATTAGCAGCCTTGGTGGTCCAGTGGTAAAAACGTGTGCCACTGAAATATCGAGTATATGTGAGATATGTTGTAAAGATGTAATCTCAAATACGTTGGGCAGACTAAACGGATGATTGAACCTAGATTCAAGGAGCATCTGGAATAGCTGAGATATGGTACTGTAGACAAGTCATGTGTGGCACAAAATATTTGGGTTGATAATGACCACATAAATAAAGAGAATCTGAAACTTATAAGAAACGTTAGACAACCAGCGAAGCTAGATGCGTACGAAAGTATTTATATTTCTAAGGCAATAAAGCATTAAGGTTCCTTAAACCGAGCCATGATTTGGTGCCCTTTGTTTACACTTTCTCCTCGACATAGAAGATATTCCGAAACTCTGCAGGTGAAGTTATAATGAAAGTTCAAACACCTCGTCCGGCAATTTAAATACCATACAAAGAAAATTTGCCTGCTATTTCGACCCTCTCCTTGTCGGTCTTTACCTAAGACGTAGTATGAAAGGTGATGTTTAGTCGTAAGTATCTTTCCATCCTCTGATGATGCTAACTTTGTTAGTGAAACGATCATCAGGTCATTAAAAATATTTCTTTAGGTGATTTGGGTTCTCCAATTGTACTTATTAACCTTGAATGAGGACATTGCACATTTTTTTATTCTCCTCTTATTCAATTCCCCACATTGTATAGAATCAATTGCCATATAAAATTTAAAATTTTAAGTAATAGGTTTCCTGTAAAAAAATATAGAAAAATGAAAATAATTGTCTCCGCGCCAAAACGCTGCCGTAAACAAAGACGGCCTACTGTGACGTCACGATCCGGTATCGGCCAAACGAGTCTCGCTTACTCACACAGAGATTCTCATCTCACCATTAGCGTTTATGCGACTTACGTGTGCCAGATAGTTATTGTTATCAACTTATATTATTGTTAATATCTATATATACTCGTATTAATTATTTTAAAAACTGTACAGTCTTATCGTATCACTACGGAAGTTGGATTTGTCCAAGGACAATCTGATAATTTACCAAAAATTTATGTACTAGTTTGCATTGTTAGGAAACAACCCGAATTTCATGGGTGTTGAGCTAAAAGGAGTGAAATCTGGGAGCTATGTGTCTGATATAAACTTTTTTTTATCCTGTAAATATCTTTCCTGGATTTTATATAGTAATTTCTTATAAAATATAATGTAAATAAAAGCATAACCTCAAAATATTCTCCATTCAAATAATCTACAATAAAAATATACACCATTTCTTCCTGATTTTTTCATCCTTAGGTACATTAAAGAATAATTTGTCCTTAGGTACATTAAAGAATAATTTGTTGGGGGTAGTTATTGTTGTGGAAGTACATTTGGGCACTATACAGCACTTATAATATTTATGTCCAGGCACTGTTATGTCTTTCGCATTCTCGTATTGTAATTCTGAATCTGCTGAAGCCATCACACAGTCACGCACTAAACTAGATCAAACACAACTTACTACCTTTGAACCTATATTATACACTAAACACCAAAACTACTTAAAATTATGATAAAACCGCTGAGAATTAGATGCAAACACAAACAAAACAAGATAAGGTTAAATGGCGATGCCCGCGTATCACGCAGATGTACCGGATCCTGACGCCACAAACCTCTTCACCAATCAGATCGCATTGTCGCCCACCCTGTCTTTTTGAATTATATTCAATATTTCAATAATTAATTACTAAATAGTGGTTCACTTTAAGGGGGGTTTACTTGTAGACATATATTTTTAGAGTATTTTGCTGGACTTTAAATACGTTTTTCATCAAAAGTAAATTATATGCAACTTCCTCATTCATGTGTTCTACTGCTGCATGAGTGTTTTCATTTTCCCACAGGTCGCGTGGTGAATAACCTCTAGAATTGGGCTAGGTGGTCGCGGGTTTGAGTCTCGTTTTCGGACAGTCTGCTTTTTCACCTGAATGTGGAAAGGCCGGCTTCTGTGAGTTATGTGTGGTGTCTTTGGCTATATGTGTATGTAAGCTCCCCCTCACAAGTCAAAGACTTCTGGATGCGGAGTTTGTCTACTGTGGTGCTATTATTATTACTTTATACATGAGTTTGTTTTTGAAGTTAAATACACCACCTAGAGTAAAGTTAGTGCCGTCTATAAATAGTGTTTTATTCATTTGCATTCTGTTTCTGCATAAATGGCAAAATTATAGTCTACCTGGAAGATCAATTGGAAATAGATTATGTACGGGTGTGAAGCGATATGGATAAAGAAACGTTATAAATATCATCAGAACCGATACATTGGCAGTTTCACTTATTCTCCTTGTACTGATTCCTGGAGTGCCTGCTACACAAACTTAAATCTGTTCTTGGACAGGCGGAATCTTTTTTAAATTTCTTGTTTTAGAGGAAACGAATCAGTTTTAGCAAATGGTATTTGTCATAAAGATTTTTTGAATAGTTTCTGATCCTGCTGTCTTCTGTTTGAATGTTTGTCATCATAGAGGCTTCATAGACATTTTTTGTGCATAAAAAAGAAATCGTATTTTGGATTTCATCATTCGAATGCATCATAAATAATTATATAGCGGCATACTTATTAGGTAATCTTGTAGAAAGGCTTATCAAAATAACAGCTACCTCTTACACCAGGGTGCCGTTTAGACAAGAACAAAATTATAAATTTGTTTATGACATGGGGCTACCAGTGGCACGGAAAATTTGATCTGAAAACTATTTCGAAAAATGTGTTGCATCTACTTTTAAAATAACAAATATTTCAAAAGCAGTTAAATTTACGTCATTGGTATTAGGTAGGCCTACGGATGAGGCCACACTTATGAATACTACTGATAAGGTTTCTTGGTAAGAACCAGATTTTTCGATGTGGCCATACTAAATTTTCCGCTGATTTTAATCAGTAAGTTGTGTTTTTCAAAACCTATTTACTTCTTTAGTGATCCGGACTAGATAGAGTGCCATCTTACTTTCGTGTTTTTACTAACCGTAATGATTCGTCTAACTCGCTGCCGGGAGCAACCTATAAGTATAATTTCTCTTGTTATTAATTGTATTTGATTTGTTGTTTGTCGCGTTTTTTTACAACATAAGTCTCATTTATATCTGTAGTATTTAATTGTGTAGATCATTTGTTCAAATTAGTATTTTATAGTAATTGCTATGTAAGACAGTGTGACTACATTGCAATCAATTACTAAATTATCGCTGTAAATTCACTATACCTTGTTAGACATGTAATTAACGCGAGTTAACACATGGCTTCTCACGATATGTCACGTAGATGGTATCAAGTTACATTTGCATGCAGCAGTTCCCATAAGCAGATTCTACGAATTATGCCGACCGTTGCAGATAGTGCCAGCAGTGCGAAATCAGAGGAAGCTAGATCTGCATGTTCTCGTGAGAACCTGCAACGAACACTTATCCGATTATTATATAAAGCCACTGTTTTGTATAATATTTGTTCAGTATTAATTTAGGCAGTAACTATGCTAGTTTGTTCTTAAATAGTTTAAGTAGTTTAATAAATTTTTTTAAAAAAGCAACCTAAGTACAAGTGTTGTTAATTGGCGCAGTCGGTGACGGATCTCCCAGCAACCTAAGGCATCAAAAGAATATTGGTTCCTTGGTTTTTAAGAAAAACAAATGGTCATCTGGTTCCTACTATTACTGTAAGTTGCTCTCCTATATTTTCTCTGTTCCTTTGTCATATGTATGTGAATATATGTCGGATATTGATGAATTAATAAGCAGACTTAACCAGTTTAATTTTGCAAATAACTTACAAGTCATTCCTGAAGAAAATAATTTAGATAATAATATTGTTGAACAGGAAGTTCAGAATAATTTAACTCGTGATAGTAATAGTATTAGTCTTGTAGAACAAATTGATAGTAACTTAATTAGTACCGCAGAAAATAACATAAACATGGCCCAAGCTAACAATATAGTAAACAACTTTAGTGAATTCTATTTAAAGATGATACCTGAGTTCAATGGGGAACCGGCAAATGTTGGTAACTTTCTTAAGGCATGCGATCTCATTATGAACACATTTTATAACGATGAAGATGAAAGATTATATTTAAATCATTTTTTAGTTAATTTTATACAGTCAAAATTAACCAGTCAAGCTAGACTTATAATTAGCACAAAAATTATTAATAATTGGCAAGACCTAAGACAAGCTATAGTGCAAAACTTCACAGACCAACGAGACGACACTAGTCTTTTGAGCGAACTTTTAACACTCAAGCAGAAACATAATGAGGATGCTTTAACATTTAGTAATAGGTGTAGATATATTGAACAACTTCTGGTCTCTAATTTAATTTGTAATGAAGACAATCAACAAATATTAGAAGTGAAAAGAGCAATTTACGCTCAACAAACATTAAAAGCGTTCCTCGGGGGACTTAGAAACCCTCTAGGAATGGTAGTAAGATCCACTGCACCTGCATCTATTGAAGATGCTCTTAAGTTTATAGTTCTGGAAGAAAATTACGAGTATAGAGATAGGACATTTCTTAAATCAGGCAATTATACATCGCCAAATAATAAAACCCCCAATCCACAAACCAGGTCTTTTAACAATCGTTCTACTCCCCAAAACTTTCCAGTTATGCAATTTCAGAAACCATTTAGAAATAATCCCCAATATCAGAGCCAAAGTAATCAAACCTCACAATTTAGGAATACTTCCCAATATCAAAGCCAGAATAATCAGAATTCACAATTTTCTAGACCGCCCTCTTTTAAACCAGAAAACCCACGAGAACATTTCCAAAACAGATATCCTGAACCCATGGATACTTCGAGTGGCAACACAAGGTTTACAAGACATTCCAATAATTTTTCAACACAGTCAAGAAGAAATAACTTCCCTGCTAATCAGCAAAGATCCACAGTTCCAGGAACAAGGTTTAATTCTGACGAACTATTTACTCATGAGATTGATACACCTTCCGAACTTTACGATCGTGAAAATCAAAATTTTCCTACACCGGGCACATCAACCGAAAATCCTTAATAGAAATAAACAATCTCAATTTATGTCAACTTCCGTATGTTGAAATCCCCGAACTGCCTGGAAAATTGCTCATAGATTCGGGAAGCAGTAAAAGTCTTTTGAAACCAGATATTGTTCAAGAAAAATATAAAAATAAAATCTTTCAAAAATTATTTCACATTAAATCAGCTCATGGATTCTCCGTGCACAAATATAGGGCAAATATTTTACTGAATTCAATTACTAATCGTCCACACGAATTTTGTTTATTTAATTTTAATGATAACTACACGGGTTTGATAGGAGCCGATTTTCTCCTTGCAAGTAAAGCTAGGCTAGATTTTAATAATAGGAAATTATACTTAGGTAGGTTAGAAATTGATATACATTTTCCTTATGAATATACTCTTGAGCCAAATACGGAAACTAAAATCAATGTTCCTGTCAATAAGTCCAATGGATATGGACTTGTTAACCAAATGTTAATTAATAATTTATTTATACCTGACTGTTTAGTTAAATTGTCAGATAGTGAGGCCAGTGTTAAAATAATAAACCCAACAAAATTAGACTCCCGTTGTACCACACAAGTATTTGGACGATCCTACTCTACATCATACTAATCCTTCTAGCAACAATATTTATTACAGTTTTTGTCAAAAGAAGATGTGCCCAGCAGAATGAAAGAAGCAAAGCAGAAGCGGAAAATCCCTTAAGAATTCCGAAACCCAAGGGTTCCGTCCTCTAATGGGGGGAGGAGTTAACACATGGCTTCTCACGATATGTCACGTAGATGGTATCAAGTTACATTTGCATGCAGCAGTTCCCATAAGCAGATTCTACGAATTATGCCGACCGTTGCAGATAGTGCCAGCAGTGCGAAATCAGAGGAAGCTAGATCTGCATGTTCTCGTGAGAACCTGCAACGAACACTTATCCGATTATTATATAAAGCCACTGTTTTGTATAATATTTGTTCAGTATTAATTTAGGCAGTAACTATGCTAGTTTGTTCTTAAATAGTTTAAGTAGTTTAATAATTTTTTTTTAAAAAGCAACCTAAGTACAAGTGTTGTTAATTCGCGATTCAACAAGTATATTTTTCCGTTAAAAATACAAGGAATACTACTACTTCTGAACCGAGAAGCACCGGGTTCGATTCCCAGGGTTTCCCTTTCACTTTTTCAGTACATACTGTACAAATAACATCAGCCGGGGTAGTGGCATTGTATTTGAGCAAGTTGAATGTCTTCACGTTCCGCACTTCGGTGGGGATGGGGGTGGTGGGGCGTAAAGACGTCGGTCCCATGTCCATGCGATGTTGGGCACGTTAAAGATCCATATCCTTACAGAAAGGCAGTGGTTCGGCAACGTTAGGAGAATAGCGAGGTGATACTGCTCCCCGGCGTTGATGTTTGGCCATAGTCAAATAGCCCGACATTAAAATAAAAAAAGGTACCACATGCAGCGCCCTGTAAAGGCTGGGGCTGGATCTTGGGAATTAGTTATTTATTATCGCTACTGAAAACTTATCTACACCTGTTTTTAAGACAATACGTCAAAGACTTTTCTACAGATCAAGCAAATTTCGAATTAAATGTCTCATTTTAACACACTGTACACCTTGAAATTTTGACTGATGTAAGGTTGGCTTAACCGTAATGTTTTGATTCCAAGAAGCTATTGGATTCTAAAAAACTAAAGGGTTATCCAAGCGAGCTTAAAAATGACAGACAGGTATTTAAATTTACCTAACTAGTCCTATTTTTAACGGTCTTTAAGGTCATTTTTATGGCTAAATGCATTGTTACCTACCTGCTTTATGGAAGAAACTAACAGGGGTGATAAACTTTTGTATTAGTGAATTTTCGTAGAAAAAAATCACTAATGGGGAGATCCCGACTTTTGAATTTTGAAAACATTTTTGCAAATAAGCGCCAACTAGGACCCCTAAAGCCCATATCCGGGGTCAGTTTAAATTTTTCTATATATATATATATATATATATATATATATATATATATATATATATATATATATATATATATATATATATATATATATATATATATATATATATATATATATATATATATATATATATATATATATATATATATATATATGTATATATATATATATATATATATATATATATATATATATATATATATATATATATATATATATATATTCATTGATAAAAATTATACAGTATGCCTATACAATAAGTCTGAGACTTGTGCTGTACATTTGCATAATTTTAAAAGTTATATCTAAAGCAATGTGACAATTATATATCAAATTCAGCAAACTTCAAATTTTGACAAACTAGGTGAAAATTTTTCTTCACTTTTATTTCTTCAATCTAATGCTTCACCCATTGCCTTCATTTATGATAGATCTAAACCACTTCAATACACCATCTTAACTATCACTCTACCTCCACATACCATATTTTTGCCAAAATTATTAATTTTATATAAGATCAAAACTGACATTAAACGTCAATCATTATTATTATTTTATATATATATATATATATATATATATATATATATATATATATATATATATATATATATATATATATATATATATATCACACAACTTAAAAGATAATGGGCCGATTTTGATCAAATTTTGCGCGTACCTTCCTTTTGTAAGTGACTTGGACAAGTTCGTTAGCCAGGAAAATGGGACAAGGTTTTCGGGGAAAATTTTAAGTTTTCTTTCGAACTAAATTTTTATCTAAAAAAAATAGAAAGCTGTGATAACCAAATTTGGTGGGTAGGTTTACGATATAAAAGGTAAACTACAAACTGAAATTTAGATTTCTGTGTTACAAGAAAAAAAAGTTATAATAAAGTATTTGGTTCCAGATCATTTCTACGAAAATTAACTACCATAACGCACTTGGTGCGTCCAGACTTTTTTATTATAACTGTCATTAACCTAGAATTTATATATATATATATATATATATATATATATATATATATATATATATATATATATATATATATATATATATATATATATATATATATATGTATCTATGTATCGGAGATAACTCAAAAAATACTAAACTGATTTCAATCAAACGTGGCAAAAATCTTGTTTGGGCGAAAACCGTCGTTAATCAGCCTTTATCTTTGATCCGGTGGAAAATCGGGGAAAACTTTTTGAAAACGCTTTATTGTTGTATCAGAGTAACTGAAATGAGACTTTACACGTGGCTAGAAATAGTGCAAATACACCTATGTTGTGAATTTTCAGTAATTTGGTACACAATATTTAGAGTTTTTTCCAAATTAAAAATAAAACATGCGTTAAAACTACTTAGTGGTTAAAGTCCAATGCCTGACAGACAGAGTAGTTAACTGCCACGCGTAAATTGATTCATACAACAGTTATAAACCTTACATCAACGGTAACCAAACTAAATATATACCAAGCATAAAACATACCACCTGAACTAACAATCATGAAATCTCTGCCACAATTATGGAAACTGACAGACGACATAAAATTAAAAATTTACCAAGTGGTTGTTATTTAATTGGGGGATTCAATCAATTATTAAAATACGCTATATGAATGGCCCAAATACCGTTTTAGCGCAGCATAGATATATTATCCTGTCACATAATATTGTAGAAATGTAAATAAAATCAAGTCAAGTCTATAAAAATGATTCAAAAATGGTTTCTTTTACCTTGGAACCTAAACATAAGAAACAAACTTTGACTCTGTTTCAATGGCAATTCTACTAATTCTATGATTAATTATTACGTATACTTTTCATATACTACCCCGGACACAAAGCCTGTGTCAAATGTCATGTAGACAAAACGTTAGTTGACGTATTAGCAGATAGCGCATTGGAAGCGTGCTGGACTGCTCCGCAGAAGGTTGCATGATCGAATCCAGCTCGATGAATGTATGTTTTTTATGTTTTATTTTGACATTTAGGGAAACAATAGTGCACATATTTCATGCGTTTTGAACAAGATCTCATTTTCTTTAAACGCCTGAACAAGTTTGACACCCTGAAATTATAATTTTGAGCAGACATTTTGTTATTGTTGATATTGAAAAAACCGGTTTGATTAGGTTGACTAAAACGAAATCATACTGGTGATTAATAAGGAAAAATAACTGCTACGTTTATAATTTGGCAAATGCTTTACTTTTCTAAATATTTAAGTTTCCTTCTGGAAAACTTTTGTATAACTTTAATCAAATTTGTAATACAAGTTTCTTTTAAAGAGACGTACACTATCTACAGATATAGCAAAATTTAGTTCTGAGCTTCATAGAAAATGGAGTTTTCGGTTTTTCCTCAAAAGGAGTTAGAACATAAGTTTTTTTTAGATAATAGAGATATATCGATGACAACACTTTCGAAAGAATACGTCAAATGTGCGCGTACCTACTAGGTCCTCTAAAATCGATCTTTAAGGTCTGTGTAAGTTTAAAGTATTAGCTATACTAATATGCCGTATAATAATAGTGTACCATTATTTCCCGAAATTTTTCGAGTTGTCGGTACAATATATATATATATATATATATATATATATATATATATATATATATATATATATATATATATATATATATATATATATATATATATATATATATATATATATACAGAGATCTCATTAGTCAGTTTCTCGTCCCACGAAAAAAATCACTAAAAATTAGTTGCCTAGCAGCGGAGTTGTTTACACTAGGAAAAAAAGAATATCACCAGTTTGGAGCAAATCTTTGTAAACACATTTTTTCTATCTTAAAAAATACAAGTGCCTTTCCAAGCTTTTTGGGGGAAAAAGAGCTTGTTTTATTTCCCCAATATTTTGCAGGTGCATTGATCCCACCCTCGCTAACTAGTCGGCTTTGCTAATTAGCGTTGGAAGCAGAATATGTTGAAGAGGTGGACTGTATGTGGACTGTATTTATAACTCTAGGTGCACTGGATTCCAGAAGATTTCAATAATACAATTTTTTATATTTATATATGTTGTATTGTTACTATATACACTTTGAACTTAAGATTTATTTACAATTTGCGATTTTACACTTGACTTAGTGGGTTATTCAGGAGATTTCACAATCTTATTAACTACTTGCTATTGCATTTAACTGCACGTATACTTTATAATTTCGAGAAAACACTGACTTTTCACTGTATCATTGTACGAACGGAATTTCTGTAGGAAGATTGGAGCTTGACCTGAACTGGCTTAATCACACTAGTGATGTTAAGTAGAAGATTGGGATCTTAAAAGTCCCAAAAAGCGATAAAGATGAGATTCATTGCAGAACGGCACTGTAGAATCGAACTGGCTTAAACACACGAGCGGTGTTTTAAGTAGAAGATTAGGAATTCGGGGTCCGAGGAAGCGAAGAAGATGAGATCTATCGTAGAACTGTAGCACTGAACTGGCTTAAACACACGAGCGGTGTTTAAGTAGAAAATTGGGAACTCGGATTCCCAAGAATTTAAGAAAATGAGATCGAACGTAGAACTGACTTGTAGCTTGCGAAAGGCTTGCTTTTATCGAGCTTTCGCGTAACGCTAGGTGACGTAGTTGACATAACATAATGTCAGTAATACAGAATGGCCAACTAGGTAGAAGCATTATTCCTAGTAAAGAAAATCCACTGGGTGCATCTAAAGAATATGTCAAAGACAACTAAAGCTATATACAATAACGGACTTAACGGTATATAAGTATTCTTTGTATGACATTGTTCATGCGTAAGCCTAATGCGATACAGACGCTTAGAGGATAAAGATTACCAGCAAATTGGAAAAGATTGTGACATCCAGAGATAAATAATTCCAGGTAGAAACTTAAATGATAGTGCAACCGAATGAAAGTAAAGAGACAGGGGCGTACCAATTTGTTTCTCCAACACTTTTTACTAACCTTATATTAGCAAATAAATTTGAGACCTATTTTAGGTTGTACTAATACTATTTTCATTTCAGGTATGGAAACGAAGAAGCAGTGAACTAGCTTTTAAGTGGGGTACTATTGGAATGACTAGTCTTGACGAACCAAGACCAAATTTCCATGGTAGTATGGGTGTTGATGCTGTCACAGGCAGGATAATGCCCCAATATCCCAGATACTTTACGACACTAAAGGTGAATAGTTTATTAACAAATTATCAGTTTTATGATGTGTCGGTTGGAAAATTTTAGCTATTTATCAATTTTTAGAATTGCAATAAGTTTTTGTTGACATTACGTACATACTCATTGAATATATTTACTATTTATGCTTCTATTTCTTACAATTTCTGACAACTAGATATACCTACTAACTAGCACGTACAGGGTGACACCTAAGTAACGCAACAAGGCCATAACTTTTAAACCGAGAAAGGCAACGAACTCAAAATATGTAGGATTGAGACTGTTTTATGGCATTATCGATATTTGTAAAGCACCCTCTTTTAAGAAGATGGCAACCCAATAATTTACTAAATAGCACATGGGTCACCCGACAAATTTCTGTAAAGTCGGATCAGCCTACTTTTTGATGGTATTAATTATTTTTAAGTTAACTTTGTCATAAACGGAACACAATCGACTTTCCATGAAAACAAATTAAGTAAAATAAAAACTAGTCAAGTAATTTTATCGCTGTCCAAAAGAAGCCTTAAGTACATGACCTCATCAAGAATGGAATTTATGTAAGCGATAATATAAGCTACACATTGATCATTTGACCCAGAAAATCAGTTTTTAATGAATTTTTTTAAAAAGCTCACTAATGAGATCTTGACTTTTGAATTTAAAAAAAATTCTTCAAATGACCGCTAAGGCCCCCCAGAACACATAGCCGGGTTCAGTTGCAATATATATATATATATATATATATATATATATATATATATATATATATATATATATATATATATATATATATATATATATATATATATATATATATATATATATTGTGTGTGTGTGTGTGTGTGTGTGTGTGTGTGTGTGTGTGTGTGTGTGTGTGTGTGTGTGTGTATGTGTATGTGTGTGTGTGTGTGTGTGTGTGTGTGTGTGTAACACCGATAACTCAAAAAATAATGGGCCGATTTTAATTAAATTTGGTAAATACCTTTCTTTTGCAAATGGCTTGGATAGGTTCGTTAGCCAAGAAAATCGGCTCAGGTTTTCCTGGAAAATTTTGTGTTTTCTTTCACACAAAAAATATCTCCGCAATTCACAAAGTAAAGGCAACCAAATTTCGTACGCGGGTTAATATCGTTATAGGTAAGTTACCTACTAAAATTTAGCTCTGTATGTCAAAAGACAAAAAAGTTATAGGCATTTAAATTAAAATAAATTGGGGTTTTCCTCAAAACGTCAAAGTTGCGATTTAAAACGTCAAAATTGGCAACATTTAGGCAAAGAACTTGAATCTAATACGGGCTACGGAAATAAAATGTCTCAAGAAGAATGTTTTACAAATCCTGAAGTCTTAGTTTCAACCGTGATTGCCCTTCATTTTACTAAAATGATTCCATAAAATTTATTTCAAATAGACCCTTTCTCTGATGCTTGGCAATAGCCTTAGCTATAGAGTTTAATGGTATATAATTTTTGTCGGATTTTCGTAAAAAATCAATAAAGCTCAATATATCCGTTATTATACAAGATATGAAAAAAAATGTATATATTAATTATAGGCTGTCTTGAGCTACATATTAAAAAATTATTTCCACAATCACAGGATGGCCCATAAGTCGTTGGTGATACAAATTTTCTTTTAGTGAATTTTCTTAAAAAAAAAATTTACTAATGAGGAGATCCCGACTTTTGAATTTTGAAAAAATTTCTTCAAATGACCGCGAACTAGGCCCCCTAGAACACATATCCGGGGTCCGTTTCAATTTTTATATGTCTATATATATATATATATATATATATATATATATATATATATATATATATATATATATATATATATATATATATATATATATATATATATATATATATATATATATATATATATATATATATATATATATATATATATATATATATATATATATATATATATATATATATATATATATATATATATATATATATATATATATATATATATGTATCACACCGATAACTCAAAAAATAATAGGCCCATTTTGACTAAATTTGGTGGAAAAATTCCTTTTGCAAATGGCTTGGATAAGTTCGTTAGCCAGGAAAATCTGCCCAGGTTTTCCCGGAAAATTTTGTGTTTTCTTTCGAAAAAAAATTATATCTCCGGAATTAACAAAGTAAGGGCAACCAAATTTGGTACGCTGGTTAATATCCTTATAGGTAAGCCACCTACCAAAATTTAGCTATGTAGGTCAAAAGACAAAAAAGTTATAGGCATTTAAAGAAAAATAAATTGGGGTTTTCCTCAAAACGTCAAAGTTGCGATTTAAAACGTCAAAATCGGCAACATTTAGGCAAATAACTTGAATCTAATACGGGATATGGAAATCAAATGTCTCAAGAAGGATCTTTTACAAACTCTGAAGTCTTAGTTTCAACCGTCATTGTCCTTCATTTTACTAAAATGTTTCCAGAAAATTCATTTCAAATAGACCCTTTCTCTGATGCTTGGCAGTAGCCTTAGCTTTAGAGTTTATCGTTTAATGGTATATAATTTTTGTCGAATTTTCGTAAAAAATAAAGCTCAATATATCCGTTATTATACAAGATATGAAGAAAATTTGTATATATTAATTATAGGGTGTCTTGAGCTACATCTTAAAAAAATATTTCTACAATCACAGGATGGCCCATAAGTCGTTGGTGATACAAATTTTCTTTTTTTTTTAATCAAACACGCCTTATGTTATTGCATTTTTGAATTTTTCAGCGATGCATGTTTGTAAGAAAACAAATTCGGGACGCAGCAAGTGCGTTATGGTAGCGAATTTTCATTAAATGCTTCAAATTTGAATAGCTCAATTTGCTATTAACCTATAAGGTTAACCAAGAAACGAGTTTTTCCGGGAACACTTTAAGTTTACTTTTGGAATTTTTTGTACATTTTCACACAATAAAGTTATTTTTATGAAACATGGCACATTGTTTTTACTATATAGGTTATACTGGAAACCAAAATTGATGCCTGCTTTCTTAAAAAGGAAACACACATATTTGCAATTAAAAACATTTTTATGAAAATTCACTACCATAACGCACTTGCTGCGTCCAGAGTTTTTTTTTTTTAATCAAACACGCCTTATGTTATTGCATTTTTGCATTTTCCATCGAAATATAATGCATGTTTGTAAGAAAAGAAATTCTGGACATAGCAAGTGCGTTATGGTAGCGAATTTTGATCAGATGCTTCATATTTGAATAGCTCAATTTGCTATTAACCTATAAGGTTGATCAAGAAACGAGTTCTTTCGGGAACACTTTAAGTTTACTTTCGGAAATTTTGGTACATTTTCAAACAATAAAGTTATTTTGATGAAACATGGCACATTGTTTATACTATATAGGTTATACTGGTAACCAAATTTGATGCTTGATTTTTTTTAAAATACACATATTTGCTATTAAAAACATTTTTATGAAAATTCACTACCATAACGCACTTGCTGCGTCCAGACTTTTTTTAAATTGTTAGCCTGATGTTTCATAGTGGCAAGCCTTTTGGTTTGTGACTTAAAACACCTGTGCTTTTGTTACTTTACCTCATTTACTTTTTTGTGATATGGCTCATCTAAGTGAAAAGGAACGTATCGAAGTTTTAATGATAATCTGTTGTGGTGATCGCAAAAGGACCTATGATCACGTTTCTCATTTATTCAATAAGGTCCACCCTGACCGCCCATCTCTTAACAGGTCTACCGTAAGCAGACCTCGTCATACATTTACTGAAACAGCGAGCGTAAAAGAGGGCTCCAAATCTAGCCGCCCTGCAGCTGCTACTTCGGACGATAAGACGCTGTATGTATTGCTTGCTGTACAAGAAACTCCCGAAACTTCAGCATTGGAACTTGCTACAACGAACGACATCTTTGGACGTTCGTACAGCTCATTTTTTATCAGGACAATTATTTTCCGTATAAGGTTCACAACCTGCAAGGACTGCTTGCACAGATGTCTCATAGAAGGATCTAATTTTGTGAACAAATAATTCAGATTATTCAACAAAATGGAGATTTTTTAAACTATGTTGTTTTCTCTGATGAATCTGCATTTGCCTTAATGGTAGTGTAAACAGACAATTGTCCATATTGGTCTGACAGTCACGCCCATTGGATGGAAGAAATTCATACCCAACATCCTTAAAAGCTGAACACACGCGCCTGAATTATCAATTAGTATTAGTATTAGTATTAGTTTATTGATATATAAATTTTACAATGCATCTTACAAAAAGTATTAAACTTGTGTCTGCAATTGATGCGATTTGGAATCGAATATTATACAGAAAGAAATGAAATACTGCTCGAAATCTTCTTGAGAGTGACACAGCTTCAATGCTGGTTTTCCAAATTTTAAACTTAATTAACTGTCCATAATTTTTGCCTATAACCAGTACCTCCTGTGCATCCCTGGAATTTCTATATTATTGTATGGTAACCAAATTGTCTTCTTTTGACTTAGATTTCAGAATATTTTTAATGTTTAAACACAAAATTTTTAATATGTCATTTTGACACTAATTTAATAGTTATATCAATCATTATGTAATTGGACTGTTCTTCTTTAAAGTGCATTTAACAGGTCCACGCTATCTAAGATTATTACGAGAAGGTATTGTACCCCGTATTAGAAAATTTTTTCAAAATTATTTCTCAATGTCTACTTCCAGCAAGATGGAACCCCACCTCATCGAGAGGTAAGAAAATCTCTCAATGTGACATTTCCTAACCAATGGATAGGCAGATGAGGACCCATTGAGCGGCCAGCTAGGTCTCCAGATTTTTATCCACTCGTTTTTTTTTCTCTGGGGTTACTTAAAATCGTTGTTTACAATGATCGGCCTGCGAAGTCGGAACAGTTGCGAGACCGAATTGCAGTGTCCTTTCAACAAGTGCCTAACGGATCGCTGCAAAACTCCATCCATCAGTTCGACAAAAGTCAGATGTTACCAATTTCCTAAAGAAATTTTCTGAAAAGCCGATTGTTTTCGTTCCTACCAAAAGTAATTTAATGTTGCTATTTAATAAATAAAAGGGTCGTAGCCCTCCAGGAAGGTGGTCGATAATGCAACAAAATAGTCGTAAATAATCTGTTACGGAATCCTACAGATTTGGAGTTCGATACCTTTCTCGCTATAAAAGTTATGGACTTGTTGCGTTACTTATGCAAAACCCTGTATACTGGACTTCATTTGACTTGTATACCAAGTGGTATGTCTGAACTTAGTAAAAGGCATACCAGGCAAAACCGGTTGGTGACTTCCAGGACAACCTAGTTCTACTAAGCACATAATATGTAAGATTTATAAGGTGTTTTTTTACAGATGTATTGCGTATCCATACCAATCGTTTTTCTTTGCATGGTAGGAGCATTTGTAGTGATGTTGGCATCTTTCTGGATTGAAAATTATGTTAGAACTTTAGAACCACCTAATGATTACCTTATACAAATACCAAGTATAGTTTACACAATATTGGTTTATGTTATGAACATTCTCTACAGGAGATTGGCAACGTTTTTAACAGAATGGGGTGAGTACATATCCTTATATGAGTATTGCTGTATTTTTTCTATTTTGTTGGTATTTATGCATATAAGCCCAGTTTTTAAAGACACTACCTGTGGTATTGTTATAAGATCCATCCGGTTTTAATGTTAAAACTATCTTTAACCCAAAAAGGTCATCTTTGCTCCAAAACGACGTTTTCGTGAAATTTCATTAAGAAAATTCACGATTAGAGAGGTATCGATGGTAAGACTTTTTAAAAAAATTCAAATGAGTGCGAACTAAGACCCCTAGAACCCAAATCCAAGGTCAGATAAAAAGTATATATATATATATATATATATATATATATATATCTGTGTGTGTATGTGTGTGTGTGTGTGTTTATGTATGTATATATGTATGTATCCAACTGATAACTCAAGAAATACTTGACCAGTCAAAACCAAATTTGGCAATTCCCTTTATCTTGTTAATAGCTTGGATGAGTTCGTTAGACAGCTTTGACACTCAAATACTTTTAGGAAAAGTGCAAAAAACTGTTTGAAAACGCATTACCTTTTAAATTACTAGAAGCATTATACTGAAACTTTACAAGCACGTAGATATCGTGTCAGTCGTCCTACCTACCAAAGTGGAACTCAATTGGTTCAGTAAATCTTGAGTTATAACTATATAAAGAAAAATAATTTAGGCTGTGACCTGAAATTACCCATGAATGTATGCCTATAATGTCATGACAAGATCAGACAGATAAATGAGGGTTCCGCTGCTATTGCAATCAAATTAAGTTTTAAACGTACAGGCTACAAAAATTTGTCACAATAAATAATCGGCGGGGTTGCCATTTGCAACAACTCTTATCTGAATCTGTAGATATCAACAAAATGTAAATAAATAAAAAGTTTAATGAAAGTGATTCAATTTGTTTAGAAGCAATCTTGAGCCGCGTTTTATTATGTATAAATATTAGGCTTCCTATTTTCACGGTATTTAAAAGCCATCTCCCTCTCCTAGTTTAATCTGACAATACCACTATTTGTCATTTGTTAACTGACAGGAGTTATAAGGGAAACGTCTACATTCTGCGCATAACCTCAAAACCGACTGCGCTAATACCTTAGAATCTTATAATATAAAACAACTACATATATTCTAAGGTTAACACAAATAGTAAGTAAATTGGGGTCGTTCCCAAGAATTGTTGCTTGTTTATGCATTCAAAGTGGCTGTCGGTATGTATGGGGGGGGGGGGGGGGGGGGTTAACCCCCGCGACGAAGCAGCGAACCAAGATTTTCAATTTATGTTTAAATTGTTTAAAGTATTTCATTTGTTTAAAATATTTTTTCAAAAATGAATTTGTGGTTGCCTTATTTGGCAGTCTCACATAGAGAGCCACAATATGTTATCATTAAAAAAAAAGTCTGCACGCAAGTATAGTAGTGACACAAAATATGGCAATAGAGGAGTCCGTTACTCTTGTCCATAATGCATTAAACTACAGGAGTTATTTTTTTTATACATAGGTTCAGAATGACCTACTGAATGTAAAAACACAAAATCCTTACAAATTAGGATGGCGGAAAGGCCGCCATTTTAAGAAAAACCGTTTCGGCCTATATCTCCGTAACCGTGCATTTTAGGCTAAAAAGGGTAATGACCTTTATTGTAGATAATTGCATTTCTCATCTTTTTTGTTAAATATTTTTTTTATCACACATCTTTGTTAATAATTGTTTAAAAAACGCGCGATAATAATGCCCACTAGAACACATATCCGAGGTCAGTTTCAATTTTATATGTTTATATATATATATATATATATATATATATATAGATATATATATATATATATATATATATATATATATATATATATATATATCACACCGATAACTCACAAAATAATTGGCGGATTTTGATTAAATTTGGTAAATACCTTCCTTTTTCAAGTGGCTTGGATAGGTTCGTTAGCCAGGAAAATCGGCCCAGGTTTTCCCGGAAAATTTTGTGTTTTCTTTCAAAAAATATCTCCGGAAATTAAAAGTAAGGGAAGCCAAATTTGGTAGACCGGTTTGTATCATAATGGGTAACCCACC
Organism: Tillus elongatus; assembly: GCA_964006375.1. Lineage (NCBI taxonomy): Eukaryota > Metazoa > Arthropoda > Insecta > Coleoptera > Cleridae > Tillus > Tillus elongatus. The sequence goes on along the minus strand of OZ023265.1, from coordinate 54,018,094 downwards.
TACCAAAATTTAGTTTTGTAGGTTCAAAGACAAAAAAGTTATAGTCATTTAAAGAAAAATAAATTGGGGTTTTCCTCAAAACGCTAAAGTCGCGAATTAAAACGTCAAAATTGGCAACATTTACGCAAAGAACCTGAAACTAATATAAGGTATGGAAAGAGAATGTCTCAAGATGAATGTTTTGCAAAGCCCGAAGTCTTAGCGTGAACCGTCATTGTCCTTCATTTTACTAAAATATTTCCAGAAAAATTTGTCGATTGAAAAGTGCAACATTTAACGTGTTATAACCTTAAAAATGTTGATTTGAGAAAAAAAAGTTTTGAAGAAAAATTGTAGGAAATTTGTCGATTGAAAAGTTAAGTTTGAAGCATTTTATTTCTTAAACAATTATTAACAAAGATATAGGTTAAAAAGTCAATTATTCAACAACAAAAAAATGGGAAATGCAATTATCTACACTAAAGGTCATTACCATTTTTGGCCTAAAATGCACGGTTACGGAGATATAGGCCGAAACGGTTTATCTCAAAATGGCGGCACTTCCGCCCTCCTAATTTGTAAGTATTTTGTGTTTTTACATTCAGTACGTCATTCTGAACCTATCTATCAAAACAAAATAACTCCTGTAGTTTAATGCATTATGGACAAGAGTAACGGACTCCTCTGTTGCCTGTACTAAAGCGGTGCTAAGGCAAATTTGAGACCCAAAATATTATGATTCTTTTTACATTAAAGAAAAGGTAGATAAACTCTAGGTCAGAATGCGCGCAGTGCCTCGTCAAATCTAACATCGGTATATCAACTTTGACACTCCAGTTTCGATTTTAGATAGAGCAAAATAAATTAGTTTATGTATTTCATCTATTTGATTACTAATTTAACTACCTCTTCCTTATTATTTATTTATCCATCCCTCTAATGGACATATTTTTTGAAGCGGGTCAGCAGGAAAGAAAAATGTAGTTTTTAATTCCTTATATGATGTCTCTGATGCTCTCCGATAAATCAAGAAAACTTTTAATAGAGCAATATAGAAGGCTTTCCGTTATGACTTACATAATATAGTCAATTTTAAAAGACATTACAATGCTCACTTCATAAAACTTCTGCTGTGACCTTAAATTTCGAGATTACTAGCCAATAAAGCGTTCTCATTTGAATAACTCACCACCGTCATATTTGACCCGCTCGTAAATATTTTATAACCTTTCTATTTTCTCTTTACGACATTGCAGAAAACCACCGGACGCAGTCCCAGTACGACAGACACCGGGTGACAAAACTCGTCCTGTTTGAATTCGTCAACAACTTCATGTCCCTGTTCTACATCGCTTTCATCGTTCAAGACTTGGATATGTTGAGGAGTCAGCTGCAGACGATGCTCATCATCTCGCAGGCAATAAATAATTTCCTGGAAGCTGTCTTGCCACTGGCTTTCAAGTATTACACGATGAAGGTAAGGGCGCCGTCGGGAATGAGATATTCATAAATGTTTAGTTTAGTTTCATACAAAAATTATGATGCAGCTAAATAATGCAAATCTAATTAAAATTAAATTTGGTAGATATATGACACAAAAATAAAACACTTTAAAAATAGTCCTGGAAATTGAATCATAACTTTCAGATAGCTGTGATAATCGACTCTCCTGAGAAAGACATTCTCATGAAATGAATTTAGGGTCCATGACTTGAACACAATGAAAATATTCGTATTCCTGTACCCACAAATTTCTGAAGCGTTATATTACTCGGGTTATTATCGCCTATTCCATGTAGCGATCTGCCCAAAAAACAACTCGAAATATTCCTTTGTCGGGTACTAACTGGATACCAAATTTGAAGATGGTATCTCAATTTGTCCGAAAATTATTGCGCCTACTAACAGACAGACGTACAGACCAACTCACCGACAGACGAAACAAGTATCGTTCCAGAACCAAGTTTTCTATATGTTTTGAGACTTTTTACGCAGTTTTAGAAAAATAAAATTTTTTTCACCGATATTCCACCCCACACATTTACCCCTTAGTTTAATTTCACCACAGAATACCAGATGTTTGATGAAATTGAAAGTTTTCTAATAATCAGACCGTAAAACGTTATATTACTCAAGTTTTAACGAAAAAATTTCAATTTTTACCTAATCATCCCCCATTCATCCACTACCCCCAGAGAGATTGTACCCAAAAACAATTCGAACCGTTTGTTTATTGGATGCTAACCGTATACCAAATTTGAACACGATATCTCAATTCGTTGTAAAGTTATAAGTAGTTAAGGGGACACTTGAGCCAGACAGTTCTAGTGACTTTTGTTGCAGTTGGTAACATTGTTTGTCATGTGGTTAAGTACGGGTTCTACATTACCGACATGACAGCTGACAATTAGCGCCATCTAGTGACTTTTCTAGTGACTTTTTGTTGTAGTTGGCAACATTGGTTGTCGGTTGTCCTGACCAGAATCTGGTCTGTTCAGGGCAAGATAGATCTGTTCAGTCCTGAACACACCAGATTCATCTGATCTGCTCAGGACAACTAACAACCAATGTTGCCAACTACAACAAAAAGTCACTAGAAAAGTCACTAGATGGCGCTAACTGTCAGCTGTCATGTCGGTAATGTAAAGTTCGTACTTAACCACATGTCAACCAATGTTACCAACTGCAACAAAAGTCACTAGAAAAGTCACTAGAACTGTCTGGCCCAAGTGTCCCTTTAACTACTGTTATCGTGGCTACAAACAGACCGATATACCGGCAAACACAAAAATGCTCGTTTCCAATCTTGTTTTCTATATGTTTTCGCACTTTTTACGACGTTAAAGGGGAAAAAATTGTTGAAATTTTTGTCGCCGACGATCACGATGTGGAAGTAATAACCTTTTAAAAAAAGAAAAATATTTAATAATTTCAACTGAACCAAGTAACTTAATTACTTACACATACACATTTAGAAGTATAGCATCGGTGACAAAAATTTCAATTTTTTTTCCTCTTAAACGTTGTAAAAAGTGTCAAAACATATAGAAACCATGATTTGGAAAGAAATGGTTTTTTGTCTGTCGGTCTGTATGCCTGTCTGTTAGTAGCCACGATAAACGAACGCTTCGGATTGTTTTTCGATAAAATCGCTCCAGGTGGCAGGGATGAATGGGGGGTGATTTGGTGAAAATTGACATTTTTTCGTTAAAACTCGAGTAATATAACGCTTTAGGTTTAAGGTTTGTTTATTAGAAAACTTCCAATTTCATCAAACCTCTGGTATTCTGTGCTGAAATTAAATTAGGGGTTGAATGTGTCAGGGTGGAATATCGGTGACAGAATGTACGAAGTTTTTTTTTTTTTTTTTGATAAACCGACGTAAAATGTCTCAAAACATATAGAAAACTTGATTCTGGAACGAACATTTTTTGTCTGTGGGTCTGTCGGCCTGCCTGTAGGTCTGTATCTTAGTAGGCGCAATAACTTCCAAACAAATTGAGATATCATCTTTAAATTTGGCATACAGTTAGCACCCAAAAAAGGAACGCTTCGAGTTGTTTTTCGGTAGCATCGCTTCGGGGGGTAGCAGATTAATGAGGGGTAATTTGGTGGAACTTGACATTTGTTCGTTAAAACTCGAGTGATATAACGTTTTAGAAGTTTTATGGGTATAGGAATACGATTATTTTCTTTGTGGTCTAGCCATGGACCCTAAAGTCATTTCATGAGAATGTCTTTCTAAGGAGAGTAGATTTATGATTCAACTTGCGGCACTATTTTGTTTTTCAAGAAATATTAGCAAAGTATTGAGAAGTATCTACGACAACGTTATTCAAATAGTTTTTGCATCTACATTGCGTACTTTAGGAGATATTTGTGATCTGATAGCCAACAGCATCAAAAATAAAAGTATTGACTTTTTAGCCAGCCTGTATAATGTAACAACCTTATTTAAACATAAGATCGTTTGGCTAGGAAAAACTAAAGTAAGTAAGCTTTGACAGCACACAAGACACGTTGAAACACGTCAACGCGTTTTCAGATTCCAGTGCTTTTAAAATATTGCTACCACGATTTTCACAATTTCTTTGTATCGCCCTGTATAAAATGCCAAAAGGTCTTAATCAAAAAAAACTGGCCATAACGTCTGGATAATTGATATTAACTCACTTATTATTCAAAATAGGAGACGCTACAATTTTTAAAACAAAATGGCGAACATCGAAACTTTTGCAACCTTTTCACGGTTTTATTTTATAGCCACTATAATTTGCAATTTTGAGGTTTTCTAAAAATTGTGTTCTTTTGCATGCTCTAGACCTGCGATTACTAAAGTGGATTCCACGGAACTCAAGGGTTCCGTGGAAAGGTCACCAGGGTTTCCCGAATCAGTTACAAGTCTAAACTTTCTTAAGGTCAAAGCCGCTGAATTTTCTTTCTCCAAAACAAAATTTAAAAAAAAAGCTCAAATGATGTTGAATAATCTACTACCGTAGTTCAGATTTTAGTATTTACACAAAAATTTTCGAAGCTTTGTAACATAAATTTTTTTGAACATTAACGAATCATAATTGATAGAAATTATTAAATACTCAATGAAAGGCTTCTGATCCAGACAATACATTTGATTAAAATCCCCACGCGTCTCGACTAACTAGTAGCCATCCTCAGGGGGAAATTTTTCAAATCTTGAAAATTGAAGTCAAAACTAAACGGAAGGTTAACCAAGTTGGAAGTTTCATCTATTGTACCAGAGGTCCAACAAAATCGCACCAGAATGTGCCAGAAAATCGATTCACAATGCAATCCAATCAATATAAGACGGCGACTAAATCACAAGACAGGAGCAAAAGTAGGCCATTTTAGTACAATTTTCAAGAGTTGAAAAAATTTGTCCCTGAGGATGCTACTACTTAGCCGAAACGCGTAGGGATTTTAATAAAATTTACTGTCTGGATCAGAAGCCTTTCATTGAGTATTTAATTATGTCTTTTCCAGACTGTGTGACGTTTAGAAGTGAAAAGATATAAATTATGGCTGAACGAGTTTTGGTTCGGGGTTAGAAGTGAATACCCTGAACTAGCCAAAAACATTATCTTAACTTTGCTCCCTTTTGTGGCAACCAATCGTTGTGACACAGGCTTTTCAGCTTATACCTATAAAAAAATTTAGGACGAGGTTGGCTGCTGCTCCAGATAAGCGTATACAACTGTGGGACTTAAATCCAAACTTTAACACAATTAATTAATAATACAGTGAAACAGTTTTATTCGTCACATTAACTTGGTGGACAATATTCCGAATAAAGATTTTTTACTCTCATTTTAAATTGCGGTGTCTTCTACTATTTTACCATTAAATGTAGGGTACGATAAAATAAAAGAGACTTGTTGGGTGTTCCGTACCCTTAAATTTTTAGGAACCGCTGATCTAGACCAAGCGAGCTTTTGTGCAGTGCAAACCACATCAAAAGTAGTCGACTTTTAAAAAAGTAACTGCTGATTGAAAATTGTGCTAAAAGTTGCTTTTGATTAAAGGAACAAAAATTTATAGTTTTTTTACCAGACAAAAGTTTTTATTCATAAACAACCCTTTGTTAAGCATTTCGGTCCATCTGAACCATCTTCGGGGTTAACCTAGAATATAAAAATATGTTTTTCAGAAACTATGTTTCTGGTAGGTCTAACATGCGAGTGTTTCAGACTCGAATTAGCAAGGCGATGAATATAAAAGACGGTTATTTTCAAAGCAGCAAAATTCAATCTGTGCACTTATAGAAATAAATTTTGTACAGTTGAAAGGATGATTAAAACAAAAAACGTCAAGTAGCAGAAGTGACAGATTACATAAGCAATGGTCGGAATCAATCATCACTGATTACAAAACAATACAGTATAAATTTTCTGTATATGAAAGGAACAGTCAGGCACTGGTATTGGGGGTAAAGACTACCACAAGCAACTTGATAGACCTCGAGAATGCGGCAGTCCAAGTGCGAGACGCAATCACCGCGGCATATAATGCAAAATGCGCCCTAAAAATGAGGGCACGTTAGGGGCGGTGTACTGGAAGCATATCCACTACACTGCGGACAATATGCATACAGAGCCGGGGTGTCAACAGAAACTGCACCAACTGGTGCTATAACTGTGGAGCACAATTACACTTGGAGAACCCAAATCACCAAAACACATATTTTTAAAGGCCTGACGATCGTTTCACTAACAAGGTTAGCGTCATCAGAGGATGAAAAAGAGCCTAACCTTGTTAGTGAAACGATAGTCAGGTCTTTAAAAAAGATGCGTTGTGGTGATTTATCTTCTCCAAGTGTACTTGTCAGTGCTCATCATAGGTTTCAATCTTCATCTACCGGATAACACGCTGGAGAACAGTAATTTGGCGTTGGGGTTCTTCCTAGACATAGAAGGGGCCTTCAGTGACACCTAATTCGGATCGGTACTGGCAGCTGTCACAGAGCGTGGAATAGAGAAAACCTGTTGCAGGTCAGGTCAGGTCAGGTCATGCTTAGAGAGAGAGCTGTGTTCACCACACTCGCGGGGGATACTCCGCTGGTGAGTTTCGCGGCTGGGTGTCCGTAGTGTAGCGTTCGGTCTCCCTTGCTCTGGTGCCTAGTGGTAGATATGCTGCTGCGGAGGCTCTCGGGAGAGGAGTACGAAATACAGGGCTATGAGATCGACATAATCATCATGGTCAGGGAAAGGTTACACATTCAGCCTGGGAGCGAATGCAGACAGCACTGAAAGTGGTGGAAAGCTGGACGGTTAGCCAAGGGCTTGAAGTTAGCCCCGAGAAAGCCACCGTCATACCATTTACGAGAACGAGGAAGTGGGAGGGCCATAGAACTCTGACTCTATATGGCAGGAACATTCCCATGGCCAGGAAGGTAAAACGTCTTGATGCAGTACTAGACTCCACGTTAACCTGGAACGGCCACGTTGAAAAACTACTGCCCGAGACAGTCATGACCGTAGCCGTTACCAGGCGGCTATATGGAAAAACATGAAGACTGGGACCTAGTATGACCCACTGTATATACACAAGCGTGGTCAGACCATCGTTACCATACACAGCACCGGTATGGTGACCCCAGGTCATGCCATCCAGTACCAAACAAAAACTGTGCAAGATTCAAAGGATGGCTTTTCTAGGCATCACAGGGGCGATGACTTCAACCCCAACAGCCGCCATGATGGTGTTGCTGGATCTGACACCCCCCCCACACACACACACACACACACATTTAGTCATCATAGGGGGTGGGGGTTGTCTGTGATTATACAGACTAGTCTGCGATGATGGACTGAAGGCCAACCCAGACTGGAGGGGCCACTGCAAGATTCGGGAGATGATGAAGGAGCCCATATTTGAAATGAGGTCAGACTTCGCGAGCCTGCGAATCCACACGGAATATAGATTTGCGGTAGTAATCCCCAACGGCGAGGCTTTGCGGGAGGAGACGCTAGTCCTACTACGGGGCGCGCTCGTTTGGTTGCTCGTATCGCTGGATTTAAATACGAACTTAAAGTTAAATAAGAAATCCTGTCTGGTAGAGAAACCTTTAGTTATTGTTTCTTTAATCACGTCAAACCCAGACGTATTGACGTGTAGAAATTATAAAATGTCTTCTGTCGATGTTTAGGTTGACAAGTTTATTGGCATTTTTGTATGTTTTTGTTTTAGATTGGAATCTTAAAGAAAGGTGTCTTCGCTGGGAAAAAAACTGGGCCAAAAGTATTCCATGATGATTATGATGTGACTCCTCCTCAAGTACGCGTCTTAGAAAATGTTCCAGAAGTGTCTCCAGACGATTCACGAATTGAAGCAACCAACAAGGAGGGACGCTTAGAAAGTTATGAGGGAACATACGATGACTACTTGGAATTGTTTATTCAGTTTGGATTTGTCTTCCTGTTCTCTTCTGTGTATCCAATAGCTGCGTTTTGGGCTTTGCTAAATAATATTATTGAAATTAGAGCTGACGCGTTTAAACTGTGCAAAATATTCCAGAGACCAATGAGCCGGAGGTCCAAAGATATCGGAGCTTGGCAGGTAAGGTTTAACTTTTAATAAGTTTCTTAATGAAACAACGGCAAACAAAATGTTTTTTCAAATATCAAATAAAAATTTTACGATTTATAAAGAAAAGAAATGAAAATAGAATCCACTTAATAATAAGTGTGTAAAATTATGTTTTTGAACAAATAACCAGTAAGGGAGAGTGGGCGAACTATACGCACCGAAACAAGATATTTTTCTCATAATGTAACCTGCAAACATTATACTTTTGTTGTGTGAAGGTATTCCTGTATATGTATTCAAACATTCAAGCGGCATAGCAACAAGCACAACAAGTAGAACGCGCACAGTCTCCCACCCTACGGGATAATTATTGTACGCAGAGGGTGGGAGACTGTGCGCACTATGAGGAATTGTCCGGCTGAACAGGATAGTCGTGTCTGGAGCCAAAAGAAAGATAAAATTCGGGTAAGAATTAATAAGTCATCCACGAACAGGCATTTATTAACATTATTGATTATAAATATGTGCCTGTTGGAATATCTAAGACCCCGTACAATAATCACAAATACGGCGCGGTCACTGCATGCTGCATGATTCCAAGTAGAACAGCTTGTGCATCGATACCTTAGTTCCTTATCGCGACCAAACACCGCAATTATCACAAATTTCTTCAGATATTTGAAACTCGTCAAGACTGGCAAATAGATTAAAAAGATCTACATCATCCAGCTCATCATCGTTACAAATATTCAGATTCATCGCTTGTTTTGGGCAACGGTTACGGTTTGTTCTTTCTAATCGCCCAATTTTTGTTTTTATTGTTCTTGTCTTTATCATCTGTATTGCCTAAATTTCTTTTACATTCGCTTTTTACCTGCTGTTTTTTTCTCCCCTCTTCAGCCAGCTTTAATTGTTCTTTCATAGGAGTCGATGTTTCGCAATTGTGTTTACGAGACTTTCTCTTAGCCGCATCTAACTCAACGTTCTTCTTTCTGTTCGGCGCAAAGCTAAAGTGATTCGACGTGGAAGGGGGTTCTATTCCAGATGGTTTCCCGTGTATTATTTGAGATTTCCTGTAACTTGTAGACGGTTTGGAATCCAATGTTGAAGGTCTGTCAGCCAGACTATGATGCTAACACAACGGCCGCGTGATTTCCAACAATTACAACTTCATCTTCCTCTGCGTTCGATAGAACTACTTCAGCTACCAAGCGCCTGTTCATTAGGAGCCGCAAAATCATTCCCAGGTTATCTATCTGGGCTTAATGGGTAAATCTTGACTGTGCTAAATCCAGAGAACGCTTTTTCAATGGTAGGCACTTTCACAAACGACCTGTTTAGAAGCTCTGCCACATCGTCTCCTGGGATTCTTTCGTGTGCTGTATTGATTTAAATGTTGAGTCGAGAGGCTGTAGATGGTCGGATGTATGCGGTGGAAGAGACACCATGTGAATAATTTTTTTCTTGTGGAAACCATAAGCTTCTAATAAGATATTATGGCTTGAATGGTTATCCATAGTTGAAAGAAATGGGCCTGTTTTTTTTTGGCACTAACGTTTATTTAAAAAAGCTTTTCATTTTTGGAACATGCATGGAGGGCCCCGATCGATCCATTTTTTTAAAGAGCTAGGGCATTCAGTTACGATGATATATGTATTAATAAACGAAGGCGCGAGTTTCCTGTAGCACATATGGAAAATACTACTGTTATTATGCGCTCTCGCTCACCTACATTTTGACACCTTTAGGCCGATTAAGTCTGGGACACTTTTTGAACTACAGTTTCCTCCATGTTATATATCTTGTGCGGAGGAAAATTATAAGTCTTTATCGAAATCTTGAGGGTGCTGTAAAACTTCTTGATTGCGTCGGAGTTAAAGAAGCAGTCCCGTTGATGCTAGTACCTTCTGGCCGCCCTAGTTCTATTTTAGGGTTTTGCTTAAGAAATCCATACAACTCGTTACTAGCATCTTGTCTTCTAACTAAGAAATTATGACCAATGTTCTGTTCTTCAGCATCCCTGAATGCCAACAGCCGAAGTTCTGTAGGCGTCAAACCATTAAAAAGTTTCGCAACGGTTAGCACGTACTCCTTCAGTTGCTCACCAACTGCGGGGGAGGTTTCGAATTTTGACCAATCCTTCCCAGGTCGCGATACTAAAGGTGTGGCTAACCTTAATTATCGTTTTTTAGTTGTTGACTCCGGTATATCGAAAGCACGACCAACCTCTCTTATTTTTCTATCTTTATTTATTTACTTTAAAGCTATTTCCAATGTTTCCGGATTCCAGATTTTTTTTGCGTTTTACGCTGATAGTTGCGATGAATCTGTAATAAAATATACAAAATAACTATTTTGTTCATGTGACTTTCAATCTTATTAAATTTCATAGGTAACTCATAATTTCAATAGGTAATTACATGCAGCTAGCGAGCAATTGTGCACAAAATGCGCGAAATTGCCCGGCATTAGCGAGCAATTGTGCACAAAATGCGCGAAATTGCCCGGCATGGTGTCCAAGACAAAAACAGTCATAACCAAAAGAACAAGCTTGTTAAATATATAATATCTTAGCTAAGCAGATCATCTGAACTATGCTGATTACGACCATGCATAACGAGAGATTATTAAAAATGTATACTAGAAGCTTACCTTCTTAATTTGTGCACCGGCAAAATTGTAAGTAAACAACCACTTTCACCATTTATTGTCGTCGTTCTCTAGGTTATTGAAATGACGGAATATGTGCAAACTATATTATTTATTGCAGCGTCCGCTAGATGGCAGTGCTGGTAAAACTCGACAGTTACTTGTATTCTCAGGAGGGGATAAATGCCTCTCAACGTACGGTAGTTCACGTAATGCCCGAATGGAGTCTCTAGTCGTTACAGAAACATTTTAGCGGGATGATTTTAAACTCAGAACCAAACAAAACAAGGTTAACCTCGTGCTCTGTCTTCGACTGCCGAATCTAGTTTATTATATTCAATTAAGATTTACTTACTGTTTTATTAGATTAGCATGATATTAAAATGTTTATTATGCCGCAATTATATTATTCGATTCATAAATTGAGTAAGGCGTGCAGTGTAAAATTCATAGGTTATAATCTAAAGCTTTACAGAATGTTCGTAACATCATTATAAAAAAAGTAGAACATTTTCAAATTAAAATATTTGTTAGCGTTATGCCATGATTTGTTGTATAGCTCATTCTTCTGATAGTATAATGTTTGATCTTAAAGATAAAATAATGTTTTAGTGAATTTTCACAGAAAAAATTAACTAATTCGCAAGATCGCAACATTTGAAATTTGAAAAATTTTTTTCAACTTAGCGTGAACTAGGCCCCCTAGAACACATATCCGGCGTCAGTTTCAATATATATATATATATATATATATATATATATATATATATATATATATATATATATATATATATAATCACACAATCACACTGATAACTCAAAAAATAATGGGCCGATTTTGATTAAATTTTGTGAGTACCTTCCTTTTGCCAGTGGCTTGGATAAGTTCGTTAGCTATAGTAAAATGAGACCAGTCTTTCTGGGAAAATTTTATATTTTCTTTAGAAAAATTTTTATATCTCCGGAAATAACAAAGTTATGGTAACCAAATTTGGTATGCAGCTTTATACAGTATGGTTCAAAAAGATGATACCACTTAATTGGGATTAAGGGTGGTTGAAAAAGATGTCACCACTGAAATGGGATGGACTTTTTTTTTAATATAAACACATATACTATGTACACAATTCCAAATACAGTTTTCAGACCTGACGATTGTTTCCCTATCGAAGTTAGCGTCATCAGAGGGATAAATAAACAATTCGGTTTTTAGACCTGACGATGAATGAAGGGATGAATAAACTTTATTCATCCCTCTGATGACGCTAACTTTCTTAGCGAAACGAAATTCAGGTATAAAATCTGTATTGTGATGAATTGGGTTCTCCAAATTTTCAGTGCTCATCACAGGTTCGAAACTTCACTCATTTCCCACATAATCATGATCTGCGTCTCCCTTGCTAATAACTGGACGTTTATTTATGTAATAAATTATGTATAATTTCATTTTTTTTTTTCACTATCTGGCTTTGTTGTAGTACACTTTTTGCTGTGATGCGTTTCTTCTTTGTGGAATGAAACGTTAACTGTTTCTTGATTCTCTTATTGAAAGGTGCAGTGCTAGATTCAGACATCAAAGATACAGCTTTCTAACATATCTAAAATTATACTACCTCCTTTCCTTAAATAGTCGAGTATCTGACACAAAATATTACCATCAGTGATTATACTGCATTTGACTTATATTTCGTTCATTTTTTCATCATACTGTAAGTAAATTTCAATGCAATATATAAATTAGATTTATTAGAGGTCGGAGACCTGAACCACTAGCTTTCTGACTTTGTTTGGTTCCAAGCTCAAAATCGGCGGGGTTACAGTGACTTGTGCGGGGCGTACCCAGAGAGACACCACTCGGATAATACGTGAACTACCGTACGCTGAGCAGCATTAAACTGTATTCTCGCGACTTAACTTTATGGTTAAGACGTTAGATTTTTTTTTAACAGTTATTCGTTGATTAAACTAAAAGTGACATATTACTTTAATAATAAAATGTTAATACAAAATAAAGTAATATAATAATGTATTACACGATGTATAATTAATGAGCAAATATATAATACTAATACTAATACTAATAATAACACGTCGTGTCTTAAAAGTAGTAAGTGCAGAACAAGAATGAACGCGTCTCTATATGTCGGCTTCATTCTTATGGATTTTCCACCAGGGAGTGGCTCTATTGTCTTAAAAGGTGATCTTGATATGAACTCTGCAATGCAGCTGTATTATTGTTAATGTGGCTTTCCCTTGTCTATTATTCTATTAGTGCGCCGTTGCTGCTGGGTGATACCATAATGCTGACGAGACTAGCTGCTGCTTGGTCCCGTTAGAATGTTTTATAAGGGGCTATTGTTGTAGTGTTATTTATCTCGTGGGTAGCATTGGGCGCCTAATTAGCTACCGAGCATCATTCCCCATTCTCCCTTAACTACATAGTGCATGATTTCACAAATAAATAAATGTAGTAAATTTGTAAATATTCTTGCGTAAAAGTGTAAATAGTTTTTCATATAATTTTTACAGTTATGTATTAAACATTTCAGAGAGCATTTGAAGTTCTTGGTGCTTTATCAATTTTAACAAACTGTGGACTGCTTTACCTTAGTCCAAAAATGAGAGGTAAATTCATCGACCTAAATCAAGTGGAGCTGATATTGATGTTTGTTTTCTTGGAACATCTTCTACTTGGGATTCGGTTTCTGTTTCACATTTCCATTTCTGACAAACCGGAATGGGTACGTGTAGCATTAGCTAAACGAAATTTTGAATCTAAGCAAGCACTGAAAAATGAGGTAAGTATATTTAGCGAAGTTCTTTCTAACAATACTTTAAATTTCAGAGTTTGTTTCGTCCGGTAATAAACAAAAACTACATAAAAATGAAAATTATATTGACAACCTGCAAATTAATATAAATGCCAGTTAAAATCTTGCTGCTTAACGCTAATTATTTTATTTTATCGCGGCTTGCCAAAAGTCACGAATCTTTTAGCCCTTTAGAGACTAACGGGACCATGCGTCCCAAGGTAATTTTCTCAATACTGGTGGGCTCTATTATCTGAATATTGAGGCCAGTGCGTTCGCTCATGTCTCCATAGCTTCCGCCTTTTGAGTTACCTTTGTTTATGTTGACCTAACCTAAAAATATACCTCAACATTAAGCGACTTGCTAAGAGCGTCCGTCTTTATTCAAATGTTTTAAGGGGTTACTTATGGAATTAAGTAAAGTCATTGTGCATCTTCAGGTGAGTAGTAAGTATACATCAGGGGCGGCTCCTCAATAAGTGCGCCAGTGAGTGCACACTGCCGCCTGCCGTGGAAAAAAAAAATTTTTGCTATGCTATATTTTAATAAATTTTTATTCACTTTTTTAGCTCCTGCATCAACAAACAAAATTAGTATATCGAGGATCGCAGAGAGTCGGCAGCCATTAATACATAATACAGAATCAGAATAAGTCATAAGTATAGCGTTAATCGTTGCAGACGTTATATACATCCATATCCATATAAAGCAGTCAGGCGGCGGTTTGTATTTTTCGGCGCTCTCCAGGAAATGCGATACTTCAGTGCGAAATGATCACCGATCATCGTCGAAAACGACCGAATAAGCAATCTGTTGTGCGCTATAAAATTACACACTTCCAGTTTGTAGCGAACTTTTGATAGAGCGTGTGTACCTACTACCTAGTAATTTTCGTCTTTGGGTCGGATTGATTTTTAGTTAGATCATTTCGTTGTTGTTTACATGTTCTAACAAGACAATTATTATTATTATGATGGCCACTACTTCGGTTATTTAATAAGTGGACAAAATAATTGTGATACTGTGATTAATTCAGTGGATAATATAAATTTAAAGGTTAACTTTTTAAATGACTTTTTAACTATTATAACATATTACTAACTAGAGGAAAACTTGGTAAGTAGTTAATAATTATTAAGTTTAGTAAGTAGGTTTTTTTAGCGAATTTTTATTTAAAACAATTCACTAATAGAGTGGTATCGATGATGAGACTTTGCAAAAAAAATTCAAATGAGCGCGAACTAGGACCCCTAGAACCCTTATCCGGGATCAGTGACAATTTTTATATGTTTATATATATATATATATATATATATATATATATATATATATATATATATATATATATATATATATATATATATATATATATAATGAGACATACCTGGTTCTCGGGTTGAACCGCGTCCAGAATTTATGAAACACGACGTTTCGGCTCCGGTTTTGGAGCCATTTTCAAGAGGTAAAGGAAATATGTAAGGACACTCTAAGGTCTCAATCTGCCTACTCCTTAGAGTGGTGGGTAAGGAAATATGTAAGGACACTCTAAGGCCTCAATCTGCCTACTCCTTAGAGTAGTGGGCGAAGGAAATATGTAAGGACACTCTAAGGCCTCAATCTGCCCACTCCTTAGAGTGGTGGACAAAGGTGGATAAAGGAAATATGTAAGGACACTATAAGGCCTTAATCTGCCTACTCCTTAGAGCGGTGGACAAAGGTGGGTTGGGTTGTTGTAGCTCGATTACGGGACCTCAATCTGCCTGCTCCCCAAATCTCGCCGCAGATCGTCTGTGAGGTCACAGTGTGTTCAACCCTAGGCCTCAGAGAGACCTAACTTAAAAAATAATTAACTGATTTCGATGAAACTCGGTAAGTGCGTTTGTTTTATTAATGGCTTGCCAGAAAAATCGGACAAGGTTTTTCCGGGAAAATTTTTAGTTTTCTTTAAAAAAAAAATTTCTCTCCGAAAATTACCAAGCTATTTTAATAAAATTTGGTGGATATGTTATGAGGCCCTACTATACACTAAAATTCAACTTTCTAAGTTTATTGAAAAATAAGTTTTTCAAAATTTGAATTTTTTTTCGAAACATTTTTTTTCTCAGACAATTACAAAGTTATTATAATGATATGTGGATATATGGCCTTGATATACCTTACTAGGTACCAAATTCAACTTTCTAAGTTTATAGAAAATTAAGTTTTTCAAATTTTGAGTTTTCTTTTGAAATTTTTTTTTCCAAAAGTGCAAAGTTATTTTGATGAAATTTGGTGGATATGTTGCCCCGGAGAGACCCTACTACACACCAAAATTCAACTTTCTAAGTTCGTAGAAACTTGAGTTATTCAAATTTGATGTATTTAATAAAAATTCACTACCATAACGCACTTGCTGCGTCCCGAACTTTTTTTTCTTGCGCACACCCAATGCATTAAGGCACGAGCCGCTACTGGTATACATATATAAAGCGAAAGGTTTTAGGAAGGACAAAAGAATATTCGAAACTGGGATATTATATCCCAATACTAGTGCGAAGCGGGATTATAGGCCCCAGTAGTTTTTTTAATTAATTTGTTTGTAAGTTGAATCGAAAGAGATTCATGTCGACATATAAAATGTCTTGTGGTGATTTGGGTTCTCCAAGTGTATTTATCAGTGCCCATCACAGGTTTCAATCTTCACCTAGTGCGATTAAAATTGTTGACGTTTTGTGTTTGACAATGTCCCTTCTAATTCGATCGCAATGTGCAGAATAACCAAAAGTAGCCAAAAATAATCTTTTGCATACTCTACAGTCCATACATGCCATGTCTTTCAAATAATAATGTATGCTGTCTTCGTGACTCTGCATTGTTCTTTTACTTTTGTTCCTCGCACTTTTCACGGCAAGATAAACTATGTCTGACGATCGACACTTCGTCCCTATTAATTGTTTTTTACCCATCTCTGTTAAGGGTGGCATTTAGCAATGATTTTAGTATGGAAAAACTAGGCCTCCTTACATTGTAATTATCTTAAGAAATAGTAGGTGTACGGGAACAATTTAAAAAGCTGCGTAATCTAGACAAACTACAAATGGTGGGGAATGTTCACAAATTTCAAAAAATATTTTGCGTAATTAGATATAATTAATTGAAATTCACTTAAATATTCCAATGATTTAGATAAGATTATATATACGAACATGTTCCAAAAGAGATGCCTTTGACTATTCATTACCTGTAGGAACATGTAAAGATTTAATTTCGATAAAATCTAAGTATGTAACCCTTCTAGTTTTTTTTAAATTACCTTTTCATTAAATGTGCACACAATACGATTTCTCCGACTGCCCGAGGCAAATTCAGTGCAAGTGCAACTGCATTGTCACTGCCCTGAGAGATGACAAGCTTGCCAATTGTATAACAGATGTGGTCAGAATCGAATCCCATGACTGACTACCTCCGACATAAGCAGTGTTGTCAGTGTCATAAAAAACTCACTGAAATTGGATACTCCGATAACCATAAGCTTTTGACAACGTAAAATAAATAAGCTGGTTAATAACGATGAAAAGAACGATAGAATTTGCCATTGACATTAATTTTACAAGGCATTATTTGACGAAGAAGAAGAAGATTCAATCGGGTGCTTGTTGTTATAGGCACAAATATTACCTGTCTCAAGTTCATCCAAAGGCATACAATAGAAATCCTATCTTTTCCATCTCCCTCCACCCTACGTCCACCGCTCCTATAAGTATAGAATATAAACAAAAGAGTAGACAACCGGCAACGTAGCTTTTTTCGAAGGCAAAATTATTACAGCCTTTCTACAAATACAAAAGCGGAAAAAGACGCCACCTTCTGAGAAGTAGCTCAACTTAGTAAGACTTTCGATATAGTTTTAAGGACATCCTTAGTTCAAGACATTGAGCAGCACTTGTCTGGATAATATTTTCTATCTTTGTCGGAGGTACTTCTTCGTCTAGGATATCGGAGCCTTAAGTTTTTTACTGCACCTCTCTCTGCCGTTAGATTCACAATTTTCCTGCAAACTATGCTTTTTAGCGTTCTCCAAAAATCGCACACTTGCAAATCAGATTTCTGTCTAACTAGTAAATTTCCTTATTTAGTATAACGATTTTGTCTATTGTAGTCGGTGTGATTTAAATCCATATCAACAAAGGATACTACCAAAGCTTCAATGAAAGTCACATCATAGGTATCAGCCATATTAGTATCATGTACAGTAATAAAAAAACTCTAGCAAGTACGTTATGGTAGTGAATTTTCATAAGAATTCATTAAAACTAATTCTTTAAATTTGAATGGACCTTGGAGGTCGGTTTTAGATTCCCAGTTAGCGATTATTTGAAAAAAATTATATTTTATATGGAGCTGCTAAATTAAAATTTGGTCTTAGATAGGTATAATATGGAAGTACTGTAAGTGCCTTTAAAAAATTGTGTTACAAATTTTATTAAAGTTACAAACGTTTTTCAGAAAAAATAAATGATTTACAAAGGGAATGTACCTGTCGAATTATAAAAATATGTAAGTACTGCAAGTGTCTTAAAAAAATTGTGTTACAAATTTCATTAAAGTTACAAACGTTTTTCAGAAAAAAAATTATTTACAGAGGGAATGTACCTGTCGAATTATAAATATGACAGGTATTTTTCCATATTAATTGCTTCGATGGTTTTGTTTAAGTTAAATCATCCAGTTTTTGCAAAAAATAAACAACAAAAAAGATTTTTTTATGTTATGGTAGAAAATTTTCGTAAAAATATTTCAAATCCGAAAGCTCAATAAATGTCCCATTAATCCAGAATCTTCAATCTTGAACCTTAGTAACACCTATGTAGACGCACGTGGGTAATAAATTAAAGAAAAATAACATATTGAGCTTCGTTTTGTTTTAAAAAACCTTTTTTGTTGTTTATTGTTTGCAAAAACTGGATGGGTTGACCAAAACAAAACCATCCAAACAATTAATAAGGAAAAATACTTGTCATATTTATAAATTGACGGGTACATTCCCTTTGTAAATAATTAATTATTTTCTGAAAAACTTTTGTAACTTTAACGAAATTTGTAACACAATTTTTGTAAAGGCACTTGCAGTACTTACATATTATATCCAAGACCAAATTTTAATTTAGTAGCTCCATATAAAATATAATTTTTTTCAAATAATCGCTAACTGGGACTTTAAAATCGATCTCCAAAGTCCATTTAAATTTAAAGAATTAGTTTTAATAATATATCTTATTAATAGTGTACAATTCTTATGAAAATTCACTACCACAACGTACTTGCTGCGTCTAGAGTTTTTTGTGATACTGGAACCAATAAGTATAACTTAGTATTTGTTTCACTCGCCAAGTTATTAAAAATATTGAAGAACACAAATAACGATAAGCATGTGCTACTAACATTTGATCAACAATTATTGTGTCAGAAACTTTAGGACCAAATCAAAAGAACACTTTTTAATAACAACCCTAACATAATATGTAGAGATATAATATAAAGAGCTTTATAACAACAAACGTGGCTAGTGACTACTACTCCATGTAAGGATCCCTTGCAAAATATAACCATAAACAACACTAACGAATCTTCGAATGTTTTGAGGTTAGTTTGATATTGAAGAAATATATTTCTGGATTATAATGCTACTGGTGCTGAAGCATCGGAAATCAGCACTGAGCTTATAGTTTTAAACCATTTCATTGAAGTGAAACTTCTATTTGGTAATACCTATAACAAAACATTTCAGTTTTAATAAATGTTAATAACACGTCGAGTGTCTGACGTTTCAGCCTCGGCAGTCGGCGACTCTCGTTTAGCGGTGACAGTTGCCCTACCATGCAGCGGTGACAGTTGCCCTACCATGCAGCGGTGTCAGATTGAGTAAATTAGAATTTATGATAAATCAAATGAGAAATTATTGGTAACTCAACATTTATTAATATTAAGCCACATTTATTAGATGGATTAATTTTTTTTGACGAACTTTTATTTGTCATTGATAATTACAAATACGTGTTATTACCCTATGTTTTACATTTTAAGATGATTTAAATGAAATTTTATTAAATCTGACAACCCGGCTCCTTTATATTTAATTGTCAGGTGACTGTGGCTCTATTTGAATTATCTCTTCAAAATTACGCATTCACAGTCTAACCATCCGTATCAACATTTCATATTTACATTTTTTTTCTAAGAAAAATTAAACCCACGGTACCCATCTACGAACTCATCCAAGCCATTAACAAAATCAAGGTAATTCCCAAATTTGGTCGAAATCGGTCAAGTATTTTTAGAGTTAGCGGTTGTATATATATATATATATATATATATATATATATATATATATATATATATATATATATATATATATATATATATATATATATATATATATATATATATATATTGAAACTGACCCCGGATATGGGTTCTAGAAGCCCTAATTCACGCTCATATGAAAAAAATTACCAAAAGTTTTACCATCGATACCTCTCTATTAGTGAATTTTCCTAATGAAAATTCACTAAAACAACGTTTTTTCCCGAAATATACGTCATGGAATTACAAGCACGATCTAAAACACTGAGTGCATAAAACATAACAGCATAAACATAAATATTTCAATTTTATCCCAATTTTTCTCCAATAGTCCTTTAATAAATACCCATTCCTCAAAAGTCCGTTTTTTTTTGTGTCGTCAAAAATACAAAAAGGTCGCAAACATATTAACTAACAACAGTCAATATTTAGGCGAAAATAATATGCAAAGGTAATGTTAATTTACTCAAATAACATACACCTGAGTAATATATAGTGGAGCTTCCCAACTTTTGCAATAGAGATACTAAGTCAGAATGTCGTATCTCCAATCTTTGCTTTACCCACGGCAAATTGAATTGGCACACTACACTGACAGGCAGACCCTTTTATACTTAGGACTAAATTACTTATGCCAAATTACCCTATTTATGCGGGAGCTACGACATTTACGCTTTGTGAAATGAAAGATGGTATAAAAATATACACAAGTAGGACAGGAGGCGCCATCTTGTGGCGGAACCAAGTGGTATGTTGTCACCATGATACAAATAACGAGAGATGATATTCAGACTACCTATTTTTAATCCTGTCACGCGCATGGTGTCAAGTGGTGAGTCCAATGCAACAATAATATGCTGTCGTGCAGTGGGGTTTGCCGTTTCATACAACCTCTTAACAAATTCACTATTCTACTAATATTTAAGTGCATACAGCTGGAGGTAATAAAAATGAAAAAGAACCGCACTAAACTGACGTTTGAAACTTTTTGACTTAGAATGACTTTGTTTTAAGTGTGAAGTTGGACTTCTGTAACGCTACTCACCACGTGACGTCATAGGAAGGGCCGGGGCATATGCGCAATGTCATATCTATTCTAAGTCATTATATCACGTATCACTACAGCTCCAAATAACACAAAATGTTGTAAAATAGAGACTGTGTACAACCAGCTAACAATTTTGTAAATTCTCAGCCCTGACTCATTTCTTACCTAATATAGGGAAAATGTATGTAAGGCTAGATGTATTCTCACCACAATTAGAACCGTAGACCGGTTTCGCTCTAATTAGAGCTCGTCAGTACGGTATACTAATTGCAGCGAAAAACACCTATGAAGTAATACGGCTATGGTAGCCAACCTCACAGCACATAGTGATATGTAAGACAGGAGTCGCCATCTCCTGGCGCCGTCTCGTGGGGAAGAAATGAGCCACATTTGGTATACGGTTACCACCCGACAAACGAACGGTTGGTATTGTTTTTGGAAAAAATCACATAAGGGGATAGGGGATGCATGGGGGATGATTTGGTGAAAATTGACATTTTTCCCTTAAAACCCCAGTAATATTTTTACGATTTGTTTATTAGAGAACTTTCGATTTCATCAAACATCTGGCATTCTGTGCTAAAATTAAATTAAGGGTTGAGTGTGTGGGGGTGGAATATCGGTGACAGAAATTTCAAGTTGTTCCTGCTAAAACTGCGCAAAAAGTCTCAAAACATAGAAACCGTGATTCTGGAACGAAATTTTTTTTGTCTCTTCGTCTGTCGTCTTTCCAACGAATTGAGAATTCATCTTCAAATTTTGTATCCAGTTAGCACCCGACAAAGGAACGCTTCGAATTGTTTTTGAGTAAAATTGCTTCAGGGGGTAGGGAATGAATTAGGGGTGATTTGGTGAAAATTTACATTTTGTCGTTAAAACTCAAGTAATATAACGTTTCAAAAGTTTATGGGTACATGAGTACGAATATTTAGAAACATTGTAGTTGCCATATATCTGGTCAACGGTGGCCACAACACCCTTTACTATGTTATAATCTAAAATGATTTCGTGCTGATTGGTTTCTTGATCGATGATTCTATCATCGTGCATGGTCGGTAGGAGCGTGACCGACTTAATCTTCTTGGGTACATACAAAACGGGAGTGACATCTTTCTGGTAACCGAATATAGTCGAGCCTGGTGGTCTATTCTTGTTCGGTAGAAACTGACTTGGTAGCTCTATTTTATTTTTCTTCAAAGTCTCTATGATTGTTATTTTATTTTCCAACAGAGATAGTGCCATGGGGTAACTAGTGTACCAGTTGTCAGATTTCTATTACTGTTAGCAATTGGCTCAATCAGTCTATTTATAACATGTACGGGGCTATTTGAAACAGAAAATGACCCCTCTGGCTGTGTTCAGAGAACAGGAAAGCTTGGCAGAAGGGCCGTGATAGGCGTAAAAACATAATGGTTAAAAACACTAAAATAATAAGTAAAATTAGTTCAGTTTACTACTTTACACGAAGGAATATAAATATTGCAATTAATTAGAGGGTAGAATTGTATCGATTGACATTGAAAACATCACATTTAGTATGTAAACAGTAAACAAAGTAAATTCGCAACGTACAAGGTATGCAGGAATGCTACAGTCGGCAATTTGGAAGGTCGCAAACTAATGAGGAAACTATAAGTAGTATTGTTAGTAAACATGAGAGAGTGAGAATGAGATCAGTTAAAATAAGTTCTTACTATGTAGACAGTTAATTTAGATTGCTTAAAATGTGAAGACGCGTCACATGTGATTTAATTATGTAAACATAAAACACTGTTTAATTAAGATTCACGATGTAAACAGTCCATGTCAAGTTCATTCAGTTTTGTTAATAGTATTATTGTTAATTTTTGTGAGTTAATAAATTTATAATTAAACCGTTACCGATGTCTACATACGCCTAGTTGGACGAGTTTATTCCTTAAATTATCCTCCGCTCCTGAAACAGGCTGTTTACCTTAATACACTTCAATATTAGAACTGAAAAGAGTCTTCGCATCACACATCGCATAGATTTTTTCCATACTTTGCAGGCTTATTCGGGATATATTGTATAAAACTACACCTCCTTAATCTGAATTGATTTATCGATGTTCTCACTAACTACAGAACGCAGTACTGCACACAGCGAGGACAAAAACTCAACTGACTAGTGCAGCAGTGTGAGTTGTGTGAGGAGTACCTAGTACCACTGCGCATATAAGCTACAATTGAATTTTTTGCGGGAAATCAACATCACTGGTAGTATTATTGCACTAGAGCTGCGCTCTAGTATTAAGGAAAATATTTATTTGCCAAAGCAATAGAGTTGTTAAGGCTGTGAAAAATTCAATATTACCAGCAACTGTTATAGCAAAAGAATATGTCGAAAAATTTTGTAAAACATTTTTTTTTTGTATAACGACTATCAAGTGCCTTTCCATACCTTTTATTTTTGTATATAAAAAAAAGTTAACCCAGGATGTGGGTTATAGAGGGCCTAGTTCGCGCTCATTTGACAATTTTTTTTTTTTGAAATTCAATAGCCGCAATCTCTAGCAAATTTTTTCTACAATTTGCTAGATGTAGCTGATTTTAACCCTTATTCAGTTTTTGTAAAGATTTTAAAAAGTTTTCAAAAACAAACTCGACATTTCAAACCCTTATTTTATACAAGGTTGTATAAAATTCCTGTTGAATTAGGCGGATTTGAATCACCCGTGTATTACGCCATAAACAAATCGTTGACAATTTTACATAATCTTAAGAAATTAAAATTGTTAGTTTATTTTGTACTTAATAGATTAGCAGTTTGTTTTCTATTAGAATGACTCAATAAAAACCATCGCGAGTCTCTTAAGAAAGGGATCGTTAAATTTATGGAGTCCCTACAGCGAATTGGGTGCCGTGTCGTGTAAATCTTTTATGTTGTAAGACAGTGACGTTTTTCTGTCTAATCTCTTTCTTGGAGTCTAACATCATTAAAGATATCCAGGGTAAAACCTCTCAGATTGATCAGAAGCGCTACAAGTCGTTAAAATTTTATTACACTAGCTGTTAAGACAAAAGAATTTGCGGCTAAGGATTTGCCGTGTTAGCATTTTTACTATCTCTTAAGCTATCTAAGTTATCTAAGATCAGTTCTCAGTTTGAAATAAATAGAATTGCTTACTGTTCTGTGACAATAAAGCAAGATTTCCTAATTATGTTAGAATCAAAATGTGCTTCAATTCCATTTCAATATAACCACTGTTACCTAAAAAATGTAGCTTTTTACAACTATTCCAATAGAAAAAACTGATCAGTGAGATAGACACTAATGTCAAATCAATACTAATATTAACAAAATATGTAAATTACAATTTTTATATGATTATGAATCTATTGGGTTTATTTTCAGAATGGATAAAATCATTAAGTGTTTCTTTCGCCATTAGTTACCTAATTACATATGTACATACATCACACAAAATTCGGGACGCGACAAGTGCGTTAGCGTGACAAATTTTCATAAAGATGTACTTAATTTCAAATATGTCTTCTTTCAATGACATACATCAAATTCGGTAGATAGTATAACTTATCTGTAGAAACCATGCACTTTATTTCGTCAAAACAACTAAATTTTTCGAAAAACTATACATTTAACGATAATAAGCTTAAAATTTTCCCGCAAAATTGGTCCGTTTTTTCTGGTAAACGAACCTCTTCAAATAGTTTACGCAAAATTTCACCTGCCAAAATATAATTCTTCACAATTAGCTTTTTGACAAAAATCTAAAAGAACATTTTTGCATGAAAATGTTTCAACAATTCCTTTTACGAAAATTCGCAATTATTTTTAAATTGCCTCAAATTGCTTTAAATTGTTTAAAATTCTTAAGAATTCTTTTTCGAAAATTTGCTCAAATCATTTTTAACAAATTTTCTCCCTGCTTTGACGTTTTAAGAGAAACTATAAAATTTTCAAATCAAATTTTCTGCTACTCCTTAATTTTTTTAGCCAAGAAAAAAATTGTGTTCGTTTCTCTAATCACCACTGACACCCAATTAATTTTTTCTCTAAATGCTCATTACTTTTCTTTTTCAATTTAGAGAAGTAAGTCTTGTTACATGGGTATGTAATTTCTGGAGACACAAAAAATTTTGAAAGAAAACGCAAAGTTTTCCCGGAAAAACTGGTCTAATTTGCCTGTCCAGCAAACTTATTTATGGCACTTACAAAAGGAAAGTACCTGCCAAATTTCGTTAAAATCGGCCTATTCATTTTTGAGGTATATATATATATATATATATATATATATATATATATATATATATATATATATATATATATATATATATATATATTAATATACGTTTCCAAAAATCTATAATGACAACAACAAACGTCAAGCAATTGTCAGCTAAACGTTGTATGCTGTTAAAACCAACGAAATTTAATTATTCTTTTCAAAAATGTTTCCAACAAGCTATAATGACAACGACAAGCTTTAAACACATGTGAGTTAAACGCTATATGCCGTTAAAACGAACGACATTTGATTATTCTGTACAAAAAGGTTTCCAACAATCTATAATGACAATAACAAACTTCAAACATTTGTCAGTTAAATGTTCTAGGCTGATAGAACCAAGGCAATTTGAATTATTCTGTTTAAAAAGGTTTCTTTTGTGATTTTTCAAAAATTTTTAGATGATAACGGGATAACGGTATAATTATGTTATACGTTGTAAAGAGAATAATTTTCTTTATTTATTATGCCAAAATTCAATAAGGCGTCCAATAGGAGAACAAAAAAGGACTATTGTATTAGTGAATTTTCTTAAAAAAAATTCACTAATGAGGAGACTTTTGAAAAAATTTCTTCAAATGAGCGCTAATTAGGCCACCTCGAACACATATCCGGGGTCAGTTTCAATTTTTTGTATATATATATATATATATATATATATATATATATAACTAAAAGGTCGATTTTGATTAAATTTGGTAAATATCTTCCTTTTGCAAGTGGCTTGGATAGGTTCGTTAGCCAGGAAAATCCGGCCAGGTTTTCCTGGAAAATTTTGTGTTTTTTTTTTAAATTTATATCTCCGGAAATGACAAAGTAAGGGCAACCAAATTGGGTACGCGGGTTTATATTATTATAAGTAAGTTGCCTACCAAAAGTTGGCTCTGTAAGTTTAAGGGAAAAACAGTTACAGGCATTTAAAGAAAAATAAATTTGGTTTTTCCTCAAAACGTCAAAGTCGCGATTTAAAACGTCAAAATTGGTAATATTTAGGCAATGAACCTGAAACTAATATGAGCTATGGAAAGAAAATGTCTCAAGAAGAATGTCTTATAAAGCCTGAAGCCGTAGTTTCAATCGTCATTGTCCTTCATTTTACTAAAAGATTCCTAGAAAATGTATTTCAAATAGACCATTTCTGAGATGCTTTGGCACCAGTGTTAGCGATAGAATGTATCGTTTAATGGTATATCATTTTTGTCGAATTTTCGTAAAAAATCATTAAAGCTCAATATATCCGTGATTATCCAAAATACGAAAAGAAATTGTATATATTGATTATAGGTTGTCTTGAGTAACATCTTAAAAAAATATATCTACAATTACAGGCTGGCCCATAAGTCGTTGATGATTCAAATTTTGTTTTTTTTTTAATCGAGCACGCCTTATGTTATTGCATTTTCCATCGAAATATAATACATCTTAGTAAGAAAAATTCGGGACACAGCAGGTGCATTATGGTAGCGAATTTTCATTAAATGCTTCGAATTTGAATAGCTCAATTTGCTATTAACCTATAAGGTTGACCAAGAAACCAGTTTTTTCGGGAACACTTTAAGTCTACTTTCGGAAATTTTTGTACATTTTCAAACAATAAAGTTATTTTGATGAAACATGGCACATTGTTTCTACTATATAGATTATACTGGTAACCAAATTTGATGCCTTAAAAAATATATTTACTATTAAAAACATTTTTTATTAAAATTCACTACCATAACGCACTTGCTGCGTCCAGACTTTTTTTTTTGAACATAGTAGACCTAGGTAAAAAAGTGGAAAGCTCAACAAGTCTATTAGTTATAAATTGTAATGTCACTAAATTTCGGAATGATTGTCATAATCTAAAAAACAAAGTTATTAACAGTTTTCAAAATCAAAGTTTTTCGGGTTTTTCAAAATATTTCTGAAAAGATCAATTTTTCTGGTTTTCTGTCTAGAGCCTCGGTGGCTCAGGGGTAAGAACGTGTGCCTCTGAAACGAAGGGTACTGGGTTCGATCGCAGGGTTCCCCTTTCACTTTTTCAGTACAAACTGTAACATTAAGATCAACCGAGTTCTGGCATTCTATTTGAGCAAGTTGAATGTCTGCACGTTTCGCCCTTCGGAGGGGGCGTAAAGCCATCGGTCCCGTGTCCATGCGAGGTAGGGCACAATAAAGATCGCTACCCTCCATACAGAAAGACAGGGGTTCGGCAAAATTTCCAGGATAGTGAGCTGAAACTGCTCCCTGGCATCGGTGATAAGACGATAGTCGCGGAAATAAGCCGACGTTAAAGAAACAAAACACACACACACACACAACCAACTGTCTATCGTTTACCGTTTACCAAATCCGAATAGTAAAGATTAAAAATAGGGACACCCCGTATATATAAAAATTGAAACGGATTCCAAATATGGGTTCTTTTAGTTCGCGCTCATTTGAAAAGATTTTTTAAGAATTTAAAAGTCTGGATCTCCTCATTTGTGAATTTTTCTACAAAAATTCATTTAAAAAAAGCGTGGACGCTGCAAGTGCGTTATGGTAGTAAATTTTCATAAAAATGTTTTTGATAGCAAATATGTGTGTTTCTTTTTAAGAAAGCAGGCATCAAATTTGGTTACCAGTATAACCTATATAGTAAAAACAATGTGCCATGTTTCATCAAAATAACTTTATTGTTTGAAAATGTACAAAAATTTCCGAAAGTAAAGTTAAAATGTTCCCGAAAAAACTCGTGTCTTTGTAAACCTTATAGGTAAATAGCAAATTGAGCTATTCAAATATGAAGCATTTGATCAAAATTCGCTACGATAACGCACCTGCTGCGTCCAGAATTTCTTATCTTAGAAACGTGCATTATATTTCGATGGAAAATGCAAAAATGCAATAACATAAGGCGTGTTTGATTAAAAAAAGAGAGAATTTGTATCAGCAACGACTTATGGGCCAGCCTGTGATTGTAGAAATATTTTTAAGATGTAGCTCGAGACACCCTATAATTAATGTATACATTTTTTCATATCTTGTATAATAACGGATATATTGAGCTTTATTGATTTTTTACGAAAATTCGACAAAAATTATATACCATTAAACGATAAACTCTATAACTAAGGCTACTGCCAAACATCAGAGAAAGGGTCTATTTGAAATGAATTTTCTGGAAATATTTTAGTAAAATGAGGTTGAAACTAAGACTTCAGTGTTTGTAAAACATGCTTCTTGATACATTTTCTTTCCAGAGGCCGTATTAGATTCAAGTTCTTTGCCTAAATGTTGCCAATTTTGACGTTTAAAATCGCAACTTTGACGTTTTGAGGAAAACCCCAATTTATTTTTCTTTAAATGCCTATAACTTTTTTGTCTTTTGACCTACAAAGCTAACTTTAGTAGGTAGCTCACCTATAACGACGTAAATTCGCGTACCAAATTTAGTTGCCCTTACGTTGTTAATTCTGAAGATATAATTTTTTTTGAAAGAAAACACAAAATTTTTCGGGAAAACCTGGGCCGATTTTCCTGGCTAACGAACTTATTCAAGCCATTTGCAAAAGGAAGGTATTCACCAAATTAAATCAAAATCGTCCCATTATTTTTTGAGTTATCGGTGTGACACACACACAGATATATATATATATATATATATATATATATATATATATATATATATATATATATATATATATATATATCTTTAGGAATATTGCACTACACTGTAATCACTTTTAAATATACACTTTATTTGTTTGCTGTACGTTTGTGATTTCTTATTGGTTTGCGTGGACTGCAGTTTCGAACCGTCCCGGTTCATCATCAGCACGCTACTGAGTAGCGTGCTGATGATGAACCGGGACGGTTCTAAACTGCAGTCCACGCAAACCAATAAGAAATCACAAACGTACAGCAAACAAATAAAGTATATATATATATATATATATATATATATATATATATATATATATATATATATATATATATATATATATATATATATATAAGACTTCAGTGTTTGTAAAACATGCTTCTTGATACATTTTCTTTCCAGAGGCCGTATTAGATTCAAGTTCTTTGCCTAAATGTTGCCAATTTTGACGTTTTAAATCGCAACTTTGACGTTTTGAGGAGAACCCCAATTTATTTTTATTTCAATGCCTATAACTTTTTTGTCTTTTGACATACAGAGCTAAATTGATAGGTAATACCTATAATGACATAAACCCGTGTACCAAATTTGGTTGCCCTTACTTTGTTAATTCGAGAGATATAATTTTTTTTAGAAAAAAAAACACAAAACTTTCCAGGAAAACCTGGGCTGATTTTTCTGGCTAACGAACGTGTCCAATCCATTTGCAAAAGGAAGGTATTCACCAAATTAAACAAAATCCGCCCCTTTATTTTTTGAGTTATCGGTGTGATGCATATATATATATATATATATATATATATATATATATATATATATATATATATATATATATATATATATATATATATATATATATATATATAATTTTTATTTATTTATAAAAAAATTGTGGGAAAGCCGTCAGTTGCAAAATAAAATTATTTATTATAGGCCCAGCTTTCGAAAAAATTAATTCCATTCTCAAGACTACAACATGGAAAGAAAAAAAGTTTACAATTTACATAGACAAAATATAAAAGTTTAAAATACTTACATATAACGTGAGTTCTACTAAACTAATTATTCAATGACAAACATTAAAAAAACCTTTGACTGAAGTCGAAAAGTGCCAAAATGACATATAAAGCTAACTATTATCTAATTGAATTTGTTTTTTGTTTTTGTCTAGGATATATAAATAGGGGTAGTGATTTCTAAAATTATTATCTTTCTTTAAGTTTATTAAATTGTCGTTAAAAGTAATTTTAAATTCTTCTAAACACATTATTTTATTACTTAAGGTTTCACAGTGTAAAATAGAAACATTACTAAAATTTATGTTGTGGCCAGTGTCGAGATTATGTTCTGACAGAGCGCAAGTTCTTTTTTGTAAACGTATCACTTTTGTGCTTTGTTAACCCATCTTTAAGGACTCTGCTTGTTTGGCCAATGTATCTTAAACTACAATTATTACATGGAATACAATACACCACTCCAGACACTTTGAAGATTTCATACTTACTTTTGAGTTTACCGACAATGTTGTTAATTGTTTTTGAATATCGAAACGTTATTTTAAAATTGGTTTCATCTTTAAATATAAACTTTAACCTTTTAATGTATGGGATTGATATGTAAAAAAAGTTGGATGTTTCCGAACTCGAAATTATATAGGTGTTATGTCTGTCAGATAAATTTGTTACTGTTTGCAGAGATTGTCTTTTATTGTAATGGTGATTCTTTGAACAATTGTATAAAAGTTTATTACGTAGTTTGGAGGATAAGAGTTGTTAACAAAAATATTAAAAAGTTTTCTTAAATTGTTTTCGTGGAAAGAAGGATGGCATAGCTTTAATCTATTTTTTAAACCTAATATAATGTTATTTTAGTTTTAAATAAATTATCTGAATGAAAATTAATATATCTTTGAGAATTAGGTGGCTTTATATACCAATCTAAAATTATGTTGTTATCGTTTGTTCTAATTAATTTTGTATCTAGGAATGGTACACTGTTATCTGTTTCCTCTTCTAATGTAAATTTAATTAATTGGTTGTAAGAATTAAAAACCTCTAAAATGTGTGTTGTTGAATTTAGAGGAATACTACAAATAATGTAGTCAACATATTAAAAAAAAGGAATATTGAAATTTAATTTTGGTATACATGTTTCAAGCAAATCATCTATAACATATTGTGCAATAATTGGAGAGATACAAGCACTCATTGGAGTTCCAAAAATTTGTTAATAATAAACCTAAAGAAAGATAATAATTTTATAAATCACTACCTCTATTTATATTTCCTAGACAAAACCAAAAAACACATTCAATTAGATAATAGTTACCTTTATATATAAATAGTTTTATTTTGCAACTGACGGCTTTCCCACAATTATATATATATATATATATATATATATATATATATATATATATATATATATATATATATATATATATACATACATACATACATAAACTGAAACTGATTCCGGATATGTGTTCTGGGGGGCCTAATTAGCGCTCATTTGAAGAATTTTTTTCTAAATTCAAAAGTCGGGATCTCCTCATTAGTGAATTTTTTTAAAGAAAATTCACCAAAAACTACTGTAATCAAACAGTAAAAAATGTGAAAACGAGGCGACATAGCTATTAGACTGTGATGACGATAATAATGATATCTGGGTAAACCGCTGCCTGCCTAACCTATGAAATCGAATATTGCTGTGATGTCAAGTAGCATTCGGTAGATGTCTTTGAGGAATTCGGTATTAAAATGTTTAATAATTAAAGAGCCTTCTCCAGCACAGACCTCTAACGTATTTATTAATTCATCGTTCATACCGCCAGAGACGCATTATTAATGAGACCTTTAAGATCGCCTAGTCATATTCAGCTCAACCGTTCACAAAATGAACAGCAAATTGTGTGTTTTATGGCGCAAAGACAATCTTTTCTCCTTTTTTATAAATTAAATATTCCTTTTGTGAATAATAATAATTAAGGTAGTCTCGTAATTTAGAGACTGCAGCTATTGAATAATGTTTCATTCAATCTGAAGCAGACTTGATGGCGCAGTAGCAAGAACGAGTTCCTCTGAACCAAAGATGCAGGGTTCTATTCTCAATTCACATTTTCAGTACGCAAAATACTAACACCGACTGAAATTGTCGCACCGTGTTTGAGGAAGCTGATTATTTTCACGTTTCACCCCAGATAAGCGTATACCTGTCATTTTGATGTACCGCGCAATGTTGGGGGGCGTTAAAAATCACTACCCTTCTTACGGAAATGACGGATTTTGACAACATTTCCAGGGATAGGGAGGTGAATCTGCTTCATGACTTTGGCGATTGGCCATATTTGCATTAATAGACCGACCTTAAGTTAAAAAAAAGTCAATACAATACCCTACCAAATCTAAGGTCCATTTAAATGAAGGGCAATGATGGTTGAAGCTGAAACCTAAGGGTTTGCAGAATACGCTTTACATAATTCGTATTTCTTTCAGGTTCTCTGCCTAAATGTTGCCAATTTTGACGTTTCAAATCGCGACTTTTTACGTTTTGAGGAAAACCCCAAATTTTTTTCTTTAAATGCCTCTAAATTTTTTGTCTTTAAACTTACAGACCTAAATTTTGGAAAATTGTTCACCCTTTATATATACATACATATATATATATATATATATATATATATATATATATATATATATATATATATATATATATATATATATATATATACATCGGAAAAGTCTAAGGATATTTTTAAATAATACAAAAAAGGAAACAAATTGATTTTAGAATCGGTCAAATTGCACTCACGGTGTATGTATTTAATCAGTAACTCAATGTAAAACCATCTGATAAAAGTAGAATTTTCATATGTACCGTTGAATTTAGTTTCGAATTCAGTCATTCCTCAGTTGTTGTTTAGTAGCTGCATATAAAATATTGTGTTTTACCATGAAACGGCGACATTTGGCTTTAGACGAAATGAATCGAGGGGTAAGGTCAAAAATATATTTTCTTGACAATTTTGTAAAACTTTTATACATATTTTGGTAACGAATATGATACGCTTTCACTCATCATCACATTTTATAATACTTATAATATTTATTCACCACTCAGATACAATAATATGCATATATGGTAAGTCATAACAAAACAGCGAAAGGTCTGGACTCAGCAAGTGCGTTATGGTAGTGAATTTTCATAGAAATTATCTGGCACCACACACATTTTTTTTCTCAATAAAATGCTTATAGCTTTTTTTTCTTTTAAGATAGAAATATAAGTTTTGGTACAAAGTTTGGTATTTATAGCCTAAACCTTCGTACGAAATTCCATTAACATAGCTTTATTATTTTCGCGTTAAGAAAATGTTTGGAGGAAAACCCAAACTTTTCTCAGAAAGCTTCGTCTGATCTTGTTGGCTAACGAACTTGTCCCAGCCACTTACAAAAGGAAGGCACCTGCCAAATTTCATAAAAATCGGCCCACTATTTTTTGAGTTATTGGTGTGACACACAAACACACACATACATATATATATATATATATATATATATATATATATATATATATATATATATATATATATATATATATATATATATATATAAAGCCACCCGCGTACATGGTGTCCATTATGTTTAATTATCGAATATAGGCCGTATTTATGACGCCCTGACGTTAGGTGTCAATCATAAAAAGAGTTTAATAATTTATTTGTATATTATTTGTATTAATTTATATTGTATATATAATATAAAAAGTTTTTTTATTTACCTACCACTTTCCACTTACTGGCTTGATTCCTGTTTCCCATATGAGCGTCATCCATTCTTCCAGCCACTTCTGATAATGTACCTAATTGTATGTAGTGCCCCGATTTTAAAACTTTTATTTCCCCTGACTAGCTCTGTAACATTTTATTTCAGAAATTTTGTTTTAAAAGAAATGAAAAATAATATTATTATCAAAGTTGGCATGAAATTTTCTCTTAGGCGTGTTTCTGGAATAGTTCTTTCATAAATGAAGTTAAAAAATATAAAAATATACCAATAAATGATTCAACGTAACTTATTTATTATCAATGATTTGTTTACCCATTTTAGAACATATTTGCTTATACCGTGATCACATGTTAAATTTATTTAAACATTAGATGCCTATTTAATAAATAACGTTCATTAGTAGCATTAATCGCAATGTAATGCTCTTTCTTATTGACTGGATTCCCCTGTATACATTTTCAATCTCCTATCCTCAGGATAGGAGGCACCTTTTGCGTTTGCGAATGAAGTCCTCCAACATCGTTTTACAAGAACGATTGATGATGACTTTTCATTGTGTGATCACTTAAACCAATTTTAGTTTTCAACTTAGTTATTAAAACTTTAATTATGTTACTGAATGTTACTTATTGATTTAATAACAATATGTTTCTGGACAATTTATTATTAATTCAATATGACCATTATTCCTTAAGTATCCCATGTGAACTGTTTACAACATTATTTTATTACTTTTATACAAACGCGTTTGGTAACTAGACTGTGTTAAACTTTTTCTGTTATAATTTTAAAACAAACGCGCTTGGAGTACAACAGCACTTTGGCGGGTAGCAACCGTATGATGTTCGCTCATGCTAACAAACACAACCTGCCACACTCGGAAATTCTTCTATAATGACTTGCTCTCCCTTAATTTCCTGGTTGTCTACTACTTATATTCCCCCTCCTCCCCCCCACCCCCACCCCCCCCCACCCCCCCCCCCCCCCCCCCCCCTCGCAAACGTCAAATTAACTTATTTCCATCCTGTGATTGTAGAAATATTTTTCTAAGATGTAGCTCAAGACACCCTATAATTAATGTATACAATTTTTTTTCATATCTTGTATAATAAGGGATATATTGAGCTTTATTGATTTTTTTACGAAAATTCGACAAAAATTATATACCATTAAACGATAAACTCTATAAGCTAAGGCTACTGCCAAGCATCAGAGAAAGGGTCCATTTGAAATGAGTTCTCTGGAAATATTTTAGTAAAATGAAGGACAATGACGGTTGAAACTAAGACTTCAGGGTTTGTAAAACATTCTTCTTGAGACATTTTCTTTCGATAGCCCGTATTATATTCAAGTTCTTTGCCTAAATGTTGCCAATTTTGACGTTTTAAATCGCAACTTTGACGTCTTGAGGAAAACTCGAATAAATTTTTATTTAAATGCCTATAACTTTTTTGTCTTTTGACCTAGGTAACTTACATATAATGATATAAACCGGCGTACCAAATTTGGTTGCCCTTACTTTGTTAATTCGAGAGATATAATTTTTTTTTCGAAAGAAAACACAAAATTTTTCGAGAAAACCTTAGCCGATTTTCCTGGATAACGAACTTATCCGATCCATTTGCAAAAGGAAGGTATTCATCAAATTTAATCAAAATCGGCATATTATTTTTTGAGTTATCGGTGTGATACATATATATATATATATATATATATATATATATATATATATATATATATATATATATATATATATATATATATATATATATAAACATATAAAAATTGAAACTGAACCCGGATATCTGTTCTGGGGGGCCTAGTTATCGCTCATTTGAAGATATGTTTTCAAAATTCAAAAGTCGGGATCTCCTGATTAGTGAATTTTTTTTAAGAAAATTCACTGAAACAACCCTTGTGAAGCCAGAGAAATGAGTATCGATATCTGTTTTAGTATGGAACGATTTCACAAGGTAAAGGCAACAATAGTTAATGAATTTTTATTCGGTAAAGTATGTTTTGCTTTGATTTGCTCTCTAACAAAATTAATGCTCAATGAAAATAATGAGGTATAAAAAGTATATGACGTTTACATTCTGCGTCCAATCTTTCCGTAAGAGCCAGACCATGGTGCTGTTCCAAAGAAATAGACCAAAGTCAGATCGCTAGGGACACCTTTGAATATTGTTTTCGGAACTGTAGTATATAAAGGGCTATATTGTGTCTGCCTGTCACAGAGGCAATTCTTTAAAAGAAACATAATGTTTCGGGAATTGTTTTTTTCCTGCAAAAGATACATTAAACTGGGCCACCGAAGGTTATCAAAAGCACCATAAATGTCCACAAAAATAACCATAGTATGCTTAGAGGTTAGTCCCATATCTTCAGTTAGCTGCGTAAGTGGATCAACTGTTGAGCTTCCTGACCACCTTCTATTATGAAAGTATATATTTTCTAGCAATATTTTACTTATTTTATATATAAATAATATGCTGGGCCTGAGAGACGTTGAGTTCGAGGGATTTTTGTGCAGAGAGTTTTGCATTGTTATGAGTTTCCCTGCCTTCCAAAATGAAGGAAAAATAGACGACCATTTGTCAAGCATTGAACAGTCTTAGAAGACTAAACTAAAAAAAAAATATAGCATAAAGCTAAGATCTTGCCGTGAACTTGGTCACAGCCAGAAGCTTTATATACATACCTTGATACTCCACATGGGTTCATCCAATTCATCGAGAGCGAAGTCTGAATTTTTGTTTGGATTTTCCAGGCAAAACTCGGTTATCTTTCTCTCGTTGAGATGTACAGCAGATTCGCAATCTGGATTGTCGTTAGGCATTAACCTGTGAAGGATCTCATTAACGTGTCATTCATTAACATAGTAGATGTTCCATCAGACTTGATGACAAGTGTGAAAACCTTATTACGAGAAGTCTGATTCGCAGAAAATTTACACCAGTAGCGGCTCGTGCCTTAATGCATTGGGTGCGCAAGAAAAAAAAGTTCGGGACGCAGCAAGTGCGTTATGGTAGTGATTTTTTATTAAATGCTTCAAATTTGAATAACTCAAGTTTCTACAAACCTAGAAAGTTGAATTTAGGTGCATAGTAGGCTCATACCCAGTGCAACATATCCACCAAAGTTAATCGAAATAACTTTGTAATCTTCGGAGAGAAATTTTTTTTTCAAAAGAAAACTCAAAATTTGGATAACTCAATTTTCTAAAGTTGAAGAAAGTTGATTTTTAGTGTGTAGTAAGGCCTTTTACAACGCAACATATCCACCAAATCTCATTAAAATACCTTTGTAATTTTCGGAGAAAAAGATTTAAAAAAAACTCAAAATTTTCCCGGAAAACGTTATCCGATTTTCCTGACTCACGAACTCATCCAATCCATTAATAAAAGAAAGGCACTTGCCGAGTTTCATCGAAATCAGTTGCTTATTTTTCGAGTTATCGGTTGGATACATATATATGTTTATATATATATATATATATATATATATATATATATATATATATATATATATATATATATATATATATATAGATATATATATATATATATATATATATATATATATATATATATATATATATATATATATATATAACATAACAATTTAAACTGACCCCGGATATGGATTCTAGGGGTCCTAGTTCGCGCTCATTTGAAACTTTTTTTGCAAAGTCGATACCACTCTATTAGTGAATTTTTTAAATAAAAATTAACTAAAAAAACTACTTACTAAACTTAATAATTATTAACTACTTACTAAGTTTTCCTCTAGTTAGTTATACGTTATAGTAGTTAAAAAGTCCCTTAAAAAGTTAACCTTCACATTTAAAATATTATCCACTGAATTAATCACAGTATCACAATTATTATGTCCACTTATTAAGCAACCCGAAGTAGTGGCCATAATAATAACAATAATTGTGTTGTTGGAACATGTAAACAACAACGAAATTATCTAATTAAAAATCAATCCGACGCGAAGACGAAAATTACTAGGTAGTAGGTACACACGCTCTGCCAAAAATCCACTACAAACTGGAAGTGTGTAATTATATAGCGCACAACAGATTGCTTATTCGGTCGTTTTCGACGAAGATAGGCGATCATTTCGCACTGAAGTATCGCATTTCCTGAGAGCGCCGAGAAATACACACCGCCGCCCGACTGCTTTATATGAATATGGATGTAGATAACGTCTACAACGATTAACATTATACTTATTCTGATTCTGTATTCTGCATTAATGGCTGCCGACTCTCTGCGATCCTCGATATACTAATTTTGTTTGTTGAATGCAGGAGGTAAAAAAGTAAATAAAAATTTATTAAAATATAGCATAGCAAAAATATTATTTTTTCCACGGCAGGCTGCAGTGCGCGCACACGGGCGCACTTATTGAGGAGCCGCCCCTGGTTTACACACTGTGCCTCAAGGAATTAGTGCTTAGATCCTCCTTAACGAAAATGTAGTACTGAAATCCTTCCAAATACATGTAATTTGCATCTACCTAGCGGACTCATTAGATTATTCAGTTACATGTCCATGTCAGGGGGATTGTGAGAAAATAAAAAATCCGACATCTTGATGCATTTTCCATATTCAATTAATGACAGATGACCTATGTTGCAATTGTCACTAGGCATATACACGAGTATAAAATTTCAGACCATGCCAAGTGAAGTTTTGAAAAAGCTTGTAAAAATACACCGGTTAGCTTAAGAGATTGATGCAGTCTCATCTAAATAATTATTAACACAAAGCGCAACATATCTTTTGGTGTAGAAATTTAATTCTCAATTATAATAGGTATAACAGGTGGTTATTGTTACACGGGGTTGTGGATAGCTTTCACCGAAAACACAAGTACATATGGGTAACAAATATAATTACAAACTTTAACAAAACAAAGAAATAACAAGTAGTGTAAAAATGTCTGTAGCGTTCGCTTGGCGCTTCTTAACTGTCGCCCCCTTAACAGTCGACTCCCCTGTATTCCCGCACCCTGCCGGTTCGATGGGGATGAAACACATGGCCACGCCAAGGCATCGTGTTACACTCTCCCCCCTCTAAACTTCTGGAGGAGACGAGAGGAGTTTAGAAGCTGGAGATTTCTTGGGCCGTCCTCTTCTCTTGCGAGTGGTAGAAGTAGATGATACATTCTTCTTGAGTCGACCTCTCCTTCTTTTAGGAGCTACTGGATTAGGAACACCTCCCACTGATCCCTGGAACAGCGTCAAGTGTCGAACATGAAATTTTCCAATTACTCGATTATCCTGGTAGCACCTCAGCTCGTAGGTAGTTGGAGGAACCACCTTTTCAATAATGTAGGGGCCATCTCTCTTAGGTGCAAACTTAGAAGTATATCCCCTTGCAGCGACGCTAAGAGGGTGAGTCTTTAGTAAAACCATGTCGCCCACGTTTAATTTAATATCTCGCCTATTCGCATCAACTCTATCCTTCTGGTAGTCCTTCTTGCGTAGCATAACTTCATGAGCCTCACATAGTGTCTTTGTGAGCTTTTTTAGATATGATGTAATGCGTGGGACAACATTTTCTGCTTCGACTACCTTTCTCAAATCATAAATGGTATCATGAGGAGCTCGCATCTCTCGACCAAATGTTAAGAAGGCCGGAGTATGCTGTGTTGACTCGCAAGTAGTCGTGTTCATGGCAAATCTGATGCTGCTCAGATACACATCCCACTCGTTGTGCTTGCCTTGGACTAGTATGGAAAGTTGAGTTTTCAGATCCCTGTTCTTCCTTTCCACCGGATTACTTTCCGGATGGTAGAGCAGAGTGAAGGGCATCTTGTCCAATTCTTCCCTAAGCAACTTCTTCTTGTGTTCGCTCATAGGGTACGGCGGAACCCATACCGGTTGATGGTCACCGGTATCAATACGATGAACAGCAAACTCAGTCGGTGCTCCCCCCTTCCGGAAGATATCTCGACTTAGCGTCAAGAGTTCATTTAATGGGTCTCTCTGCTGCGAAGTCAATCTTGCTCCCTCTTCCGGGCGCAGGTACACACTGCTATATTGCTCGATGTTTGCCTGCTCGGGCGTGTACAACTGAAATTGATTACCTGGCGTTTCGGCGAAAAACCATTTGTCGTTTGGAACGTCTAAAACGATGTTGGCCTTTCTCATGAAATCTACGCCTAGGAGAGTCCTGTTCTCCCGTAACTTGGGAAAAATCGTGAACGTCATAGGAAATTCTTTCCCATTAATAGTAAGCAAAACCTGCGCTTTTAGAACGTCCTCTTCCCGCCTGCGACCATCAGCGTAAGCTATCGCTATTCTCTGCTGCGAAAATGACTGCCCCGCCTCCTTGAGAAGTCGATATAGTTGGTAGCTAGCAATGCTCGTCGTTGCTCCCGAGTCAACGATTCCAACTCCCTTAAATGTGTTGACCTTGAAGTACAGGGTTGGCCGAGTGTCCAATTGATTTTCCAGCGATTCACAGAACTCAACGGAATTTGACTCTAGTGCTTCCGAAGTCTGACTTCTGCATGTTGGGCATTTTGCTCTGATAACACCCACAGCGCCGCAGCCATAACATACCACCCTCGGTCTTTCTTTTTCCTGTTGTTGGGCCGGGCTGGTCTTAACACCTGAGGACTTTTCCCGTTTCTTAAGCTTGCGACATTCAGAGCGCTCGTGTCCCGTGTACTTGCAAAAAGTGCAGCGCTTTTTGTTGCCAGAAGCCCCGCTTTCCACTTTTTGCGTTGTAGACTGAGGTTCTGCTAATGAAGACTCGATGCTTCTACTCTTCTTGGTCAGCTCTTGAAAGGTCTGGAATTCAGCGCGTGGCATGCGTTTGCGCACCTTCCTATGCAGAAGGCCATAAACCATGTCCAACTGAACCTCTTCTTGAAGGGTGTATGGTAGCTGTGCGATCAGCGATCGAATATGGCATATAAATAACTCTGTCGATTCGCATTCGGCTTGCTCTCGTGAAAATATCTCACGAAAAATTACCGGAGGGGGTAGTTTCTTGGAATATACTTCTGTGATTGTAGTCACGGCTTCCTCCCAGTTGGAAATGGTTCTTTTGACGCCTTGCCACCACGTAGCGGCATTGCCTTCCAATAACATGGAAAACCCGCGAAGTGCATTTTCATCGGTCACACACAGACAGTCTTTGTAGGTTAGCACTGAGTCCAAGAATGCATCGACATTGGCTGTGTCCGAGCCGCCAAAACGCGCGGTACAGTTCGCGAAACTTCCGGTAGCTGGCATGGGCGGTGTACTGTTCGAATCGGGTGTCTCCGTTCTACTTGGCAGATTGCTACCGATTCCCGAAATCTTCGCCAACAGCGCTTCGAACTGTTCGGTAGTCATTGTAACCGTCGTCGGTTGTGACATTTTGGCAAAGTCCGTCCCTACACCACTTCGCGTCAACACCATTCACCAGACTTTATTTTTTGTTTGATAATCCACTAACTTAGGTTCGCACAAAGTTCGATCACAGAAATGTCTATACTTTTCTGAAAGCGTATTAGTACCCACGATAATGTTCAGAAATGCACATATACCTACACTATGTGGCTTATAATCGAAGCAATGTAAATGTCAATTAATAAAGTTCAGTCGTAATTACAGTCCGCACGAATTGTTCAGAAATGCACATACACCCGCACTATGTGGCTTACAAACGAGAATTTGCCGTATATACTGAACAGATAAGTGTATGACTAATAAGTAACTTAGCTCGACTTGATTGCATGCATATCTCTACTGCATGGCTGATAGGTGACGCAAACACCACCAACGTTTACGTAGTTAGCATAAACACAAGCGTCCAAAATATATATACCTAATCATACATAGTTTTCAAAATAAAGATAAATCGGTTCAAAAAGTGCATACATATAACAATATATGGCTTAAAATATATCCTGAAAACACTGACAGTTCACAGACAGTAAAAAAATAGTTAAGTTGTAACAGTTCCAAATGTATACATATACACACAAATGTATGGCTTAAAATGTTCAAAAAACTATTTGTTCTCAATGTCCAACTAATTACAATTAAAACACCCGCGGCTAAAGTTCAAAAATGCATATCCATTCTAAAAATATGGCTTATGTTTGATCCTTTTTGCTTTTATTCTAATTATTCCACAATACTTTATCCAGGTCTCTTTAGATATTGATGAACATTCAAACAATAACGTGTCTTACCTGAGTTTCCTTTTGTGTAATGATTTATTTTACACAAACCTTTCCAACTCAACACCTTGATCGCTAAAACGATTTGGCAACTGTGTGGTTCTAGTGTGGAGATGAGCGTGGGTACGCTTCAAATTGCGGGAATTCTGCTGCACAAACATACACTTGCACCATTAAAATTAACAATCGTGTAAGACTGAAACTTCACAAAAAGCCAGTAAGTTACACTTACACTCACTATTGTCTCATTAATGCACTGAATCAGGAAAACGCGCGTAAAACAAAGCACGATAAACCAATTTATCCAGTGATCTATAAGACGGCGTCTTATTATTTCCGTTTACTTCCGAAGATGCACTTGCTTTTCGTATGAAAGGCCTGTAGTTGGGCGTCAGATTGTATAACAGGTGGTTATTGTTACACGGGGTTGTGGATAGCTTTCACCGAAAACACAAGTACATATGGGTAACAAATATAATTACAAACTTTAACAAAACAAAGAAATAACAAGTAGTGTAAAAATGTCTGTAGCGTTCGCTTGGCGCTTCTTAACTGTCGCCCCCTTAACAGTCGACTCCCCTGTATTCCCGCACCCTGCCGGTTCGATGGGGATGAAACACATGGCCACGCCAAGGCATCGTGTTACATAGGTCTATAACAAATACTTTTTCGGCAACCGTCCGGGAAGTACCCATTTCCCGAACGCTTTTTCTTTGAGAAAGTAGCATTTCTCCGGCCTAGTCCGGGAAGTA
Organism: Tillus elongatus; assembly: GCA_964006375.1. Taxonomy (NCBI): domain Eukaryota; kingdom Metazoa; phylum Arthropoda; class Insecta; order Coleoptera; family Cleridae; genus Tillus; species Tillus elongatus. The sequence continues at coordinate 53,975,592 of OZ023265.1, read as the reverse complement.
CGTACTTCCCGGACTAGGCCGGGAAGAATCACATCGTTGTTGTCATTGTGAATATGAAAATCTTGGTAGGTATGATTTTGATAAATACAGTTGAACATTACCATAGCAACGAAATAACGACTGACAGCTATCTGAAATGAAATTAGTTGACATTTTAATTTTCGAAAGTTTGCATGGTTTTTGGTCGCAACTGTCGCAATAAACTATGGAAAGCAACAGCGATAGTGAGTTTGAAAATGTGCCTTACGAAATTTCCAATGCAGCAGCTGCTACTACAGCACAATTATTGCCTAAAAAATCAAAGTCCTGGTATGAAAACGTTTATGATTTGTTCAAGAGATGGATGTATATGAAGAAATGCAAAACTATTACAGAGGATGTAATTTTAGCTTACTTGGCGCAAAAATCTAAAACTGTAAATCCTCTACCCTGTGGAGCATGTACTCTATGTTGAAAAGTACCATTTTAGTGAAGAAAAATGTAAACAGCCACTTTCCCAAAGGTAATCGCATTTCTTAAAAGGGAGAATGTTGGTTATAAAGCAAAGAAATCAGAAGTCTTCAGCAGCGAGCAAATCAACAAATTCATTAGAGAAGCAGATAATAAAACATATCTAATGCTAAAGGTAATTTTAACAAAATATTACGATTGTAGGATATAAAAGTATCTAGTTAATTCGCTTCATTTTCAGGTAGCAACAATTATTGAGTGAGCCGGTGCGTGTAGACGGGAAGAACTAACAAAAATGTCAAACGACAAAGAAGACATGTTGCTTGTGAAAATAACAGATTCTAAAACAGATCTTGAGAGAACTTTTCTTGTAATTGGGCAAGAAAACCTGCTGTTGTATAGGCAATATTTATCTTTACGGTCATCCTATACTCCACATAACAGATTATTCGTGAATTACAAAAAAGGAAAATATTCGATTCAGCCCATTGGTATCCCCAGTTTTGGGAATCTCGGATTAAGAATTGCAGAATTTTTAAATTTACCCAATCCTAAAAAATAACAGGCCATAGCATGCGTCGAACTTCAGCGACAATATTTGCTGATAATGGTGGAAACATCACAAATTTGAAGAGACACGGTGGCTGGAAGTCTACCAATGTCGCTGAAGGATATATAGACAATTCACTAACAAACAAAATTAAAATTGCCAATACCATTCAAAAATTATCAGATGAAAACCATCAATATGAAACGGAAACTTTACCGTCTTGTTCTGACTACAAAAGGCATTTAAATATACCAAGCATTTCAAACAAATTAAATCCTTTCAATATTAAGACTAGATGCATTCTCGCAACAATTAGAACCGTAGACCGGTTTCGCTCTCATTAGAGCTCTTCAGTACGGCATACTAATTGTAGCAAAAATGCACCAAAAATAACACGGCTATCGTAAAGCCAGTCTTAAAACACTAAGTGAGTGGTGAACGTGGCGCCACCTAGTTCGGAACCAAGTACTATGCTGTCACGCCCGCTCCAAATAACACAGAGTGTTAAAAATAGAGACAGTATACAGCTAACTAACAATTTAAAAAATTGCTAGCCCTGGCCCATTTCTACCCCAATATAGGGACAAAGTATGTAAGACTAGATGCATTCTCGCAACAATTAGAACCGTAGACCGGTTTCGCTCTCAGAGCTCTTCAGTACGGCATACTAATTGTAGCAAAAATGCACCAAAAATAACACGGCTATCGTAAAGCCAGTCTTAAAACACTAAGTGGGTGGTGAACGTGTCGCCACCTAGTTCGGAACCAAGTACTATGCTGTCACGCCCGCTCCAAATAACACAGAGTGTTAAAAATAGAGACAGTATACAGCTAACTAACAATTTAAAAAATTGCTAGCCCTGGCCCATTTCTACCCCAATATAGGGACAAAGTATGTAAGACTAGATGCATTCTCGCAACAATTAGAACCGTAGACCGGTTTCGCTCTCATTAGAGCTCTTCAGTACGGCATACTAATTGTAGCAAAAATGCACCAAAAATAACACGGCTATCGTAAAGCCAGTCTTAAAACACTAAGTGAGTGGTGAACGTGTCGCCACCTAGTTCGGAACCAAGTACTATGCTGTCACGCCCGCTCCAAATAACACAGAGTGTTAAAAATAGAGACAGTATACAGCTAACTAACAATTTAAAAAATTGCTAGCCCTGGCCCATTTCTACCCCAATATAGGGACAAAGTATGTAAGACTAGATGCATTCTCGCAACAATTAGAACCGTAGACCGGTTTCGCTCTCATTAGAGCTCTTCAGTACGGCATACTAATTGTAGCAAAAATGCACCAAAAATAACACGGCTATCGTAAAGCCAGTCTTAAAACACTAAGTGAGTGGTGAACGTGTCGCCACCTAGTTCGGAACCAAGTACTATGCTGTCACGCCCGCTCCAAATAACACAGAGTGTTAAAAATAGAGACAGTATACAGCTAACTAACAATTTAAAAAATTGCTAGCCCTGGCCCATTTCTACCCCAATATAGGGACAAAGTATGTAAGACTAGATGCATTCTCGCAACAATTAGAACCGTAGACCGGTTTCGCTCTCATTAGAGCTCTTCAGTACGGCATACTAATTGTAGCAAAAATGCACCAAAAATAACACGGCTATCGTAAAGCCAGTCTTAAAACACTAAGTGAGTGGTGAACGTGTCGCCACCTAGTTCGGAACCAAGTACTATGCTGTCACGCCCGCTCCAAATAACACAGAGTGTTAAAAATAGAGACAGTATACAGCTAACTAACAATTTAAAAAATTGCTAGCCCTGGCCCATTTCTACCCCAATATAGGGACAAAGTATGTAAGACTAGATGCATTCTCGCAACAATTAGAACCGTAGACCGGTTTCGCTCTCATTAGAGCTCTTCAGTACGGCATACTAATTGTAGCAAAAATGCACCAAAAATAACACGGCTATCGTAAAGCCAGTCTTAAAACACTAAGTGAGTGGTGAACGTGTCGCCACCTAGTTCGGAACCAAGTACTATGCTGTCACGCCCGCTCCAAATAACACAGAGTGTTAAAAATAGAGACAGTATACAGCTAACTAACAATTTAAAAAATTGCTAGCCCTGGCCCATTTCTACCCCAATATAGGGACAAAGTATGTAAGACTAGATGCATTCTCGCAACAATTAGAACCGTAGACCGGTTTCGCTCTCATTAGAGCTCTTTTTTGCTACAATTAGTATGCCGTACTGAAGAGCTCTAATGAGAGCGAAACCGGTCTACGGTTCTAATTGTTGCGAGAATGCATCTAGTCTTACATACTTTGTCCCTATATTGGGGTAGAAATGGGCCAGGGCTAGCAATTTTTTAAATTGTTAGTTAGCTGTATACTGTCTCTATTTTTAACACTCTGTGTTATTTGGAGCGGGCGTGACAGCATAGTACTTGGTTCCGAACTAGGTGGCGACACGTTCACCACTCACTTAGTGTTTTAAGACTGGCTTTACGATAGCCGTGTTATTTTTGGTGCATTTTTGCTACAATTAGTATGCCGTACTGAAGAGCTCTAATGAGAGCGAAACCGGTCTACGGTTCTAATTGTTGCGAGAATGCATCTAGTCTTACATACTTTGTCCCTATATTGGGGTAGAAATGGGCCAGGGCTAGCAATTTTTTAAATTGTTAGTTAGCTGTATACTGTCTCTATTTTTAACACTCTGTGTTATTTGGAGCGGGCGTGACAGCATAGTACTTGGTTCCGAACTAGGTGGCGACACGTTCACCACTCACTTAGTGTTTTAAGACTGGCTTTACGATAGCCGTGTTATTTTTAGTGCATTTTTGCTACAATTAGTATGCCGTACTGAAGAGCTCTAATGAGAGCGAAACCGGTCTACGGTTCTAATTGTTGCGAGAATGCATCTAGTCTTACATACTTTGTCCCTATATTGGGGTAGAAATGGGCCAGGGCTAGCAATTTTTTAAATTGTTAGTTAGCTGTATACTGTCTCTATTTTTAACACTCTGTGTTATTTGGAGCGGGCGTGACAGCATAGTACTTGGTTCCGAACTAGGTGGCGACACGTTCACCACTCACTTAGTGTTTTAAGACTGGCTTTACGATAGCCGTGTTATTTTTGGTGCATTTTTGCTACAATTAGTATGCCGTACTGAAGAGCTCTAATGAGAGCGAAACCGGTCTACGGTTCTAATTGTTGCGAGAATGCATCTAGTCTTACATACTTTGTCCCTATATTGGGGTAGAAATGGGCCAGGGCTAGCAATTTTTTAAATTGTTAGTTAGCTGTATACTGTCTCTATTTTTAACACTCTGTGTTATTTGGAGCGGGCGTGACAGCATAGTACTTGGTTCCGAACTAGGTGGCGACAAGTTCACCACTCACTTAGTGTTTTAAGACTGGCTTTACGATAGCCGTGTTATTTTTGGTGCATTTTTGCTACAATTAGTATGCCGTACTGAAGAGCTCTCATGAGAGCGAAACCGGTCTACGGTTCTAATTGTTGCGAGAATGCATCTAGTCTTACATACTTTGTCCCTATATTGGGGTAGAAATGGGCCAGGGCTAGCAATTTTTTAAATTGTTAGTTAGCTGTATACTGTCTCTATTTTTAACACTCTGTGTTATTTGGAGCGGGCGTGACAGCATAGTACTTGGTTCCGAACTAGGTGGCGACACGTTCACCACTCACTTAGCCTTTCAATATTAGCAATTGCTCGAATTTTAATTGAAATATTAATATAAATAAGAATTATAATGTTTCTGTTAGTACCTATCTTCTGTTCGAATTTCAATATTTAATACAAATAAGAATTAAAATGTTCGAAATTTTGTTCTACAAAGAAATATAATAAAGAAATGTGTCTCATTGATTTGTTATTCTACACGGTTGCCGAAAAAATAGTTTACGCAACACGTCCGAAAACAGTTTTTTTGGACTCGCAGACTTCCAGGACTCGCCTACGCCTCGTCCTAGAATTTTGTCGACTCGTCCAAAAAAACAGTATTTTCCGGACTTGTAACGTAAATTACTATTACACAAATCCCAGTAGGGCATTGCCGCTCTGATTTTCTTACAGAATTAGACTCTATGCAAAACTGCATTGTCGCAATATCTCATAGGAAACTTTCATCAATAGGTAATTTCTTATACGGTAGGCATTGACAGCGTTCTCCATTCAACCACGAGTAGTGAGGTGAGTGATTGATGTATTGATTTTGTCTCTCCCTAGACGGCAGTTTAGCATCACCTCAAACGTCCCCCGTTTCTCATATATAACCGATATCACGGGGAATATTGATATTCGTCGGCGATACTCATTCCATACACAATTTATATATCCATAAGAATACTTGTTGCTTGAGTTTTCCAGGCCTCTGTCTTGAGCGATGCATATATGAAAAAACACCAATATTTATATAGTGGATGGGTGCATAAGTAGGTCTGCAATATCCAGCGACGGGATAAATATTGCATGATAAAAAGAGAATGTAGATATCCATCCTTATATGTGGCAGATTTAAGCACAGGAGCATTCTATAGGACCAAATACGATAGGAATTTCGAATTTCAATTGATGTCATCTTTACATAACACTTGAATTTCCTATTGAGTACAAATTAGAACCTCTAGGTGAATTTGCAGTTTAACTCCCGAACGATTTTCAAAACGTCGACTACTGATAGATAAAGTTTGGTGTCTTAAATGCACGCTGATGCTATTGTTACCTTTTGTTCTCTCTTATTTCCCGAGTTATTCGAATTTAAGGTTGCTTACACATTACACCGTTTTTTAACAATTTCCCAGTACAGTCCTGTCCCGTGGAATCTCCTTCCCTCCTAAACATTACATTTGTCATAAAGTTTACATTGTGTTTGGGAATCCCCAGAATATTCTGGAATCATGGGACATTGTCATTATAACTGACAGTTTACACGTCTCTTTCAGTACGGCGCTAGTACCGCTACACGGTTGGACGGTTTCTTATATATTCGGATTTTACGAGCGTTTTTTCTGAAATTGTGCGTTGTTTACCTCGTTCTATTAATGACCAGTGGTGTTGTAGTGGCTTATAAGGTGCATGTGTGGCCCTTTTCTTGGTCGGTGACGTGTTATTTGTTTCCTGTGTTGTTTTTGTGATCAGGATATTGTCATGTCGAAGGCCGTTAAACCGTTAAATTACAAGGTCACATGTTGCTTACACAAGGGCCGGTCCTACATCATTTGCTTGAGAGGTTAAGGTAAGTTTGTGTAAATTTGTTGGTATTTTGTGTTAATTTCTATCGTTTCGCGGTATTTGCTATCGCGAGAGCGGCATTGCCAGACGGTGCTTATTGCTCTAGGGGCCTGCCTAAACTGACTTTCCTGACCTGCCCTGTAGGTCAGGAAGGTCAGGTCAGGCAGGCCCCTAGAGTAATAAACACTGTCCGGCAATGCCGCTCTCGCAATGCATGAAATGACGGGACCCGTCTACTTAAGGGTCGCCCATTTCTCGGGGGTGGGGGGTACGGGGGCTTCGCCGTCGGGATTTTCCTTCCCCCCTCTCGTGCGTACAACCATCCTCGTTGCATAAACCACAAGAAAAGTTTCTTGTTCATACCCGCTAAGGAAGATACGGGACCTGGCATGAATAGGGGTGATGTGCAGGGTAGGCAGGGTTTAGAGGGGATATGGCGTCAGGATGTGAAAATACAGCTTTAAAGCCGTTTTCTTTTCATTTTCTGCTCATATTTCCTTTTTATTGCCTACCCCGCCCAGCACCCCTCTTCACTCCTGGTCCCGTATCTTCCTTGGGGGGTGAGAACAAGAAATTTTTCTTGTGGGTTGTGCATCTAGGGGGGTTCTAGGCACGTTTCGGAAAAAAAAATTGAAAAGGGTTCGGAAGTTAAACTGTAAATTTACCAACCTCTATACTATATTCAAGACCATATTTAATTATGTGTTCATAGAGTGTGTCCAGTTTAAGATGGCGACAGTTGCTTTATAAACTATGTGTGCGCAAGGGGTGGGTTGGCCTCGGAAATCAGGCTCCATTAGAGACAGACTTTTACAAGTGCAATTTGGAGAACCCAAGTCATCAAAATACAGTTTTTAGATCTGACGATCGTTTCGCAAAGTTATCGTCATCAGAGGGATGAATAAACTAAGCGAATAAAGCCTAGAACTACTATGTATATGTTATTTTTCAAGCAGTTTCGAACAGCTTCCTCTACAAAGGTATACAGACAGACCCCCACTGTTGAGTCGTAAATCTCTGTAATTAAAACGGCATACCTGCTTTTGTAATACTGTGTGTCATTATCAAGTATTCCTTCTAAGAAGGACATCCTGATCATTAAGATAAAAGTTGCAACAATGGACTGCATAGAACCGGACCTACTCTTTTCATTTTTGTTTAAATTTCTAATATATATATATATATATATATATATATATATATATATATATATATATATATATATATATATAGGGGAGAGTTTTCTTGAAACGGACAATTTTACTTTTTTAGCTTTAAGATGTTCTCTTGAATTAAAAATATCATAATCACTTTGTTAGATTACGAGCAGAGGGTTTGTGGATTTAATTTCTCATAAAAAGCTGTGGAAAAAAAAGCCTGTCAACGAAAACATATTTCAACTTTATTTCGTAAAATGTCCATTTCATGGGTCGTTGTCCTTGTTATGGACAGCAATGCCTATGACGTGGACACTGGTACATAATAAATGAAAACAGGTTTTGTGAAAATAACATTTCAAAAGCCCTTCCTGCTAAAAAAAATATTAAATTTCCAGTTATTCCACATGACTCGTGGGCCCAATTATTACACCAACGACATTCAATAAATTCTTCTTTACTCAAACTATATGTACCTCCACAAACTATGCAAGTATAACTATCAACTTCCTTACTATTATTTTTGCGTTCCTCATGTGCAGAACCATATTCTCCTGGCTCTAGTTGGGTTAAATATTCTGCAAGATCTCGTGGAGGTGGAGATTCATCGCGGTGAGAGATTTGAGTGTCAGTATCTGAAATTAAACTAAAAAGGTACGAAAGATGCTCTCTCCTCTTAATACCAGGAAAGCCTCTGGCCTTGACGAGATCCCAGCAATTGTTCTCAAAAAAGCGTACCAGAACTTGCTCCTGTCCTGACTTGCCTGTTTTAGACATCTTAAAATACAGGCATATTCCTTAGTAACTGGAAAACTGCTCGTGTACAACCCGTCCCCAAGAAAGGATCCAAAGCGCTTCCTAGCAACTACAGGCCTATTTCTCCCGTTTCAGTCGTCTCTAAAGTGATGGAAAAGTATATAAACACCGAATTACTCAAATTTCTTGAAAACACAGTCTAATCCACGACAGGCAATATGAATTCCGTCAGCGCAGATCAACTGCCGACCTCCTTTCCTTTGTCACCCATTCTTGGAACAAGTCTATGGAACTACACGGTGAATCCCAGATTGTCGCTCTAGACATATCCAAAGCATTCGACCATTCCTCTAAACTGTATCCAATTAATGCAGGAGTTCCTCAAGGTTCGGTTTTGCCCCTACTTTGTTTCTTCGTCACATCAACCACCTCTCTAGAACATCCAACCCAGTTCACAGTTACGCGGATGACAGCACGCCCCACTCAAGTATACAATATTCTGAGCCTGTCTCTCTGGCCTAATTAGATGAGGATCACAGACTCATGGAGGGTTCTGTCTCTGTGGATCTCCAAAAAAATATTTGACTAGGGAACTAGAAATCTTCTACAATTCAACTCCACCAAATCTCAGTTTTGCTTTATATCTCATAAGAGATACACCAGGCCTAGACCCATCACAATGAACAACCAAGTTATTTAAAGTAATGACTTCTTTTCACTGGCTGGAATTTCTGTGGATCGAAGTCTTAATTGGCACCAACATGTCACATCAATTGCAGAAGCGGCTGGTAAAAAATTAGGTTTCCTCTTCCGGGCTCGCAAATACTTTTCGACAGATAATCTCTATACCTTATATTCTTCACACATAAGGCCAAACTTCGAATACTGCTCCCACATCTGGGGTGCCGCTGCCGCTTCTACACTCGCCCTCCTGCACTCCATTCAGAAGAGAGCGATACGTCTCATCAGTGACCCTCCCTTACCCAAAGGCTGCCACACCTCTCTCTCTTTTATAGATAACTGCACGGGCACTGCTCAGGGGAGCTTACTTCCATAGTTCCTCCACCTGCTGCCCACAAGAGATCTACCAGGGGAACAGGGCGCATGCACCCTTTTACGTCCAGGTCACCAGACATAGAACACCCCTTATGTTGCATTTTTGCATTTTTCATCAAATTGTCATGCATGTTTGTAAGGAAAAAAAAAATGATATCGTTCATCGTTTTTCAGTTGTTTCAATTGTTTTGCAACTTTTCACGTTTTTTGCACATATCGCAAACACATATCATAAATTGTGATACGGCGGTTTTACCAATAGATAGCGGAGCCCCAGAAAAATGACGCATTCATAGAGATTTTTGTTTATATTCCTCGTCGAAAACATCGAGCTGTCCTATACAGGCGCTCTTAGTGGGCGAATTTGAAAAGTTCGCAGAAATTCTTTTAAGTGTTTTCGTAGAAATCAGTTTTTGTAAGATTTTTGTGAAAAATATAATTTTGTGTAATATTACTCACGGAAATTTCTCTAAAAAATGATGAATTTTTGTAAAAGAAATTGTTTGCAAATTATCATAATTCTTTTTTTTAATTTGGGGCATAAAGCTGTTTGTTAATAATTATATCTTGCCAGGTGTTTAAATAGCTTGAAGAGGTTCGTTAGCCAGGAACATTGGACCAATTTTTTGTGGAACTTTTTAATTTTATTTTTAGAAAATGTTTGTACTTTTTATCCTTATTTTAAAAACCAGACATATGTGCCATTATAAACATGTTTACAAAAATCTGCTACCATAACGCACTTGCTGCATCTAGACTTTTTCTTTTTATAAACCGTTATCGATTCGTGTCGGTTAAAAATTCACAACTTTTTTATGTCGCGCGGTATTGCGTTCCTTGATGTGCATCAATGAGCAGCCAAATAGGACAATATTTTTGCTGATATTGAGTGATAACTTCTCCAGCAGCTTTGTACGTCTCACTGCTGGCAGAAAGCTCTAGCCTGATATGAGAGTCCACATTTATTTCACATTGGGCGGCTCACGGCGTATGTATATTTGATAAACCGCTGAGCAATAGCTAGTAAGAAATATGACTTTCATCAATGCTGTTGGTTTCTGAATGTTGTGGAAACGATTGCCTGGAAATAGACTATCCGACACCGAAAATCGTTTCTGTATCTCATTTCGAAAAAAAAAGTTCTTAAAACGTGTCGAGACTACGCCATAGGAAAATGGTGTTTGTAGCAGGAGGACAATTGTTCTGTTGAGAAAAATGGACATATACCTAAGATCCGCATTAAAATTCACATACTAACATTTGCAACATTATGCTACATTATGTTATGAATATTTGAAAAGCTGCAATGTAGCAAGGACGTTATGGTGCGAATAAAAATATATACTGGGTGTCCTGTCAAGGTCGACCTGCGAGCATATCTCGAAAACTATTTAAGTAACGCGGTCTGTTAACTTTTTTACTAGTTGTTAAGTACCTTTCCAACTAGCACCAAAGTGGCCACAACTGAGATAGGAACATGGGTAGTTATTACATAATCGCCACTAAATGTACGACTCAGTCATGTAAATAATACATTAGTAGTGATAATTAAGTAATATTCACTAGTTATAAGTACTTCAGAGTAAGGCAACGTCTCAGTTTCTTTGAAGGTCTGAGGAGCATCATCGTTATTCATAGAACGACTCAAAAGTTCAGATGACATGAAGGTAGCAAACGACAGTAGCCGAAACTACCTTATGTTACTTAAATGCTATAGCAAAGTTGCAGCCACTTTCAAGTAGCATTAATAGTTGCCCAATGTTGCCGGCCTCTTAATAATCTCAATAGTAGTTCCTCAAGGTAATATATTTCGATGGCAGTCGCGTTCCCCCTACCTGAAGAAGTAAATTTTACTATTTGTGGCTACTATGATGTAGTAGTAACCTTCTAAATTCACTATAAACTATTTTTCGCCCTACAGTCCCACTGATTCATAAACAATGATTGTTTCATTACAACAGCATTGTTGACGTTGTGCAAGTCTACTAGAGTGAATAATTCCAATAATACTGTCATACGTCAGCAAAATCAAGTCACTAATAAGTACAAATTGGAGAACCCAATTCATCAAAATACAGTTTTTTGACCCGACGATCTTTTCTCTAACAAAGTTAGCGTCATCGAGGGGATGAGTAAACTAAGTGAATAAGGAATAGAACTACTATTTGGATGTTAGTTGCCAAGCAGTTGCCAACAGCGTCCTCCAGGAAGGTATACATACAGACCCCCACTATTGAGTCTTAAATCCCTGTGATTAAAACTGAATACCTGCCTTTGTTATGCTGTGCGTCGTTAGCAAATATTCCTTCTAAGGACACGCTGTTTATTAAGATAACAGTTCGAACAATGGACTACATAGAACCGAACTTACTCTATTAATCGAAACACTTTTGGTCAAACTTCTTACGATGTATATACGTTCGTAAGCATCAAGCTGACGCGACTGCCTGGCATTATTTTTTATCAGTTTCAGATTTTCTTTGTCTACATGATGATTATTATCCCAAATATGCTGAGCAATACATGACATTTGAGATTTTCTTTATCTACATGATGATTATTATCCCAAATATGCTGAGCAATACATGATCTGTCAATAGTGCCATATCTTAACTGCGCTAAATGTGCTTTAAATTTAGTTTCAACGGTTCTTTTAGTTTACCTAACATATTTAAGTTCGCAATGCTTACAACCTATTTCATAGATTTCCGACATATATGTGGTTTTATCTTTATCCTTTGGGTTACCTAGCAATTTTTTTAATGTATTTTTTTTGTAGAAAATGTAAAATTAAATTAATAAGTGCAAACAAAAATCAGTTATTCCTAATTTTGTCAACTTGAATGTTAAAATTTCTAATAAAAAAATAGGCCAAAAAGTGGCTGGATTTAGAAATGCAATATCTGTACTCAAAACGTACTATGTTAGAAATATAAGCATATAGTCAACCTTTAAGTGAGAAAATTTTGAATATCAAGAATGGTGCCATTTTCAGAGGAACATGTTTGTCGTTCGCAGGCGTTTAATAAAAACTAGATCTACTTTTAAATAAAGGGTTAAAATTCGGTTTGCAATCACAAAGAACGATCTATTAGATGTCATTGCCGGTATTGAAATAGCTATTAAACAATTACCTGAACTTTGAAAAAAACTTTATTAGGCAAGCATGTAAAGATAAATTAACTAAAAATGTAAATGAAAATAAGCCCAATAATACAAAAAACGTTAATCAAATAAATATAGTTAAACGAATGCGAGAGAAAAAATCTCTTTATATTAAAGCAGACACGGGTAATAAGGTTGTTATTTTAGATTTAAGCGATTATAAAGATAGAGTATATAACGCAATAGAATCTGGATCGTATAAAAAACTAAATAGAAACCATCTCCCAAAAATGATTTCCGAAGTTAAAAACAATTTAAAGAGATGTTATGACCTTATCACAAAAGATTTAGGAAAAAAGTTACAAGTTTCAAATCCTAAAGTTCCTAAAAATATTGTCTCCCGAAAATCCATAAACCCGAAAACTCGGTGAGATCTATTGTTTCAGTTATAGATTAGTGGAGAAACTAGTCAATAAACATAAAACAAAGAAAATGTTAGCGGCATCTACGACCTTCAGAAAAGATAAACCAGACAAAACCGTTTGACCCGCGAATTACGAGAGGTTTTAATAGCATTTTTAAGGAAGACAATTTGTTGCTAACATTTCCCACAAAAAGATGCATTAAATAATTTGCTAGGTAACCCAAGGGATAAAGATAAAACCACATGTGTCGGGAATCTATGAAATAGGTTGTAAGGATTGTAAACTTAAATATGTTAGGCAAACTAAAAGCACCGTTGAAACTAGATTTAAAGAACATTCATTTACTGACTTTAAATTTTGAGTTTCTTCTTCTGTAATAATAGCCGTGGTTTTAGGTTTAATTTGTATCTGTATGTCAGTTTGTAAGGTATCACAGGCATATACAGTCTGAAAATAATGGCTATTATTATGTATTATGTAAAAGAATAAACTGAGTGACTGATATATCAACTACCAGACCAAACTTCTGGGTCTAGAGACTTGAAAGTTTCCACAGAGGTTCTTGTTAGAACGTAGGCGAGCACTAAAAAATAATTTTTTTGAAATTTCACCCCTTTCGGTTTTTCGAGTATTCGGTTGTTCGGTTGCTTACTTATTATAACCGCGTCTGCTCAAGGAGAAACTCAACTCAACTCCAAATGATATCCCTTTTGAATTTAAGAGACTGCAGTTTTCCTGAAAGTATGCTTCACTATGACTATTAATAAGTCACAGGGGCAAGCTCTAAAATCGCATGAGTTCACTTAAGAGAGGACTGTTTCTCCCATGGCCAATGTTACGTAGAGTGTTCGCGTGTGAGCTCACCCCATAGCCTAATTATAGTAGCACCGCCCTCTAAAACAGTAAAGAACGTCGTATATAAAGAAATATTATTAAAAAACATCTGTTTTCTTTTTTTTTCTTCACCTCTAATTCCTGACTTGAAAGTTTGATTTTCTTCTTCAGCAATATTAACCGTGGTTTTAGGTTTAATTTGTATATGTATGTCAGTTTGTAAGGTATCGCCTAAACATCCTAAAAACTATGGTTCTTATTATTATTTTAGCTTAGTTTCGCGCGGATGAAGTTGCGGCAACTGCTGGTTTTAAAAGAGAAATCGTAAATTCGAATGACAATACAGCAGATTTTCCCTCGTCTTCTTCTAAACGTCAGACAATCTGGGATTGAGATAATTAAATATTGAATGAAGGGCTTCTTTCCAGACAAAATTTTATTGAAATCCCTATGCGTTTCGGCCAACTAAGTAGCCAGCTTCAGAGGTAAATTTTTCAGTTCTTGAAAATATAATCAAAACTATACGAAAGGTTGACCAAGTTGGATATTTTTCATTTTGTTTGGCTGTTTTGCCGTCGCGATAACGCCATCCGTTTTCAAGTTTTTATAAATGGCCGGCTGTTCCGGCTGCTTCGTGATTAGATCGCCATTTCATATTGATTGGGTTTAGATTGTAAATTGATTTCTGGCACATTCGGATGCGATGTTGTTATAACTCTGGTGCAGTAGATGAAGTTCCAACTTGGTCAGGTCAAAAACTTGAAAACAGCGGAGCTGTTTTGCCGTCGCGACAGCGCCATCCGTTTTCAAGTTTTAATAAATGGCTGACTTCTCCCCCGGCTTCTTTATTAAATCGCTGTTTTATATTGATTGGTTTTATATTATGAATTGATTTCTGGCATATTCGGATGCGATGTTGTTGGAACTCTGCTGAAATATATGAAGTTCCAACTTGGTCAACTTTTCGTATAGTTTTGATTCAATTTTCAAGAATTGAAAAATTTACCCCTGGAGATGGCTACTTAGTTAACCGAAACGTGTAGGGATTTTAATAATGGTTTATTGTCTGGAAGGAAGCCTTTCATTAAATATTTAATTAAGAAGAGTAGATACTCCCAAGTGACATAAATAAATTATACTCAGAAATAACCCCCCCCCCCCTTAATGGTAGACAGGATCGCAGTAGAACAGATGACAGAGAGGACATATCAGTGGCAAAAGTGAAGTATTATGTGATCCAAAATAATTGGCCAACAGAATGTGAAGAAGATGAACTACACCATTCAGGAATCAAAAGAATGGGTTAACAGTAGATCAGACTTGCATAATGTGTGTCTATTGAGTGATATTTCCTAGAAAAACTTAGATACAAGTTATTAGGTCTCTGGCACTTGTCTCATGACCAAAGTAAAGTATATGCCTCAATCATAATTTTGGTGGCCTCGACTGGACTCTGATATAAAAAAATTCGGAGATTCGTGTGTAGGTTGTAAAAGGGTAAATCAAGTGCCTCGAAGTCTTATTTAAGGAAATCGCCTTATCTCGAGGCACCCTGGAGCAGAATACGACTTATTTTGTATCTGTAAGCGGGTATCAATATTTAGTAGTATTTGATGCATACTCAAAATCGCTGGAGTGTTTCCAGGTGAACAACAACTCTAGTAATTATCAGAATTATTTTCAATGTTTGGTTGTTGTAAAAGCATAACTACCGATGAAGCGTCCTGTTCAATAAGCTCCGAACTTGAAGATTACCTATAGGTGATAAGAATTTAGACTAAGACCTAGTATGGCCCACTGGCTGTACACAAGGGTGGTCAGACCATCGTTAATATACGCGGCACCACTGGTCTGGTGGCTTCAGGTGACACAATCCAGTGCCAAACAAAAACTAGGCAAGATCCAAAGGATGGCTTGCCTAGGCATTACAGGGGCCATGTCTTCAACCCCAACAGCTGCTATGGAGGTGTTGCTGGATCTGCCACTCCCCCCCCCCATGTACTTAGTTATCATGAGGGAGGCCAGGCTAGAACTATACAGACTAACCTGTAATGGTAGACCGAAGATCCACCCAGGCTTCAGAGGCCACTGCAAAATTCAGGAAATCGTGAAGGAGCCCATGCTTGAAGTTAGGTCAGATTTCGCAAGCCCGCGGGCAGGGAAAACAATTCAACACTGTAAATCCCCGAACGCGAGGCATGGCTGGGGGAGACGCTGGTTCCCGGACGGATCCGGCGGGGAGCGTGGGACGGGTGCAGTTGTTTATTCGGAATCACCGAGGGTAAATCATAGTATTTCCCTTGAGGCCTATACAACGGTCTTCCCGGCCGAAATACAAGCCATCTTGCACTGTGTGCGAGAGAACAAAAGGATGGGCAACACCAGCAAGCGGATCGTCATAGCCACAGACAGCCAGGCGGCTCTTAAGGTCCTAAGTAGCCCACGGGTAAATTCCTGGCTGGTGAGTGAGTGCCGAGACGAGACGATCGACCTGGCTGGGCAGAATGAGGTCACCCTCATCTGGGTGCCGGGTCACTCGGGGGTCAAAGGCAATGAAGAAGCTGACAATCTCGCGAAGAGAGGGTCAGCAGATCCATTTATGGGACCAAAATTGGTTCTGGGCGTGACAAAGAGCACGGCCAGGGGAGACATTGGGTCCTGGATCAGAAACGAACACAAAGTGTACTGGACTGTCCAGGGCTCAGACATGGGAAGTCAGTAATTGACGAACCCGGTTCAAAAAGAGCTGTGGAGCTGCTAAGTCTTAGCAGAGGACAGCCCAGAAACGTAACAGGTCTCTTGACGGGGCACATGGCCGTCAAGAAACACCTGCATAAAATGGGGCGGTTCGAGGGTTAGTCCTCGCATTCAGACTCTGCGGCGAGGGGGGGGGGGGGATCAGCCCAGCACATCTTGTGTGAGTGTAAAGCTCTGGACCGCAAAAGACAACTGATCTACGGTCAGTCTAAGGTCTAAGGAGTAAAAAGACGTGTACAATAAGCCAAAGGCTGTAGTGCTATCGGGGCGGCCAAGTCGCGGATGAGCCCTGAGCGTAAAAAAATAGGAATTAGGCATTACAGGGGGCTCCGTATCAACCAGAATCAAATCGCTTTGCGAAGAGTTAAGTAAAAATTTAAAAAACTTCCCTTTACAAAGGTGGCAACTACATGGCAGCTCCAGGAGTAATTTCTTAAATATTATAAGAAATTTTATTACATTACAAAAACACACCGCACACAATACTACAAGATGAGACGTTTAATGATGTGTAGAAACTCAAGAATAAATTAGACCTGCTTCTTCCAGCTTTAGCAGACAAACTGGAAGAAAATCATGTCCGACAGGTAATAAGTTACAAAGTAAGAAAGTTTTCTAAATACCAAGTAGGTAACAGAGTCTTGGCCAAAAACTTGATGGGGGGAACACACGGAGAAAACGGTCCAGTGCGAAATTGGATGTACCACCTATGTGACAAGCACGCAAAATGGTGATATTACGAGATATGCACATAGTTGTGGCGAAATAGGAAAGAGGGGGATTAGTTGTGCCGAAACAAGGAAGATGAAGAACCTGAGGTTGAGAATGAAATGGTGACAAAAGAAATATATATGACCGCCGAAAAGCTTAGATTTTCTCCATAAGGGGAAGGTGTTGTGTATAATGGGGAGTGTTGGCAACACTGTCAAGTGACTTTTTAGTCAATCTTCATGTTTAGACGTTTTGTTAATTTTCATATGATTTAAGATAATTTTGTAAAGTTATAAAAATAAAGTTCTTTGACTGCAGTCAACATACAACAGTAAGATGGCAACATTTTTATTGTTGGTCTGATAATACAGTCGTCAAAAATTAAGAAACTCATATTAAAAAAATTCGTTGAAAAAGGTTTCCCTAAAAAAAAAATCGTGGGAACTCAACTATAATACAAAAAATTAAAAAGAAATAAAATCGAAGGGCTCGCGAATCTTTTATTTTGCTTATATATATATATATATATATATATATATATATATATATATATATATATATATATATATATATATATATATATATTCAGAAAAATAACATACTGTGCGCTACGTTTTAAAATGTATCGCGGAGGACGAAACAAATTCTAAACAAATAAAAGCAAAGCAAGCTAAAACTTTTGTTATTCCATTATGTCTCTCTTTTTGTTTCAGAAAGCTCAGAAGAACAGACGTCTGTTAACTAGAAAGTTCAAAACAATTCACGGCCCCCACGGCCACTAATGCTCTTCTCCTGGCATCTCCAGACAAATCGAATTCTTGTCAGTTTTATGCGTCCTCTCACTAATGAAATGAAGATCCTGCTTAAAACTTACTGGTTACCACAGAGTACGCCTAGACTGTACGAATTATTGCAGCTGTTTACAACTTTTATACTCTCTATTTTTTGTTTTTTGAAAAAAAAAAGTGTTACAAAACCGTTGTGTGTTACTTAACAGGGTTCCGTTCTTAACAAAATGAATCTGGTAACTCCCATTTCTCCGAATAATGTACAATTGGACGGTTATTATTAACTAGCATTGTTCTTTAAACTTATAAACGGAGCTTTGTTGTCATATCTACCTGACGTTTCGCCCGCACTTGTGGTAGGTATGCTCAAAAGTAGTTTGCTATTCATCAAATAGTAGTCTCCGCGACAAACTCCGATTTGTGAAAGAACCATGAAAACAATTGCAAATGGAAAGAGGAAGACTACAGCTTGAGTAGGAGGTGGCCGCATGTAGTTCAGAATACGCTTGCAGGAACAACCTCACACAAGAGCTAGGTTATAATCAGGGCTCGGATTTATATGCAAAGTTTTAGGTGAAATATGCGCATATATACTCAGGAAATTTGAAAAAAATATGCACTAACTTGAACAAAATATGCACAGAAATATCCATATATGCAATGCATAAATAATCATAGTATACCAATAAAACAAGTTTTTAAAGATCTAAGCTATTAATTTTATTCACAATCAATACCACGTAGGACCCTAATTATATTATTAATTAATTATTCATAAATATTATTATTGCATTTATTACTATAACAGATATTATTAAGTGGCGTTCTAAATTACCTATTTTGAAAGATTGCCTTATCTCAGTTAGTAAGTTTTTATACGAAAAAAACTCCGTTTTACGTCCACTGAGATAGTTGGAGCATATTCTAAGCTTGACAATATGGTAGGGTCTATATTGTTTAAATCTCCTGAAAAATATCCATCCAGAGCTTTTGCAATCTGCGTTAACTAGGTAAAACCCTCATTTTTTGTGAGTGTTTCTGATAATTTCTTTGTAATTTGTTTTGCAACAGGCCCATTTTCTTTATCAATAGTTTCTTTGAAATGTTCTATTAATTCAACTGATTCAGTTAGAAAAAACATTTTGCTGCTGATTTTTTTTTAATAGTTTCTGCAACTATTTTATAATTATTGTTTATAAAACATAATTTCTGGCTCAATTTAAAGTCCTTTAAAATAATTTTTGCTTGCTTCACTGACGCCTCTGCTTCACCTGAAAATTCAAGCATTACCTCCGTGGTTTCTCTAAAATAATCAAAATAATCGATCCAGGTTCCCCATCGCGTGATTACAGGTCTAGGAGGTAATGGTACCCCAGGAAGAACTTCTGTATATCTTTGAACTCTTAAAGGAGCTTTGACAAACACTTTTTTCATATTAATAATAAATTCATTGACTATAGGAAGTTGCTGTCTAATTTCTTCTGCTACCGTGTTTAACCCGTGAGCCAGGCACGTGCAATGAAATAAATTGGGATAAAATATTTTTAAATGAATTCCAACTTTGACCATATATGAAGCAGCATCGGTAAGCAGTAATAAAACTTTATCAACTGGTACAGCATTTGGTAAAAACCTGTTTTAAAGGCCCTATTGAATAAATCTTGTTATAGTAATATTATTTGTTTTTTCTAATTCTTTGACTGCAATTAAATTAGGTCTAGATGAAGAAATTCAAGTTAAGGTGCCTATCATTAAATTAGCAATATATCTACCACAAACATCGTGAGTTTCATCTACTACAACGCAACAAAAATATTTTTTTTAAGACTGTTTCCTTCTGAAAAAAATTCTAAATAGCTTTTTTCAAGCATATTTTTTCTCAGAGTACTTTCATCTGGTATAGACTTTTTACAATATTGTTCCAAAAATGACTTGAAGACAGTGTTATTTAATTTATTTAGTGGACTGTTAGAAGCAACCATTGCCTTGCATAAGTCAATTTTAAAGGTATACTCTTCTGCTTTCTTTGTTTGGCCCAAACATTCGCGTGAATTAAGTAATACAAATAAAGAAGTATATTTTCAATTTGTATTCCAGTATTTTTTTAAGAACTGCAAGATATTTTTTATATTTTATTTAATGTTTTATTTCGTTTGAATTTTATAATTTTCGATTAAAAAAATCATGTGTCGGAAAATTTAGCAAATAGATACTGGACTGATTAATGGTGGAGGTTAGAAAAACAAAGAAAATAGATCAGTTGCTTAAAATAAAAAGTAACTTACCACTTTCCCGCATGGTTTACAAAAAACGTTGTCACCATCTACGGAAAGCCCTGAGTGTGGCCGTATCCAGCCTGGCAATTTGGATCACATTTTTTACAGTATAAAATAATAAAAACAACCCTACACTAACACTGTCTAAAGATGAAGTAAATCCACTGTGCGTGCAACTAAGCACAAGCAGCACAAACAAACTAAATAAGAGAAACAAATTGTTTCAATTCTAGACACTACTGACGTGTAAATAAATCAGCCCTAATCCCCTTTAATGTCTTCTTACGAGACTTAAGATACGAATAAAATTACCTGGCGGTCAGTCCTTTCAATACATTCTGCAGTTATTATTGGAAATTCCAGACACAGTTTTTATGATAGGCGAACGTGAAACGCTAGTTATTACGAATTTTAGATTTATGCAATACCTACAAATTGCATTTTGCTATTTATTTCACGTTGATGTAAAGTACAAAGAAAAAAGCGCCATTACCGACAATCCTTCCACGAATTTGTTTTTATACTCTCACCTACTAGCTACTAGCTTCATTTAGGTATAGCACGTACAAAGCTAGGAGGCGGTAGATTCTAAGAAACCAGAGGTAGCTCACCCTGTCAAGCGCACTGTCCTATATCTGAGTGAAACGCTAGAACTATACAATACCAGGAATTTGGAATCTCCTTCCGGCCAGCTACATTTGAACGGCCTATAAATTTACCTTAGCAGTTGCGTACATTGAAACAAGTATATGGATTTTGTTATATACGGAAACCCCTAAAATTTGTAAAATATGCAAATAATGCAAAATATATGGAAATATGCAAATTAGGCAAAATACACAAAAATATGCAACTTATGCAAAAAACATGCAAATTGCATATAAACCGAGCGCCCTGGTTATATAATAAATACTTGTGTACAGCCCACCGCTGGATCAGTTGCGTATATCATTCACTTCGATGCACAATAAACCAAAGGCTGCGGTGCTGTCGGGGCGGCAAAGACGCGGACGAGCCCAGAGTGGGAAAAAAAATGACACTTCAATGGTGAACACATTGCTGCGCCCGTAGGAATGTAATCTACAGGTAAAAGCATTAACAGTCTTCTTATAAACTAAGGTACTTAGCTAGTCCACCCTCTCGTCTCATATATTAGACATATCCGTGGTGTAATAGAACCTGTAATCGGTTACTAATACGAAGTATCAGGGTTCAGTCCGAGGCGGTGGAAGTTTTGTGCTGGGTGATTGTCAGTTGTCTCATCTGTGTCTTGTTGTTCTTGCCCACTTAAAGCTTCTGGGAGAAAGGGTTTCATTTGTGTTTATATCATTAATTATTTATTATTACAGATAGTTTTTGTAAGTTACAAATTATAACTATATCATTTTGGAAAAAGGGTGGCCATATTATGTCTCATACAATTTTAGTTTTATCAGATCATTTAAAAACCAATATATGTAATATTAGCCTTGGGTTGTATTTGTTTCTATTTTTAAGCACGAAAATGTTTTATAATTTTCGCCTGCCCTGATTTCAGTTTAGCTTTAAAGTAACTGTTTTCATAGACATATTGCTAACATATGGTGGTGATGGCGATTGTGGTGTCGGTACTTATGAACTTGGAACACTCGTTTTATTAAAGGTAGCTGCTGATGTTGAGTGTGTGCGCTTTTTTTATTGTAAGGTAAAAAGGTAAGATGCTTACTGGCAATAAGGCCATTGCTGACCCTTTTTGCTCATCTAAACTAACCTACCCTCCACCTTGAGCTCGATCTCAACGACGACAGTGATTTTGAAAAATCATCCGGCGCCGGTGAGGCTCGAACCGTCGTTCCCCGAGTCCGTATTGGAAAGTCTGAATCGACTTTCCCGCACGGCCACGGAGGCGCTTTATTGTAAGGTAAGTAACGAAATAATATAATCAAATTAATAGGATTTATTTTAACAATAAAATACACAATATTTAAATTCACAAATATTATATTTATTTATGTTTTTCTTAATTTGTTTCCTGATTTTCGTAGAAATAACTCAGCTTCAACCGTCACTGTCCTTCATTTTACTAAAATATTTCCAGAAAATTCATTTCAAGTAGACTCTTTATCTTATATTTTTGCAGTAGTTTTAGTTATAGAGTTGATGATTAATAGTCTATAATCTTTAGCAAATTTTCGTAGAAAAAATTCGCTCTGTAGGAGACCGCGCCTTTTAACTTTTGAATAGAATTCTTCAAATGAGCGTGAACTAACCTGAACTCCGTCCACCATTTCTTCCAAGCTAATAGGCCCCAACTCCTCTTCCTCACCGAAACCCAAATCAGTGCCAAAACAGCCACTAATCACCTTAATTTCTCGGGGTATGAGCTCCTTACTTCCTTTCGATTGCATGGAGGTGTGCGCATACGTCCGTAGCAATCGATCCTGCACCAGACTCCCCAATTTAGAAGCTGGAAGAAAAGACATACTATGTATAAAACTCAATCTCAGGGCTGCAACTAAATTCATATGTTTCATTTACCGGTCACCTTCTGACAACAACTTTGTCCAGCTCTTTGACTACCTTTCTGAAAAAACCGACCATGTGATTTCTGAATATACTTCCTCCGAGGTCACTATTTTTGGTGACTTCAATGTCCATAATAAGGAATGGCTAGGATCTTCAAAAACCGATCCACAAAGGAGAGCAGTGGAGCCCTTTGCAGTTAGCAATTATTTAACCAATATGGCTCAGAAACCTACTTACTTTCCTCGCATCCCAACACACAGCTCAAATCCCTTGGATCTCCTTCGTCCTACAAATACTGAATGCTATAAGATACCAGTCACCGCCCCCCTCGGTCGCTCAGACCATGGCATGGTCACTGCTTCCTGCGCAATGCAACTGTGGTCACACAGTCATCACACCCACGTATCGTTTGGCACTACAGCTCCGCGAAGTGGGACGAAATGCGAGATTACTTTTCCTCATTATCATGGACGTCCGTCTGCTTCTCTCATCCTGACCCTTCTGATATCTCACAAAACGTCACCGAAATTATCCAAGCTGGCATGGAATTATTTATTCCACGTACACAGAAAACCTTTTCAGCCACTCAAAAGCCCTGGTTTTCTAAATCATCTGACAAGGCCAGACTTGAAAAGGTCAAAGCTTACAAAACGCTTCTACACAATCCCAGTCAAGAAAACCGTCACGCATTTAACGACGCAAGAAACGGCTATGTCCGCATTATTTCTGAGGCAAAAAAACTCGTTTAATAACCACATCAAAAACAAAAGCCTCTTAAGCTCCAAGGGCAGCAAACCCTTCTAGACTCTTGCTAAATCCATTGGGAATCATTCCTGCAAGAGCACGTTCCCACCTATTGTCTCAGGGGATGAAATTGTTTCTACCGCCCTGGGCAAGGCTGAACTTTTTGCCTCTATGTTCACCGGCAATTCTACTCTCAACCCACCTCCAAATGTTTAACCACCTACAGTCCCCAATGTCGCGCATAAAATGACTGATATCATTTTCAAAACTGAACAGGTATGAAAGATGCTCTCTTCTCTTAATACCACGAAAGCCTCTGGCCTTGACGAGATCCCAGCAATTGTTCTCAAAAAATGCGCACCAGAACTTGCTCCTTTCCTGACTCGTCTGGTTCAGACATCTTACAATAGAGGCACATTTTCTAGTAACTGGACAACTGCTCGAGTACAACGTGTCCCCAAGAAAAGATTCAAAGCGCTTCCTAGCAACTACAGGCCAATTTCTCTCCTTTCAGTCGTCTCTAAAGTGATGGAAAATTATATAAACACCGAGTGACTAAAATTTGTTGAAAAACACAGTCTAATCCACGACAGGCAGTATGGATTCCGTCAACGCAGATCAACTGCCGACCTCCTTTCCTTTGTCACCCATTCTTGGAACAAGTCTATGGAACTACACGGTGAATCCCAGATTGTCGCTCTAGACATATCCAAAGCATTCCATCAGGTCTGGGACGCAGCGCTGCTTAATAAACTCCCGGACTATGGCCCACTACCAAAACTATGTACCTGGACAGCAAATTTCCTCTCCAACCGGAGCATTTCTGTTCTCGTGGATGGCCATTTCCCTAAACTATATCCAATTAATGCAGGAGTTCCACAAGGTTCAGCTTTAGCCCCTACTTTGTTTCTTCTGCACATCAATGACCTCCTCTCTAGCACATCCAACCCAGTTCACAGAACAAGTCTATGGAACTACACGGGAATCCCAGGTCGCTCTAGACATATCCAAAGCATTTGACCATTCCTCTAAACTGTATCCAATTAATGCAGGAGTTCCTCAAGGTTCAGTTTCTTCGTCACATCAATGACCTCCTCTCTAGGGCATCCAACCCAGTTCACAGTTACGCGTATGACAGCACCCTCCACTCAAATATACAATATTCTAAGCCTGTCTCTTTAGGCCAATTAGATGAGGATCGCAGACTCATGGATCTCCGTGGATCTCCAAACATATTAGACTGAGGAGGTAGAAATCTTGTACAATTCAGCCCCACCAAGACTCAGTCTTGCTTTCTTTCTCATAAGAGATACACCAGCCCTACACCCATTAGGCCAATTAGATGAGGATCGCAGACTCATGGATCTCCAAACATATTAGACTGAGGAGGTAGAAATCTTGTACAATTCAACCCCACCAAGACTCAGTCTTGCTTTCTTTCTCATTAGAGATACACCAGCCCTAGACCCATCACAATGAAGAACCAAGTTATTCAAAGTAATGAGTCCTTTTCACTTGTTGGCATTTCTGTGGATCGAAAGCAAATACTCTTCACCAGCTAATCTCTATACCTTATATACTTCACAAATAATGCCAAACCTCGAATACTGCTCCCACATCTGGGGTGCTGCTGCCGCTTCTACACCCGCTATCCCGGACTCTATTCATAAGAGAGCTATACGTCTCATCGGTGACCCTACCCTCACCCAAAGGCTATCATCCCTTGCCCACCGAAGTTCCGTTTGTGACCTGCCTCTCTTTTATAGATATCTGCACAGGCACTGCTCAGAGGAGATTTTTTCCATAGTTCCTCCACCTGCTTCCCCCAACAGATCTACCAGGGGAACAAAGTGAATGCACCCTTTTACTGCACAGGTCAGCAGACATATAACATCCTGTTATGCCCGTTCTTTTGTCCCGAGGACTTCCAAGTTCTGGAATTCCTTGCCTGCGCATGTTTTTCCTTCTCCTCCGAACCTCCAAACCTTCAA
Organism: Tillus elongatus; assembly: GCA_964006375.1. Taxonomy (NCBI): domain Eukaryota; kingdom Metazoa; phylum Arthropoda; class Insecta; order Coleoptera; family Cleridae; genus Tillus; species Tillus elongatus. The sequence continues at coordinate 53,950,265 of OZ023265.1, read as the reverse complement.
GTCCAGAATTAACAAGTTGCCTATTTCCTCCTTGTCGACACCCACGGCACGATAGTATTTAGGCTGTAAGCCCTCGTGGTGTGTTGCTGAAATAATAATTTTTAAAAACCTTGCCTTGCTTATATATTTTACTACTTTGTATTCACGTTTATAACAGCAGGAATAATTTAAAAAAGAATAATGATTTGCATTGCTATAATACCGGTAACAGGAGTCAGTTTTGTACATATATCAATAGATTCAATGAGACAAAGAACCACCATGTTAGTATAGACATTAAAATCTGTAACAGCCTGCTGTGTGATATCAGTGGGATTTCTTCGAAATTCGTAACTTTGAAAAACGTGTTGAAATCTTACCTTCTGGACAATTGCTTTTATAGCGTTGGACAGTTTTTGTGTGGCCGAAAGGATGGATAGATGGTCTTCTCAATTGTCTTAGTTGTGATTTGTGTAGCTTTTTATTTATTTTGTTTATACAATATTTGTAAACGAATGTGATTATTTTGTCTTGTGACTGTCTCGTTAATTCATGGTTGTGACTGAATATTGTATATAAGTGTGTGTATGTATGTATATACTGACGAATCCAATATTGCCATATGTATGCGTTCCAAAGCACAATAAATATTATCATTATATATATATATATATATATATATATATATATATATATATATATATATATATATATATATATATATATATATAATCGAAACTGATATGGGTTCTAGGGGGCCTAGCTCGTGCTCATTTGAAGACATTTTTTTAAAATTCAAAAGTTGCGATCTCTTCATTAGTGAATGTTTAAAGAAAATTCACTAAAAGCAAAAATACACGATAAACAAAACAAAAGTTAAAATTTGTTAATTAGTGTTATACATGCTAATGTGTAATTTGTTTTCATTTTGTTATACAACCGTCTTCCTGGGTATCCTTCTTTTTTCTCGAGAAGTTAATTAAACACACTTGACTGCAGCAGTTATTCTGCGATAGATGATCTCATTTAGAAACATAGTCATTCTTTAATATCACAGACTATTATTTTACAGAGGCTGACAAGCGCAAATTGAATTTTCTGAAAGTTCCTGTAAAGTACCTTTACACGATGCCATAAGAATTTCCTGTGCACCAACTTGGGATTAATTCTTTCACATACAAAAATCTCTGGCTTAAGTTACATGACGTATATCCTGAAGAAACAGCTATGCACAATATTACATAAAATGCATCACAGAAAATGCAATGATTTTCAAATAGGGTCACAGAATAAGCTAGAACTTCGGCTATCCCATTATGTCTATATTTACGTTTTACATGGCTCGGAACGACAGATGTCTGTTAACTGGAAAGTTTAAAACAATTCACGGCCCCCACGGCCACTCTTCTGCTGGCAGCTCCAGACAAATCGAATTCTAGTTCGTTTTACGTTGCCTCTCATTAACTTGTACTGCTTGAAATATGCTTCTGCCGGGTATCGCCGAAATTTATACACTACTGTGATTTTAATACCGCTCTATTTGAAAATAAGTTTCTTGACTGACTGCTTAAGGCGTTTAGATATTTTATTTGAGGTCCATTTGAGACATTTTCGTTATTGGTATTAGTATTTTCTTTATATGTCAACAACACACCAGTCTAAATACTATCGTACCGTGGGTGTCAACAAGGATAAAAGAGGCGACTTGTTAATTCTGGACTTAAAGGTTGGGAGGTTCGGAGGAGAAGGAAAAACATGTGCCGGCAAGGAATTCCACAACTTGGAAGTCTTCGGGACAAAAGAGCAGGCATCACCTGGACAGTAAAAGGGTGCATTCGGTCTGTTCCCCTGGTAGATGTGTTGGGGGCAGCATATTGAGAAACTATGGAAGAAAGCTCCTCTGAGTAGTGCCCGTGCAGATATCTATAAAAGAGAGAGAGATAAAGGTCACCAACGGCACGTCGGTGGGCAAGGGATGGCAGCCTTTGGGTGAGGGTATAGCTCACCGATGAGACGTATAGCTGAATTCTGAATGGAGTCCAGGATAGCGAGTGTAGAAGTGGCAGCGGCACCCCAGATATGGGAAAAAAACTGAAAAATCTGGAGAACCTGGGTATCCACCATACAGGACTGTGGGTGCCTATCCACCGATTACGAAACAAATGATCTAAATATGGTGTTACTGTTTGTGGGTATTTCTTGTTGCGCTGTGCGCAATTTCTTGGTTATGAAACGTTCACGGTACAAATGTTAACACGCTTAGGACATACATTCATATGAGGTTGTTTCCTTAAAATGACCTTAGCTATCACTTCTGAATACCTTCGCATCATTTTAGAGACAGCTTGTAGATTGAGAATAACCTTTTAACTCTAGTTCGCCTCTTTTAACTATATGAGGCCGTATTTTATATTATCAAATGCTTTTTTCAGTTCAACAAAAGCAATTAAAGTATTTGTAATTTTCTCAAGCCTCCTTTCTCCAATTGTTTTAATGCTTTTCTAGTTCCTTGCCAACATGATCGATATCAAAGTAACTCTCACTTTTTTACTTCCTATTCTTCTTTTCACCATCATTAGCAGAATCCTTTGCGTTAGCTTGTTACGGTCGACTTTTTAAGCCGCCGTACCATTTTGTTGCTTCACCAAAATTTAAATGACTGCGGCTTTTCGTTGTAATGACTGAATGACGAATAAACTATCTAATTAAAAGTTATATGAGAATTCGCTATATTTTGCTATCGTAATACACCTCTGACCCATGTGGAAGATTATTTTAAAAGGAACTTTGTCTATTAATGAGTGACTGTTTAATGTATGGGTCTCTTCATCTTTGGAAATATAAATATTCAACGACCTAAATGAAATACAATGTAGTGTCAATTTAAAATATCAGACGCACTTCCTTCAATATTGTATGTGTACGAGGAAGAAACATCAATACTTAAGCTGTTCAAGGCACCTGTGTTGTTCTTTCTCTCTGTCTGGATGAGTCCTTTGAGATGTATCGACACGCAGTAGTTTTCCGTTAAATAACAGGTTAGTTTGAATTATAGAACTTTCTAGAGATGCAGCCAGCATCAGAATCGCGTAGGTTTTGGGCCTCCACCAATCACGTGCTGGCACAAGCTTCCGCTAAATTAGGATATCCGTTAAATTCTATACACAGAGCTCAAATCAAGCGAACTGCGGATTTCGTCGGCAAAAGAGTGAAATATCATTACTTCCCTCTTCGCAAAGCACTTCAGTGTTCTTAACCATTTTAAGTAAATAATTGCTAATGTTTCTAAATTGCAATTAATACTGTTCTCGGACAGCTATTTGTGTGTGCAAGGCCTCATATCGAAAACTTTGGTAAGGAATTATATCTTCTTAATTAGGTTGCACGTATTTTAAAGGGATTTTTTTTCTTTTAATTATTCAGAGGTCCTCAGTGCAGGTCCCTATTGATAAACTCCGAGGTACTGGTCGGCACATAATGAGTAATAAATAATCTCCTGGGCGCGGGGTACTAGCTGGCGTAAATACTCTGGCTGAATGCAGGGCAGCATTAGTAAACTTCCTAGATACAGGATGACGCAATGGTCGCTGGCAAATACACTTTCTCTAGGTAGATGATTGTGAGGCAGGCAGTCGATCAGCCCCGTGTCACTGCAATTTTAATGGTAATTAAGACAAGGAATACATGTGAGTTCTGTTTCAGTTCGAATATCTGTAACGGCCCTCACGCCAATAAATAATTTTTGAACAAAACAAGCCAGAAGAGAGTGCCAGAATATTATTCTCACCTTATTGTAGCATTAATTTTCAATCAATTATATTCATTTTCATTTATCGCGACATATTATAATAATTTTATTAACGGTCTGAGCCAATTTACAGATTAATTTACAACCAAAAATCAAATTAACTATAAACAAGCTAATAATATAAACCTAAAAAATATTTTCTAACACACTTTTAAATTCAGCAAGGCTTACAAAAAAATATCAGTTTTTTCACAATATTTGTTAGCATTTCTACAGATTCTTGGAACTGCAGAATGAAAAGTATAATTAACACGATAGAAACTCTCATTAAATAGACCATGGTGTCTTAAGGTTCTGGATGGAACACTAAGCTTAATCATAGCTAGTAAGTCAGGAGAATCTACAAAACCATTCAGCAATTTATATAAAAAGCAAAGGTCAAAATTAACCCTTCGTTGTTCGAGAGTAATCAAATTTAATTGAGTATAAAGTTGTAAGTAGTCAATTTGGTCAGTTACGATACCCATCTTATATACCACAAACCTAAGAAATCTTTTTTGGACTCTTTCAAGTAGATCTTTATCTATCTGATAGAATGGTAACCAAACAATGCTGCCGTATTCAAGCACAGATCTGACATATGCACAGTACACAGATTTTAAACAGTTTACATCGGAGAAGTCTGCCAATGTTCTTTTCAAAAATCCCAGCATTTTCAAGGATTTATTTGTAATTAATTCAATATGCTTACCAAATGTCAAATCACTACTAAAGTCTACTCCCAGATCTCTTATTTGATCAACCTTTTTTAAGACAGTATCTTCCATTTTATAATCAAAATTTGAAATATTTTTCGATCTAGAAAATTGTATATAGCAGCATTTACTCTTATTTAACAACATATTATTCCTACACCACTGGATCAAATTATCTATATCTGCCTGTAATTTCAAATTATCTTCAGGAGTTTTAATCTCAACAAACATCTTCAGATCGTCTGCATATAAAAGTGTATCTGCATATTCAAAGCAGCGAGTCACATCATCAACAAATATGTTAAAGAGCAATGGTGAGAGATGCCCGCCCTGTGGCACACCCAAAATCACATCGATCGCTTTAGATAGATAATTTTTTATTTTAACTATTTGTTTTCTATTAGACAAGAAGTCCCCAAACCAAGCCAACAAATTTCCAAAAATTCCAAATTTTTGCAGCTTTATCAATAAGATTCGGTGATCTATCTTATCAAAAGCCTTTGAAAAATTGGTATATATCACATCGAGTTGACCTCTCTCCTCAAGGACCCGAGACAGGTAATGTTCATATATTAGTAAGTTTGTAACAGTGGATCTACCTTTAACGAAACCGTGTTGCTTTAAAGTTAACTGTCTTTCAACAAACGGTCTTAGTTTATTCATTACAATATTTTCAAATATCTTAGGAATTAAACTATTCTTTATTATAGATCTGTAGTTTTTTATATCAGATATGTCACCCTCTTTATGGAGTGGATCCAAGAACGATATCTTCCAAGCATTTGGGAAAACACCCAACTGTAGTGACAAATTAAAGATCTTAGCAAGAATATCCGATAAGATACATTTACATTGCTTTAAAAAGCTTACAGGAATCAAATCTGCACCAGCACCTAAGTTATTATCAAGCTGCGCAATGGCATCAAACACTTCCATTATTTCTATCCTCATTACACCCATGATCGCATTATGAGAGAACTCTTCACTACAATCTACAGAAACACTATTGTTATAATTGTTATAAACTGACCCAAAAAAATCTGAGAATGAGTCAACAATTTTATCTACATCATCTATCTGTGTGTCATTATATTTCATTACTTTAGGAATACCGAATTTGTTTTGCGTTGATCTAACATATCTCCAAAAACTCTTACTATCTACGTTTATGGCTGTTTGAATATTATTTATATAGTCATTATAACAAATCTTAGAAACATTTTTACACTGTTCTCTTAATCTACTAAAAATACTATAATGATATTGAGAGTTGCTAATTTTATAATTTTTGTGTGCTATTTTTTTGTCAATAACAAGTTGTCTCAAGTCTGCGGAATACCAGTGTGGAAACTTTCTATTTCTAGTTCTACATTTGGGAACAAACAAATCAATGGCTACAAAGAGAACATCATAAAAACGATCCATGATTACATTGAGGTTTTCAGAATCTAACAAACTATCCCAATTAACATTAGATAAATAATAATTGATGCCAATGAAATCTGCCTTATCAAAATTATAATATAAATAGTCATAGTCTATCAAATCAAGATTTTTTCTACAGACATCTAGGTTTATCTCTAGCGCAGGATGATACTTGTCCAATTTCAGAAATGGTTCAGCAACTGATACATTAAACCTCACCATATTAGAAAAAACTAAGTCCAAATAGTCTCCAAAAATATTACTAATAGAGTTAATCTGATACAGTCCCCAGTAAGCAGCTACGTCCGATAGAATCTTACATTTCTGAGACACATGCCCAACTGCCATTGATCCATATTCATCGTTTAACCAATTTACTCTAGGAAGGTTGAAGTCTCCAGCCATTAAAACATAGTCATAATTAACTAAACTCAGAACATCTTCCACACTAGAGACATATTTTTCGTATATTTCAACCGATGAATCAGGAGGAATATAAACAAGACTTATCAAAATCCTTAATGAATCCCATGAAATCAAAACCATTTTGTGTTCGATAGTTTCTTCATTAAGAGACAGTTCTACAGATGGAATTGATGATTTCACAGCTATTAAAACACCCCCTAGATATTTATGTACATTAGTATTTTTACTTCTATCACATCTATACACTAAAAAATCGTCTAATCCTAATTCACTATCAAAAAAATTTTCATTCAGTCCAGACTCTGTAAAGAGAATCAGATCATACTCCGATTTCTCCGTAGCCAGTAAAAGATCTCTTAGTTTCGTCCTCAGTCCACGTACATTTTGATAATATAATTTTATCACTGATGAGGGATCATTTGAGTAAACTCTTGCCGGTTTTTTTCCATATCCACTTTTTGTGCTCTATTTTCCTCACCAACTCCCATCGGTCTACCTTCCCTGAATACTCTGACAGCAAGACCTTCACACCATTTGTCAGGATTCAGCAGCTTTTTAAGACAAGGCTTGGTAGTAGAAACTTTGAATGAACTATAGATTGTTGGATATCTCGAAGGAAGTTTCTCTATCTCAGTGGTCAGCTGAAAATTATTCTTTACGTAGTTACTCAACTCTTCTTCAGTTGTCTCTGGATGGAGTCGAGTAACGTGTATTGCCACTTTTTGATTAGTTGGATTTCGTTTTGGTGCTGTTCTCAGAAATTGATCTTCTGATTGAGTATTTCCAGTACCGATAATAATCTTAGCAAAATTTCGTTTCTGATATTTTTTTTCTGTGACTTTTCGATGTTGTAGTCCATCAGTAGAATTAGTTTGTTCTACTATTTTTGTACTATTGCTTATAATTGTTTGTTTGCCGATTTCATTCATGGATGAAGAATTCATTAAAGTGTTTTTAGTACTATCAGTTGACAACATCGGAGAGACCATGTGACTTTGCTAGTTTTTTAAGTATTAAGGAAATTATTTTGAATTAGAAATTTTTACCCTCATTTTAATATCCATTAAAGTAACGTATGCAATTACCTTCTTAGTTATTAAAGCTTAAACCTGCCCATTAAAAAATAGAGTTCATCACCTTTTTTTTAGAAATCATTATCTATATCATTACGTAATTTTTCTCTCAAGTTTAGCTACCATACAGTGGTTTAATTTTTTTTAATAGTGGCTTTCGGCCCCATATTTTGTTTGATATAATTGGGCATGCTTCTGTAAATTAACTAAGAATTATGTGGCCAAACAAAGAATTTTTATTTAAGACTATCTTTAAGAATTTTTCTCATGCATATCTATTATTTGAAAATTACCACCAACTGATATTTGTTTTTACTTGAAAGACTTCTTTGTATTACTGTTCCATTTTAATATGTGTAATCAAGACAATTGTTTAATTTTATTGCTGAGCCTAATTGAAAACAGTGTTAACGACCTTTTTCCTCGCAGACTTTACAACACATTAGGGTTGTCATATATTTATCTAGACACCTAAATGAACGAATATTGCTAGCAGCAGCAAATTTTGCACTAGAAATCTTTAAAATATAAGCTTATAGGCAAGATTGCTCCCAAATAAAGTAAATACAACTGTTTATTACTCCTGTCTAATTATAATAGTTTGACTTTAACCCCTTTGGTCATCAAATTTAATATCAAACATTAGAAAGCCACTAGTAATCACCATATTTTAAATTTTCAATATTGTGAATTCAGATTACCAACTTTTAACTCAATAAAATCATTAGCGGATTTTCTTAAGCTTAATCAGAGTGGGAAATTACATATAAAAAGGGGTCTCGACTACTGCAAGCTTTATACATTGATTGTCAATTCGCCAAACAAATTATATTCGTTGTTATTCTTTTTTTTTAACGTCGGCCTATTTCCGCGACTATGGCCAATCACCGACGCCAGCGAGCAGTTTCAACTCACTATCCTGGAAACTTTGCCGAACCCCTGCCTTTCTGTAAGGAGGGTAGGGATCTTTAACGTGCCCAACATCTTATGGACACGGGACCGACGGCTTTACGCCCCCTCGGAAGGGCGGAACGTGCATACATTCAACTTGCTCAAATACAATGCCAGAGCCTCGGTTGATGTTAGTTGTACAGTATGTACTGAAAAAGTGAAAGGAGTACCCTGGGATCGAACCCAGTACCCTTCGATTCAGAGGCATACGTTCTTACCCCTGAACCACCGAGGTTAAACAAATTATAAAGTATAAACATTTTAAACTATAATTGCAAACTTTTTCGTTTTGCTTCGATTTCGCGGTTGTTATTCCTACAAAAATACCGTTTTATATATTACGTCAGACATTCACAGTTACAACTGTTTTATTTTGATAGTTGTTTTTTTTTGTTGATTTTACTAATGACAGTGGCATGTCAGGCCATTAGCATAATTAATTTTCCGATCTTTATTTATTAATTTTACAAACTTCCAGACAAACTCAACTTCTCGTTGGCCGGCCCGGTAATCGAACCCGGGACCTCTCGCTTTACAGGCTGACAGCTATTAAAATAACAGAAATCCTTATTATTTCCATAATAATAATAATAATAATAATAATAATAATAATAATAATAATAATAATAATAATAATAATAATAATAATAATAATAATAATAATAATAATAATAATAATGTCAACTGAACGTCAAAATAATTGTGCTCCTGTTCGTATCAAGTTTTTTTAAAGAAATTGTGGATGTGGTGCAGATGAAGGATTTATAAAAATGTAACTAATGTTTAAAGGCTTTAATGGATGTATTAGTTGGTAACAATAAATAAGGAGATAAATTTTACAAACTTCAAGAGATGACATTCTGAAATTGTATTTTGACATTTATATATATTTTGGATTCTACATTGGTAATCTAAACTATGTTGGAAACAAGCAGAAGCTCAGCTATTTTCTAAAACACATTGTACAGGGTGAGCGAAACACGATGTCCGTGCTCTATTGTAAGAAAAGGAAAAGCGATAGAAAAAATCTGAAAAGAGGTTCTCAAAAAATAGATTGAGTAAGCTTCATTTTAAGAGAAATTTGCATATTTTTGGATATTTGGAAACTGAAGTAATGCCGTCATCGGATTTTTTTTTCCCAGAAATAGACCCATATTTTGTCATATCTAAAAAGAACTATTTTTTCTGGACAAATTATGTAAAGAAAGAAAATTGATATGTTTTTCCGTTAAAAAGTTATTTATTAATTTAACATTATAAAACACATTATATGTTACTGCTTTTACCGCAGCAGTAAACAAAGTATGTAGGCAATCATTGCAACAAATTTTCAATGTTACCACCTCCTACTTCGAAACACTTATCGAATCTCGACCCTACTTCTCGCTCAGAAGTCTTATGCAACATTTCTCTAGATAGTTCATCGCAAGCATTTCTGATTTTTTCTTTAAATGTTCCAAGTTAACAGATGGTGTTCTGCAAACTTTATTTTTCAAAGCTCCCCACAAGAAGAAGTCTAGTGGGGTCATGTCCGGTGATTTAGGCGGCCACTCTATCGGTTAATTTATACCTATCCATTTTTCTCCGTTCATTTAAATATTGTTGGAAAATTCTTGCTTTATGCGACGGAGCTCCGTCACGTTGGAAACACATGTTTACTCGCAGCTGTAATGGCAAATTTTCAAGCAGCACAGGAAGTTGTTCTTGAAGAAATTGCAAATATCGCTTACTATGTAAAATTCCTTCGTAAAAATATGGAACAAACAAATGCCCGTTAATAATACTACACCAAGCGTTAATTACGAGGTGTCCTTGATTTTCGATCGGATTGACAAAATCTGGATTTTCAGTGGCTAAAATATGCTGATTTTTTTATTGGGCTTACCGTTACTAACAAAACGGCTTTCGTCCGTCCACAACACATACTGAAAAACAATGAATGTCATTGATCAATTTTACCATCACTTGGGCAATGTAATTAATACTTCGTTGTTGATGTTGATCTGACAATGTTCTAAATTGTGAAGTTTATAATTGTGATAACCATTTTCTTTCAAAAATTTTTCGTACCGAACTAAATTTTAAATTCAACTCAGGACAGACTTGCCGAATCGAGTTCCTTAAATGGCCTTTAAAACACTTCAAAACAGTGGCAACCGTATGGTCAGAATTGACCCTTCAAGCAATTTTTCTTCCCTTTCGATGTCTCGTTATTTGCACCTAAATTGCGAACTAATCTTGCAAATATTTTTAAGCTTGGAATAACACGTTCAGGGTATCTCTGGGCGTATCTCTTCTAGGGTTCTTCTGAGATTCACCATAAACTCATAACATATCGACTTTTTCGTTGTGCGTAAACATTTTTCAAAATAAAATGACAACTGACAACAAAACAATGTTTGTAAACCATTAGTTTAATTATCGACAGATAAAACGTTGCTACGACATATAAAACTTTGCTATTTGTTTCCAAAGGCTTCTTGTTTATATCGTGATGGTTGCACGAATTTTTTGTCTTACTTTTTTCTACAAATTTCATGATAACTTTTTAACGGAAAAAGATAGCAAGTTTTTTTCTTTACATAATTTATCAACAAAAAAATGGTTCTTTTTAGATATGCCAATATATAGGTATGTTTCGGGGGAAAAATTTCGGTGACGTCATTTCTTCAGTTTCCAAATATCCAAAAATATCCAAGTTTGGCTTAAAATGCCTTGTTCAGTTCCATTTAAGAACCTCTTTTCAGATTTTTCCTTTTAGTGAATTTTTGTAGAAAAAAATCACTAATGGGGATATCCCGACTTTTGAATTTTGAAAAAATGTTTGCAAATGAGCGCGAACTAGGACACCTAGAACCCATATCCGGGGTCAGTTTCAATTTTTATATGTTAATATATATATATATATATATATATATATATATATATATATATATATATATATATATATATATATATATATATATATATATATCACACCGATAACTCAAAAAATAATGAGCCGATTTTGATAAAATTTGGCACATACCTTCCCTTTGTAAAGGGCTTATAAGTTCGTTATTAAAGAAAATCGGACTAGGTTTTCTAGAAAAATTTTGAATTTTGTAGGTAGGTTTACACCAAAATTTTGATTTCTATGTTACAAGAAAAAAAAAAAAATATATATATATATATATATATATATATATATATATATATATATATATATATATATATATATATATATATATATATATATATATATATACAGTGTACTCTCGATTATCCGTGTGCGGATTATCCGGTTTGCGGATTATCCGTGTGGAGAAACTAATCAAAATCTAAAAATTTGATTTCAAAGAATTAATGATAATTTGAATCTTTCTCGTTTTCTCTCCCACGAACCATAGTATAGATATCCTTAAAATAACAATCAACGACCAAATATGTACCAGTCTGCCTATTATGAAACTACATATTGCAACCTTGCAAGAATGAAGAGAAATATCGAACAGTAAATTCCTAGAAGCAAAACGAGCTTTGTCATGAATTCTCATTATTTATGTCAGAACGTGCCACTACAATAGAACCGCCGAGATGGGTCCATGTCCGGCAATGTTTATGGTAGGGTAATAAAATTTAATTGCGCCGATCTTTTCACACTTGCTCTTGTTCGGTATTGACGGCGGCACGGTAGAAAGAAACTAGACAGATATGTAATGTAGATTAGATATCTTTTGACGATATTCACACATTTGTTGAACATGCTGTATATGTACACATTTTTGCATTTTCTGAAGGGTCCTGACTCCCGATAAATTCAGGTCAGTGCAATGTTCAGTTGATTTCCGATCGCGAAACGAGTTTGTGCATTCTCGGTACGGTCTATTCTACGGCATTAAGTTCGGTAGGTAGTATACAGTATGTCTTTGAAACGGAAAAGAACCGTCTTAACCATCAAGCAAAAACTTGAAATTGTTGAAAAGTTGGAGAAAGGTGAATCTGCGAATAGGATTGCCAGTGATTATTCCGTTGGTGTGCAGACAGTGCGCGATATTAAAAACAATAAAGTGAAGATACAAGAATTTGTTGCAGCATCTGACAGTGCGGAAGGGCCGTCCAAACGGAAAACCATGAAAAGTACGAAGCATCCAGCATTGGATGAAGCTCTGCTGAAGTGGTTCAATCAAAAGAGATTGGAAGGAACTCCAATTTCAGGGCCTATATGCACCCAACAAGCACAGAAATTTCATGAAAGCTTGGGTTTGAAAGAGCCATTCAATGCTTCATCTGGGTGGTTCACACGTTTCAAGCAGAGGCACGGAATTCGCGAACTCACAATACAGGGTGAACAACTTAGTGGCAATATTTCAGCAGCTAATGAATTTGGCCCAAGTTTTCAGCGATATGTGACACATCATAACTTGTCATATGATCAGATCTATAATGCTGATGAAACTGGCCTCTACTGGAAATGCTTACCATCTCGCACCTTAGCGAGTGAAACAGAGAAAAGAGCACCTGGTCACAAATCATCGAAGGAACGCGTAACAGTTATGCCTTGTGCTAATGCGAGCGGCACACATAAGCTGAAATTGTTGGTCATTGGTAAAGCCAAAAAACCCCGTTCTTTCAAAGGTACCGAAGTTACGCTGCCTGTTAATTATTGCAATCAAAAAGGAGCATGGATGAACCGGGAAATCTTCCATAAGTGGTTTCACAATGATTTTGTGCCACAAGTGAGATCTTTCTTGGCTGGCAGAGGAATTGAACAGAAAGCGGTACTTCTGCTTGACAATGCACCATCTCATCCAGACAAATCGACTCTGATATCAGATGATGGTCTCATCACAGTCATGTATTTACCGCCGAATGTTACAGCTCTGATCCAACCAATGGATCAGGGAGTAATTTCCACAATGAAGCGTTCCTATAGAACCACTCTATTGAAATCTTTGATAGAAGAAGAGAACCTAATTTCATTGTGGAAAAAATATAGACTGGTAGATGCGGTTTATAACATCGCAGATGCTTGGAAACATATAAAACCAGTCACTCTAATGCGGTCTTGGAAGAAAATTTTACCCAACACAGACGTAGAGTGTGATTCAGAGGACGAAGACAACATCCCTCTCATGACTTTGGCTCACAAAATAAGAGGATTTGAAAGTGTTGATGATGGCAATCTGCAGGAGTGGCTAAACACGGATGCTGACGATGCTGGGTTCCAACATCTTACGGACGAAGAAATCATTCAGCAGACACTAGAACACAAAACTGACGATGAAGACAGTATTTCTGAAAGTGACGAGGAAATGAATGTTTCTAAAATAAAACATCAAAGTGCCCTGGACAATACTAACAGTCTTCTAGACTATATGATTCAAGTGGGTTTTGACTATACTGATGTTGTGTCAGTGCGCAAAATAAGAAATTCGATCAGACAAAAAATTAGTGAATATGAAAAACAGACTAAAATTACAGATTTTTTCAAGAGAGGATCCTCTTCAAATGCATCCAATTGATCTGCTGTAAGTTTTCCACTTAATATAACTTTAGTACATACATATGTACATACATATTGTCTATATATGCATATAATGCATGCGCTATATGTATATGTACATATATTACATATACGCATTTTATTAGGTTCGTATTATCCGTGTTTTTCGATTATCCGTGTCGCCGGTCCCCGTCATTAGCCCGGATAATCGAGAGTACACTGTATATATATATATATATATATATATATATATATATATATATATATATATATATATATATATATATATATATATATATATATATATATATATATATAGTAATGGTCCGATTTTTATAAAATTTGGTATGTACCATTCTTTTGTAAATGGCTTGGAAAAACTCGTTAGTTAGGAAAAACGGACGAAGTTATCCGGGAAAACTATGAGTTTTCATTCGAAAAAAAATTTTATCTCAAAAAATAAAAAAAGGTATGATAACTAAATTTGGTTGGTAGGTTTACGATATAAAAAGTAAACTATACACCAAAATTTAGATTTCTATGTTACAAGATAAAAAGTTATAATAAAATATTTTGCCAGATCATTTCTATGAAAATTCACTACCATTACAATAGAGTAGAGACATCGAGTTTCGCTCACCCTGTACAATTAATAATTACAAATATATTATTATAATTATTTATTATTATTCTGGTTTTAATTGGTAACAATTTGTACAACCTGTATACGGACGTAAATTTAATCAGTTAAAAATCCCTTTCTGCCAACACCAGTTAAAAACACTCTGAATACCCAATTGAAAAAGATGTTTGTCAAATCAATCTTGAGTCGGTTTCCATGAATTTAAATAAAAGGTTCCATTATGCCCGCAGTATATAAAAAGTTCCCCAATCACAGATTATGGTCCTGAATTCTAAATTCATAAGTTCTCTGAACACAACTTATAAAGAAGAGTTGCACAAAGATATTCCTTGAAATTATTTAGTTATTTTATTTCTATACTTTCGATGTTCCAAAATTTAAACTTTCGGATAACCAAGTTATAGTATCTACGGCATTTCAAAATGTTCTGAAAGTCGCGCGTGATAAGAATACATAATTTTTACCGATTTTTATTGTCACAAGATTTGTTATTAATAAAATCATCAAACGTTTTTGTCTGTTACTAGGGAATATTATTCTTCTGCTGTTGATCGTACCCAGCCATCATCACGTACCTTGTCGAAACCAGCAACGTCTGTTTCCATCAGCTTTTTTCATTAAATGAAGATTGTAACCTGTGATGAGCAGAGATGAGTACACTTGGACAATTCAAATCACCACGACACATGACGATCGTTTCGCTAACCAAGTTGGTGTCATCAGAGAATGAAATATTCCACTCTGATAATATTCTGTGCAGGTATTTGGGGCCAGACGATTGATGGTGGTTCAAACAAATGAAATTTTACTGCCTAGTGTGAATCGTTTATCCTCTGATGACGTTAACTTGGTTGAGAAAACGGTCGTCAGTGTTTTCAAATGTGTTGTGGTGATTTGAGTTCTCCACGTGTAGTTATCTCTTTTCATTTTGTTCCAGCTTTCTCAGTTTAACAACTTTGTCAGGTATTCTAGATGTTTTTATCATGGTCTGCCTTTTTTTTGACAAGTATGCGTCTTGAGTAGGTATTGCGATGGTTTTCTATTTAGTTTTTTGGGAGTTTGTTAGCAGTGAAGTCGGTGACTTTTGCAAACTGGACGTATAGGATCTGTATTACCGACTTGATAGCTAACAGTTGACATGACAGTTGACAAATGAGAAATTCCCTAAAGGTAGACAGACCTGACGCTTTTAAATTATTTGGTCGGTAATTCATTTAATCCTATTTAATTAGAAACCGATTTTTTATTATTTTTTATTTCAACAACACACCACAAGGGCTTACACCCTAAATACTATCGTACCGTGGGTGTCGACAAGGAGGAAAGAGGCAACTTGTTAATTCTGGACTTGAAGGTTTGGAGGTTCGGAGGAGAAGGAAAAATATGTGCCGGCAAGGAATTCCACAAAGTCCAAAGACAAAAGAGCGGGCATAACAAGAAGTTCTATCTCTGGTGACCTGGACAGTAAAAGGGTGCATTCGCTCTGTTCCCCTGATAGATCTGTTGGGGACAGCAGGTGGAGAAACTATGGAAGCAAGCTCCTCGAGCAGTGCTCCTGCAGATATATATATATATATATATATATATATATATATATATATATATATATATATATATAGAGGGTCGCTGATAAGTCTGGAAACGGTCGATTATCCGGGAAAATATACAAGGTGTCGAAAAAAGTTTTATACAAAAGTTTTTGGGTTCTTCAATGTCTACTAGGCGGTGATAATTTTATTTATACAGGGTTGGTCATACAGGCGTGGCACACTAATATTAATTTTTTTTTTAATGGAACACCCTATATATTATTCGATATTTCAATCCTTCTCTTAATTTTGAGCAACATTTATGAGAAGCATAATGTACCTAAACTCAATCGTTTCCGGGTAAAAAAATAAATAAAAATAAACGCTACTGTTTTTAAAATCTATTGGATGAAGAACAAAAATAAATGAAAAGTAGAATATCTCTTGAAAACAATCTGTGAGTGTGAAAAGAACCGGTTGCGATGTTTTTAACATTGTTTGGAATCCCAAGATAAGATAAGATGCCCATAAGAAACGCAGTATTATTCTTTTGTTTTAAAATGTTTCCAGGACAACGAATGTCAAACATTCATTCAGTGTCAACAGTTTTGAAACATTAGTAATTTAGTGTCAACAGTTTTTGTGCAAAATGGCAAGTTTAAGTGAAACCGAACGTATCGAAATTTTAATGATGATAGGGTACGGTGATAGAACACGAAGTTTTGCTCAAGTGGTGATTATGTTCAATGAGTTGCATCCTGAGCGGGAATCGATCTCCAAATCCACAGTTTCGAAAACTTTGCATCGTTTTCACGAAACTGGCGGTATCAAGGATAAACCTAGAACTGGAAGGCCAGTAACCGTTACAAATGAAGAAAATTCTTTGAATGTAATATTGGATGTGGTGGAAAATCCGAAAACTTCGGCACAGCAATTGGCTTTAAATCACAATATGAGTCGATATTCAATTCAAAAGATTACGAAGCGGGAAAAGTTCCGTCCATATAAAATTCATTTATTGCAAGAACTGAGTGAAGACGATTTTGATCGCAGAATCGAGTTCTGTGAACTTATTATGGAGAAGTTACGCCAAAATTTTAACTTTGCCAACCACATTTTGTTTTCCGACGAATCTACATTTTGTTTGAATGGACAAGTCAACCGACACAACTGTAGGTACTGGTCAGACGAAAACCCACATTGGATGGAACAAATTCACACCCAAAGACCGCAAAAAGTAAATGTTTGGTGTGCTATTATTGGTGGACATATCATAGGACCTTATTTTATACACGGTAATTTGAACTCTGCTCGATATTTGACACTTTTGCAAGAATCAATTGTTCCAGACGTTAGTCGATTATTTCCGAACAATAACGACCCAAATCTACCAGCGGAAGAAATATGGTTTCAGCAGGATGGGGCACCCCCTCATTTTGGAATTGAGGTACGGGAATATCTGAATCAAACCTTTCCTGGCAGATGGATAGGGCGCAGGGGAACTATTGAATGGCCAGCTAGGTCTCCCGACATGACGCCGCTTGACTTTTTTTTGTGGGGTCATGTAAAAAATTTAATTTACCAAAATAGACCGCAGAATATTGAAGAGTTGCAAGCAAGGATTGTGCATGAAATTAATAACATTCCTCAAAACGCTCTTGTAAATGCAGTGCAATGTTTTGTTAAGCGAATTCATTATTGTCAGGAGGTCAATGGAGAACACTTTGAACATCTTATAACAATGTTAAAAACATCGCAACCGGTTCTTTTCACACTCACAGATTGTTTTCAAGAGATATTCTACTTTTCATTTATTTTTGTTCTTCATCCAATAGATTTTAAAAACAATAGCGTTTATTTTTATTTATTTTTTTACCCGGAAACGATTGAGTTTAGGTACATTATGCTTCTCATAAATGTTGCTCAAAATTAAGAGAAGGATTGAAATATCGAATAATATATAGGGTGTTCCATTAAAAAAAAATTAATATTGGTGTGCCACGCCTGTATGACCAACCCTGTATAAATGAAATTATCACCGCCTAGTAGACATTGAAGAACCCAAAAACTTTTGTATAAAACTTTTTTCGACACCTTGTATATTTTCCCGGATAATCGACCGTTTCCAGACTTATCAGCGACCTGTATATATATATATATATATATATATATATATATATATATATATATATATATATATATATATATATATATAAAAGAGAGAGAGCTCACCAACGGCACGTCGGTGGGCAAAGGATGGCAGACTTTTGGTGAAGGTAGGGTCATCGATGAGACGTATAGCTCTATTTTGAATGGAGTCCAGGATAGCGAGTGTAGAAGCGGCAGCTGCACCCCAGATGTGGGAGCAGTATTCGAGGTTTGGCCTTAATTATGAAGTGTATAAGGTATAGAGATTAGCTGGTGAAAAGTATTTGCGAGCCCGGAAAAGGAAACTTAATTTCTTAGCAGCCGCTTCTGCAAATGATGTGGCATGTTGGTGCCAATTGAGATTTCGATCCACAGAAATGCCAACAAGAGAAAAGGACTCATTATTATGAACAACTTGGTTGTTCATTGTGATGGGTCTAGGGCTGGTGTATCTCTTATGAGAAAGAAAGCAAGACTAAGATTTGGTGGGGTTGAATTGTACAAGATTTCTACTTCGCCAGTCTAATATTTTTTGGAGATCTACGGAGACAGAACCCTCCATGAGCCTGCGATCCTCATCTAATTGGCCTAAAGAGACAGGCTTAGAATATTGTATATTTAAGTAGAGGGTGCTGTCGTCCGCGTAACTGTGAACTGGGTTGGATGTGCTATATAGGAGGTCATTTATGTGGAGAAGAAACAAAGTAGGCGCTAAAGCTGAACCTTAAGGAACCCTGCATTATTTGGATACAGTTTAGAGGAATGGCCATCCACACAACAGAAATGCTTCGGTTGGAGAGGAAATTTGCTGTCCAGGTACAGAGTTTTAGTGGTAGGCCATAGGCCGGAAGTTTATTAAGCAGCGCTGGGTGCCAGACTTGGTCAAATGCTTTATACATGTCTAGAGCAACAATCTGGGATTCACCGTGTAGTTTTATAGACTTGTTCCAAGAATGGGTGACAAAGGAAAGGAGGTCGACAGTCGATCTGCGCTGACGGAATCCATACTGCCTGTCGTGGATTAGAATGTGTTTTTCAAGAAATTTTAGTAATTCGGTGTTTATATACTTTTCCATGACTTTAGAGACGACTGAAAGGAGAGAAATGGGCCTGTAGTTGCTAGGAAGCGCTTTGGATCCTTTCTTGGGGATGGGTTTTACTCGAGCAGTTTTCCAGTTACTAGGGAATATGTCTTTATTGTAAGATATCTGAAACAGACGAGTCAGGACAGGAGCAAGTTCTGGTGCGCATTTTTTGAGAACAATTGCTGGGATCTCGTCAAGGTCAGAGGCTTTCCTGGTATTAAGAGAAGAGAGCAGCTTTCGTACCTTTTTAGTTTTGAAAATAATATCCGCCATTTTATGCGCGACATTGGGGACTCTTGGTGATTGAACATTTGGAGGTGGGTTGGAAGTAGAATTACCGGCGAACAACGAAGCAAAAAGTTCAGCCTTGTCCAGGGCGGTAGGAACAATTTCATCTCCTGATACAAGAGGTGGAAACGTGCTCTTGCAGAAATTATTCCCAATAAATTTAGCAAAAGTCCAGAAGGATTTGCCGCCGTTGGAGCTTAAGAGGACTTTGTTTTTGATTTGGTTATTAAACGAGTTTTTTGCCTCAGAAAGAATGCGGACATATCGGTTTCTTGCGTCGTTAAATGCTTGACGGTTTTCTTGACTGGGATTGTGTAGAAGCGTTTTGTGAGCTTTGACATTTTCAAGTCTGGCCTTGTCACAGGATTTAGAGAACCAGGGCCTTTGAGTGGTTGAAGAGCTTTTCTGTGTACGTGGAATAAATAATTCCATGCCAGCTTGGATAATTTCGGTGACGTTTTGTGAGATATCAGAGGGGTCAGGATGAGAGAAGCAGACAGACGCCCATGGAAATGAGGAAAAGTAATCCTGAAGTTCGTCCCAGCGGAGTTGTAGTGCCAAACGATACGTGGGTGTGATGACTCCGTGACCTCGGGTTGCATTGCGCAGAGAGCAGTGACCATGCCGTGGTCTGAGCGACCAAGTGGAGCGGTGACTGATATCTCATAGCATTTAGGTTGTGTAGTAAGATGGAGATCCAAGGGATTTGAGCTGTGTGTTGGGATTCGAGGAAAGTAAGTAGGTTGCTGAACAACATTAGCTAAAGAATTTCTGACTGCAAAGGCCTGCGCTGCTTTCCCTTGTGGATCGGTTTTTGAAGATCCTAGCCATTCCTTATTATGGACATTGAAGTCACCAAGAATAGTGACCTCGGAGGTAGGATATTTAGAAAACAGATAGTTTGTTTTTTTCAGAAAGGTAGTCAAAGAGCTGGACAAAGTTGTCAGAAGGTGACCGGTAAATGCAACAGATGAATTTAGTTGCAGCCCTGAGAGTGCGTTTTATCCATAGTATGTCTTTTCTTCCAGCTTCTAAATTGGGGAGTCTGGTGCAGGGTAGATTGCTACGGACGTATGCGCACACGCCTCCATGCAATCGAAATAAAGTAAGGAGCTCATACCCCGGAAAGTTAAGGTGATTAGTGGCTGTTTTGGCACTGATTTGGGTGTCAGTGAGGAAGAGGAGTTGGGGCCTATTAGCCTGGAGGAAATGGTGGACAGAGTTCAGGTTAGAATTTAGGCCATATATATTCGAGAAAGATATGTTAAATCTTGATGATGGCGCCCCCTATACACCCCTCTCCCGGAGATCCGAATGGGTAGGTATTTTACCTCCGGAATCTTTTGTACAAGAAGGAGCCACAATAATGTTTGTGTATAAGGGAAACCGACTCATACACCAGAACCGGAAACGTCCGTTGGGACTTCACCGGCCCCTTGATATATGGGGTGGTACCTCCTCGGGCGTGAAAAAAATCCTTTACTATCACGTAAAGAAAAATTCCACTACCACCTGCTATGGATTAGATTGGATCAATGTCTACCCCTTTAAAGAAAGAGTAATAAAGGGATTATCAAACAATTATTTCTGAACTATTTTCGCATATATACCGTTTCCTTATTAATTAACTCCTCAGATAAGTCTGAAAAATATGAGCTAGCCACTGAGGAATTATATACTGGAAAAGACAGGACTACAAAATGGCGTAAGACAAAATGCTGTGTACCTTAAAAAACCAAGAAAGTGAACGTAGTCAAAGTATCCACTGGCGTAACTCAACGAGCTTGTGGTATTGGAAGCGATGCGTTTTTTCAACATCCCTATGATTGACAATATTCCTAAGCACACAGATATGTATATTGAGCAGCTAACACAACACGGATATTCTAGATATCGGGATTGTAAAAATATCGACAGGCACGAGTTCATTACTTACCTGGGACTATTGCATTTGATCGATATAAAAAAATCTCAGCACGCAAATTTGAAAGCGATCTTTTGTCCAATAGTTATGCTTTACAACATATTAGGAGTATACAAAACATTATCATTTTGTATCCATGCCTAAGAAATTTATTATGTATTGAATTTTATAAGGTAAGCAGATGGCATAGCGTTGATAGAAAAAACAGCAAGATAACTCCAAAGGACGCTATGCGGAAGGTTCGATTAAAACGGATCAAACTCGGGCCAGGTAATTGATTTTGACTAATCAGGACATGAACATAATAGAAGCTTTTTGAATGTGGACATGGAGAAAAATGACAAAGACAAGGTTCCGCGATAGAAAGACAAAAGATAATATTTGGAACGAAACACTTTGGAGAACTCAAATCACGACAACACACTTTTCGGTCCTGGCGATCGCTTCGCTAGCAACGTTAGCGTCATCTGAAGATGAATAAACTAAGGTAATGAAAACGCCCTCTATAAAGATATACATACAAAGCCCCTCTGTTAAGTTGAAAGGCCTTGTAGTTAAAACTCCATTACCTGCTTTTAAAAGTACCGCGTTGTTACCTAATTATTCTTTCTAAGAAAGAAATACTGATTATGAAGGTAACAACTTACACAGCGAACCCCTTAGAACTGGACCTGTATTTATAGACATTATTTTATTTAAATTTTTAGTGACATATATATATATATATATATATATATATATATATATATATATATATATATATATATATATATATATATATATATATATATATATATATATATATATATATATACAGGCTGTTTCAAAAAACATGCACCATCGCTCGTGGGGCAATTCCTTACTAAAAAATAAGAAAAAAAGTTACTGTGCACATGGGCCCGGAAACGCATAGTTTCCAATATACAGGGAGTTGAATTGTAATTTTTTTTTTTAAATTTTTTATAAATAATTTCAAAACCACTGGATTGATTTTAATGAAACTTGGAATTTGAAAGTGTATTATGAAAGTGCATATTTTCAAGTGAGAATCTGCTTACAACTGCGTCAGTGGCGTGCGTACGGGGCAACTGTAAAAATTCATTTGGGGAAAAATATGTGCGCCACTGTCTTTTTCCAATTTTGATACATCAGTTATGAAGCTTATTACATAAGCCACAAAAGCTACCTCTTGGTATTTTTTCGTTCAGGGTATCCCCTAGGAGATATGATTAATTTTATAAAAAGGGGCAAAGTACCGATTCGTTGGAGTAATGAAAACAGTAATCGTAAAGTGCCATGAAACTATAACTTTTGACAGTTATCTAAATTCTACAATTTTGAAGTGCTTTGTAGGCGTCAAAAGAGTTTTCGTGCTATTCTTTAAATTTTGATACGGTGCAGTATTTTCGTTTTTAGTTATTTGTTGATACTGAGCTGCTCATTAATATTATTTCCTCCTCTCAAGATGGTTTTCATTAAGTACTATGCGTTTCCGGGCCCATGTGCACAGGAACTTTTTTTTTATTTTTTAGTAAGGAATTGCCCCACGGGCGATGGTGCATGTTTTTTGAAACAGCCTGTATACGAAGTGTAAAAAAGGTGGAATATTGCCAATGTTTCGAAAACTAAAAAACATATTTTTTGACGCTTGGTATGTTGATGTACTTCTTAAATTTAACACTCTGTTGAGAAGTAAAACAGTATCTCTAACTATACTAGACGGCTCAGAAATAATACCAACAGTTTTATTTCAAATAAAATGTGTCTGTATGTTCTTGCGTTTTCTGAATTTAAATCTAATTAAAGGTCAAACTGTATTTGAAGTTTTTACCTATCTTCATTCATGGTTATTAAAAACAATATTTTAAGTTGTTAATATTTTGAAAACTACGGAACATATTTTTTGACATGTGGTATACTGAAGTATTTAACTTTGATACACTTTTGACAAGTAAAAAAGTATATGTAACTATACAGGGTGACTGAAAAATAGTACCAACTTGGCTATTATAAATGGAACATTCTGTATATTTTGCAGATTCTAATAAGCATTGAGGAGATAAATTCAATGATGTAACTTTTAAGTTGTTTATTCGTCACAATGAGACACTCATGTACACTGAAACTGATAAGTCGTCTCATTTGTAATGTTGCTAGGTGCCTTCTCGGCAATGATATATTTGACAGTTTTTGTCAAATGTCCTTAGGCACGCAGATAAGCGTACGCCTCAGTTAGCAGAAATTAACATGGTAGCCCTAACTGAAGAAGAAACAATTTAAGTGTTAATGGTGGTTGGATGTGGTGACCGCAAGAAAGCACAAGCGGAAGTTGTCGATTTATTTAATCAAGCTTACCCTAATCGGCCTGCCATTATTACCCAATCTTTTGTAAGCAAACTCCTAAAGAATGTCAATGAAACGGGAAGTTTACAAGACAAACCTAAAACAGGCAGACCGTAACGCACTACTAGTGGTGATGTATCTATAAATGTTTAAGTTGATTTACAGGACAATCCCAATAAATCGCTTCGACAGATGAGCCAACGACACAATGTCTCACATGTCAGTTTAAAACTTATTCAAAAACGAAAAAATACATCTAGTTCAAGAACTTACAGAGAATAATTTTGATAGAAGAACGGAGTTTTGTGGAATTATGATAGAGAGGTGTAATGTTGATCCCAATTTTGTAAATAATATTTTCCTTTCCAATTATGCTACATTTATGCTTAATGGCACCGTCACTAGTCACAATTGTAGATATTGGTGAGCAGAAAATCGGTGGTGTGTGGCTCTCACATACACACAAAGACCACAAAAAGTCGACCTTTGGATAGGTATCATCGGCCATAATATCACTGGACCATTTTTCATTAATGAAAACCTTACATCCGAACTTTATTTGAAGCTGTTACGTAAACAGATTATGCCACAATTAGAAACCCTGTACCCAAACTGGAGAGACATTTGGTTTCAGCAGGATGGTGCCCCTGCACATTTTGGTTTACAAGTTCGTCAGTTTTTGAACAAAACTTTTCCAAATCGATGGATAGGAAGAATAGGTGCAATTGAGTGGCCCGCAAGACCCCAGACCTAACATCTCTAGACTTTTATTTGTGGGGTGATCTAAAGAGCAAAGTTTACAAACATAGGCCGGATGATATTAAACATTTAAAGATTAGAATTAGGAATGAACTTCATGAAATTCATTGGAATACTTTTGATAACGTTTTCCGGAAACTTAGGCACAGACTTGGATATTGGTTAGTAACTAATCGTCAACATTTTTAATATCTCACAAAATAACTAAATTTAATTTTTACTTGTTTATTATCGTTAATTTGTTTCTTGTGTTATGTGATATTATGTACACAACTTGAAATTGTGATATGAATACCATAATTGCGTGTATGTAGACGAATAAACAACTTTAAACTTGCATCATTAAATTTATCTCTTAACTGCTTATTAGAATCTGCAAAATATACAGGAGGTTCCATTTAAAATTACAAAGTTAGTATTATTTCTCAGCCAATCTGTATAGTTACACATACTTTTTTACTTGTCAAAAGTGTATTGAACTTAAAAACATCGATATACTAAGTGTCAAAAAAACTGGTTTCGTAGTTTTTGTAATATAAACAAATTTTGAAAATTGCTTTTAACAACCATTTTTTCAGTAGTGAATGAAGATAGGAAAAAACTCAATGCAATTATACCTTCGATTAGATGTAAATTCAGAAAACGCAAAAAGATACAGCGTGTTCCATTTGGAATAAAAATGTGGGTATTATTTCTCAGCCAGCATGTGTAAGTACACATAATTTTTTACTTTTTAACAGAGTAATTTAAGTACATCAATATACCAGAGGTAAAAAAAATGTGTTTAGTATGTTTCGAACTATTGGAAATATGCCACGATTTTTTTACACCCTATATATATATATATATATATATATATATATATATATATATATATATATATATATATATATATATATATATATGCGAAACGCCATCTCCGGCTTTGTGATAATTCTACGCTTCCGCGTGCACATAGTACACTAAGAAAGAAGCCGTGGGAAGAAAACTAGAGGGCGAAAACAACTACTTCTCTGGATAATACCACGATGGGCATTAAGTTGCATCACTCGCTAGCCACCATCAATTCAGTCTTGCCGGGACTTGTGGTAAGATACTACATACAGACTTGGTGACTACTTCTCTGGCTTCACTGTTGGTTTTCGTTTTTATAGGTGAAGACAGCGCGTGAGCTAACTGGAGCAAGTAGCCCTTCGAATTCTGGATGTTCTAGGATTTTCTTCAACGTTTCTGTGACTATAGTTTCGCTGCTTGACAGCATTCTCAGACAGATTAAAATTGAATTAGTATGAAATCATGACAACTACAAATAAAGATCTGTTGCTATGTTATGATATGATGTTTTGATCAAAAAAATTATCAAATTGAAAATAAAAATGAAACAGATGATAGATAAGGCTTTCAAAATATCTACGGCAATATTTAACATAAAAATAGAACTAGCCCATAATAACTATGATAACAGTTATAACAATAAAATAACTAAACAATAACAGTATGTGTGTATGTGTGTGTTTTTGTTTCTTTAACGTCGGCCTATTTCCGCGACTATGGCCAATCACCGACGCCAGGGAGCAGTTTCACCTCACCATCCTGGAAATTTAGCCAAACCCCTGCCTTTCTGTAAGGAGGGTAGGGATCTTTAACGTGCCCAACATCGCATGGACACGGGACCGACGGCTTTACCCCACCACCCACCCCCCCCCCTCGAAGGGCGGAACGTGCAGACATTCAACTTGCTCAAATAAAATGCCAGAACCTCGGTTGATGTTAATTTTACAGTTTGTACTGAAAAAGTGAAAGGAGTACCCTGGGATAGAACCCAGTACCCTTTGATTCAGAGGCACGCGTTCTTACCCCTGAACCACCAAGGTTCTCAACAATAACAGTATAAAAGTAATCTCTATACAACGAAAATATCGACATACATCAACTCATTATTTTATTACAACTTTTTTGAAAGAATAGTTAAATTTATTTTCTTTGACTTATTTAATTAAAAAGAAGAATATCTAAGAAAGGGGAAGTCATTAAATCAGTTTGCTCGTTTAAAACAAGGTAGCTATTGTCATGTGTGTGCTTTTTGACTTCCAAAGCTTCAAAAAAGTCTAGTTTACGTTTGTCATTGTAAAAATGTAGTGGTTGCATGCGGTTATTTACTGTAGGTCTATGTTCAGTATCAATAATATGTTTTGCAAATGTAGATTTGTCAGTGTGGTTATTTCAAAATGCAACAACAATCAATGAATTGTGGTAAGATCTTTAGTAGGAGAACGGGAGACACAGACCTGTTTGGACCTTCTGTTAACTCTTCAGTAAGCCACACGTGGACTCCAACAAGTCGGCCTTAAGACAGGCACTGCCGTCTAATTCAGTGGAGAATAGTGCGAAGCGCCATCTCTAGATGTGTCTCGGTTCTAGGCTTCCACAGCAGGTTCCACTTACACTTAGTACAGAACGAAGGCAGCTGTGGGAAGAAAACTAGCAAGCGAAAACAACTACTCCCTGGCTGATACAACGGCGGGCATTGAACATCATCACTCTTTAGCACTTCAGTTTTGCCGGGACTTGCAATAAGATGTATAGTAGGAGAGCAGGTGACACAGACCGGTTTTGTCCTTCCAGCAAGTTCTGATTTGCCTAGGTATTTAATAAAGTCTATATTACTTGAATTCCACGGCTGTAAGCCGCATGCTCTAAATCCGCGTGAAGCGATTTCTGACTTGATTTCAGAAACAGCAGCTTTTAAGGTGAGTGTTTTATGTTTTGTGTTTTTAACGCCGGTCAATCACCGACGCCAGGGAGCAGTTTTACCTCACTATCCAGGAAATTTTGTAGAACCCCTGCCTTTTTGTAAGGCGGATAGGGCTCTTTAACATGCCCAACATCGCATGGAGACCGACCGGCGGCGTTACGTCCCCCTCCGAAGGACGGAACGTGGAGACATTCAACTTGCACAAATACAATGCCACAACCTCGGTTGATTTTAGTGTTACAGTATGGACTGAAAAAGTGAAAGGAGAATCCTGGGATCGAACCCAGTATCCTTCAGTTCAAAGGCACACGTTTTGAAGATGGGTGCAAAATCTTGTACTTAATTTGCAATAGGCATTTTTCTGACGCCGCGCAAGTACACCTCCCTTGCAAAGATTTTACAATGGCTCAAAGCAAGTAACGTCAACGGGTTTCTTTGGGATACATAGCAACTAAAATTGTTTGCAAGTCAGTGGAGAGCTTACTCAGTTCATACGTTAGATGCATTCTGTGTGCATCTATAAACAAAATTATAGAAAATGTAACATGACATTTTAATGGAAACAAATGCAGAATATTCTCTATGTAATGTAATCAATAAATATCTCAGATTTTAGTATACAGGGTGATTCATAAGTGGTGACCAAAAATAAAACCCCATGTTCTTTGAACAATCTTAGAGAGGGTATGTCCTATAAAAATTTTTCTTATAATGCTTCATTAAAAAGATACAGGGTGTTGAAATTGAATTTAAAAAAATTAAATTTCCCAATTTTTTAAAAAGTATCACATATATTTTGCTGAAGCTTCACATGTGTAGGCTGCTATGTAAGGCGCGCATTCTACCATAACAATTGAATCGGCTAATCGAGCAGTGGCGCGCGTACCCACTTGTCATTGGTTATCCCTCAAGAAAAAACGGGTAAGCCAATGATATGTTTTTTTTGTTTTTCATTTTTTGAATCTTACTTTTATTCGTGAACAAAATGGCCCTCTTGATAATTTTCTGTACGACGCTTATTTTACGAGTAAGCAATGAAT
Organism: Tillus elongatus; assembly: GCA_964006375.1. Lineage (NCBI taxonomy): Eukaryota > Metazoa > Arthropoda > Insecta > Coleoptera > Cleridae > Tillus > Tillus elongatus. The sequence continues at coordinate 53,921,909 of OZ023265.1, read as the reverse complement.
CAGGTAAGTGTTTTAGAGCACAGTTCATGATATTTAACCAGTCGTTGTTTGGTAGAAAATCGCAATGATACACTTTTATCAGGCTTATAGTAATTTATTTATTACAATAAATGTTCAAAAATGCCTCCATTGGCCTGAATACACGCACCACATCTTTTTAATATGGAAAATTTAATGTCTTGAGGATTCATTGTTGCTCGAATATGACGAAAAGCATTATTTATCAGTTGTTGTAGCTGCTCTGTATATTTATTTGTTCACTGTAGACCAGTCGCTTAAAATCACCCCAAAGATAGAAGTCAAGTGGGTTTAAGTCCGGTGATCTTGCAGGCCAATATATTGGTCCAGTTCGTCCAATCCATCTTTCATTATAATGTTCATGTAGCCATGTAACAACATTTCGACTACGATGCGCTGGTGCACCGTCATGCTGGTATCACATTATACCTCTTGTTGCTAGTGGAATGTCATCTAGAATGTTTTCTACACGGTTTTCTAGGAGCGCTAAGTACGAAGATCCATTAAAACGTTGTGGCAGGACTTTCATGAACAGTGAGCCGTTAAAAATACCACACCATAAATTAATGGAAAATCTATGTTGAAATGTGCGAGTCCTTGTTGCATGTGGATTTTCCAATGACCAAACATGCTCATTATGAGAATTATAAATACCATTTCTTGTAAATGTTGATTCGTCAGACCAGAAGATTAGATTGGGAATAAGATATTTTGATTGTTCATTTCCAACATCCATTCACAAAAGACTCGTCGATGCACATTATCTCCAGGTAGAAGGCAATGAACATTCTCTTGATGATATGGATGTAAGGCTTCTCGATGTAAAGTTCTCCAAACAAAGCTTTGAGAATATTGTAACTGCGTGGCAATCCTCCGAGTACTTGTAGAAGGTTGATCCATCACTGCATCCACCAATCTCTTTTCGTCTTCAAGTTGATGTTGTCTTCTACCATTAGCTCTAGCGTCAGGACGTTGTCCAATACCGCACCGCAGAAGTCTTGAAAACGATCGAGAAAAAACCCTTGCTGTAGGTTGATATTACGTTGATATTCCCTACAAGAAGCTAGAGCATTTCCATCAGCATATCTGTAGATAAAAATTATATCTGCATACTCTTCTGAGGTGTACTCCATTATAAGAAGTAAAAGAGTTGAAAATTTTGCAATTTTATAAAGTTTACCATTTACACCTATTCAAAATAATAACTTGTTGACCTAAACGTCAAGTGACACTTAATGACAACTTTGGCAAACCAGACTACTACTTACTAAAATACAACAAAGATAATCGTCGTACAAAAAATTATAAAGACATTAAATTTTCCATATTAAAAAGATGTCGTGCGTGTATTCAGGCCAATGGAGGCATAAAAGTGTATCATTGCGATTTTCTACCAAACAACGACTGGTTAAAAATCATGAACTGTGCTCTAAAACACTTATCTGATTCATTGCTTACTCGTAAAATTACGGTCGTACAGAAAATTATCAATGGAGTCATTTTGTTCACGAATGAAAGTAAGATTCAAAAAATAAAAAATAAAAAAAATATCATTGGCTTACCCGTTTTTTTCTTGATGGATAACCAATGACATGTGGGTACGCGTGCCACTGCTCGATTAGCCGATTCAAATGTTATAGTGGATTACGCGCCTTACATAGCAGCCTACACATGCGAAGTTTCAGCAAAATATATGTGCTACTGTTTAAAAAATTGGGAAATTTTTTTTTTTTAAATTCAACTTCAACACCCTGTATCTTTTTAACGAAGCATTATAGGAAAAAATTTTATAGGACATACCCTCTCTAAAATTTGTCAAAGAAGATGGGGTTTCATTTTTGGTCACCACTTATGAATCACCTTGTATAATTGTTGTTGGCTTCGAATTGATAACCCAATTCATATAGCCACGGTCCTTGCTTCGCATTAGATTCTCAAACAACACGGGCACAGCAGTAACTCATTGATTAAATTATAGATAGATAGATAGATAGATAACTTTACTAGCCTTTGATCAAGTACATACATACTACAGGCACGTCAAAGAATTAGAAAAACATAAAATGTCAGTCTTAAATATATACAAAAACAGAAGTCAAAAAATAACAACAGCACTTTACATACAGAACCAACTACAAAAATATACAATCATTTTACATTAAACCTAAATTTACAGTTACAACGGTCATTCTCTTTGTTGCTCAGGGCCTGTACACCTTTCAGTAAATTCACTGATATGATAAAAAGAATTTTCAACCAAAAATAATTTCAATCTATGTTTAAAGCAGCTAAGTGTATCCGCAGCCTTAATCTCCTGAGGAAGCATATTAAAATAAAAACAGCCAGCATACACAGGTAATTTCTTGTATGCCATATACTGGTAATTTGGCAAGTGGATGTCATTTCTTGCCCGGGTAGTGTAGCTGTGAACTGCACTATTTTTAGTAAACCTGTTCCTACGTGCATATGTGAAACTCAGGAGTTTATACAAATACACCCCCGTGACAGTCAACAGTTTTTTTGTTTTAAAAGTACTCCTGCATGATTCTTTTTGTTGTAGTCCAAAAATCAGGCGGATTACTCGTTTCTGGCATACGAAAACCCTGTGTATATCATTTGCATGACCCCACACTATTATGTTGTATGCCAGCACACTATAAACTAAAGCAAAATACACATTAATTAGAGAAATTGCATTTAAGGTGTTCTTCAGTTTCATGATGCAAAAATAGGCCTTACCCAATTTGTTTGATATTCCTTCTATCTGGGTCTCCCATGAGAGCCTATTATCTAAAATGCAACCTAAAAAGTTGGTGGAGGTACTTAAGGCAATATAGTTATAATTAAAATGAAAATTATTATCAATAGAAGGCTCTCGACATCTTCCCATAAACTCTACACAAACTGTCTTGGAACTATTTACAATCAGGTGATTGCTGCAGCACCACTGACCGAAGTGCGACAAAATACTATTCACCTTACGCATAGCATCGGACAATACCGGATCCGAAACTACGATTGCTATGTCATCAGCGTACATAAACAACCTCCCACCTGTCAGATAGTTGGGAAGATCATTTACGTACAACATAAACATAAGCGGCCCCAGGACGCTTCCCTGCGGAGCGCCCAGCTTTACTTCATACTCATCAGATCTAACACCGTCCACTGAGACTACTAATCGCCTGTCTCTTACAAACGACACAAGCCAATCACTAACAGGTCCCCTAAGTCCGACCGCATTTAATTTTCTTTCGAGGAAAGTACAATTAATTGCATCAAAAGCGCGAGACATGTCAAAAAATATGCCCACGGTGCGATGCTTTCTATCAAAACAATCCGCAATATGCTGCACCATATCCGCGCAGGCCTGTTCGGTGGAATATCCCTCGCGGAAACCATACTGACTAGAAGACAACACGTTATTTTTACTTAGGAAGTCCGTTATCCTGTTATGCATAATTCTTTCCATGATTTTGGAAAACGGACTCAGTACCATTACAGATCGGTAGTTTTCCACCGAGAACGGATCGTCTTTTTTATATACTGGTACCCCTTTCGCATTTTTCAATTTCGAGGGAAACTGGCCTAACTTAAGCGAGGTATTCATGATTACCGTTATATATCGCTGCACATGTAAATGAGCGCTGATATATCTCAGATTTCCTCCACCCATTATCACCAAGCTCTACTCCCCAGCTATGGGGTACACTATTAAGTACTGCTTTTGATAGTCTCTGATTACGAAAATAGTTGTTAACAGTTATTGGCTTTGGGAGCAATATATTTTCCTATATTTGGAGAAAACAAAAAGCACGTTTCATCGCCGTTGTATACACGAGAGAGTTCTCTAAGATTGAAAGGTAAATTTTCTTTTTTAGATATGAATATTTTTTCAAATCATGACAGTATATTCTTGATACATTTGCAGATGCTAAAGTAAGATTTGGGTGCCTTTTTAAAAACATTTTATACCAATGATCCCCTATTGTGTTGTTCTTGAAATACTTTTATCTTTCACTTGCGCCCATAAACGTTTTAACTGCCAGCTCCTTATCCAGAAAACTTTGACTAAGGCATTGAGCCGCTCTTGAGCCTCCTAACTAAGTGAAGACGAAATAAGAAGCTTTCTTAAAAGTTGAAGTCTCTGATTGACCTGGACACTAGTAAAAGGATTGGAAACTTCGAAAGGAACCAAAATTGTTCGACTATCGACGGGGACATCCAGAAATATCTCGACCAGTGCAACTGAATGACACTTCTAATTTTAAGAAAGCTTCTTACTTAGTATTCACTTAGTCGGGAGGTTCAAGGGGCGCTGAATGCCTTAGTCAAAGTTTACATAGCGCAGAATTTCTTTTGTTTCAATGATAGAATTTATGTCCAAAAAGACGGTCTTCAAATGGAAAATCCACTGTATTCCTTGTGTGCGGAAGATTTTATTGCCTTTTTCGATAGGGAATTCGTTTGTATTGACTTTAATGCATTTAAAGACTTCATGTGGACAACGTGTTTATGATGTGGTCAGGTACCTTAGAACAACTTCATCTGTTCCTGGGTTGGGTGAAGGATCTGCATTTCAATATTAACTTCACCATGGACTTGGAAGAGAACGAGTCCCTCAATTTTCTGGATCTGAGGTTAAGAAGGAGAGGCAACTCAATTGAATTCGACATCTACAGGAAGCCGACACAAACCGACCACCTAATCCCGTATAGATCTTGTCACCACATGTCCCACAAGTTGGCATCTATTAGATATTTGATAGGCTGTTTGGAGTCCCACTCTTGGGGACGAACTTTAATAACGAGCTCAATGTTATTAAACAACTAGCCGTAAACAATGATTATCCTGTCAGCTTAGTAGACAGACTAATAAGAAAAAAAGAGCCGTCATCTCTTGAGCGAAGCAAGCTCCAACCTTTTGCACGCTCAGTCTGAAGTCCTTCATACTTTCCCTCACATATTGTGGCCCCATCACTGGTGTTGTCTCTCGTGCCTTGATGAGAGAAAACATTAAATTCGCATACAAGCCTAAAGATAATATTAAGAAAATTTTAGTTCACAACAAAGATTACATTCCTCACCTGAAAGAGTAAGGGGTATATTGTTTCACTTGCGGTGATCCCCAATGCACCACCGTCTATATAGGAAGAACGGGAAGAGCGCTGGCTACCAGAGTCTCCGAACATCTGAGAAGCACAAACAACTTTGACAACATCCCATACAGCATATTTCTGTAATCATAAAAACAGGAATTAACAAGTATTAATTGTCAGATTGGTGCCTTCATTTTCGTTTTCTTCCTGAATTTCAATTATTCAGATGTTCTCAGGGGATACTGCTCAGCTTTGCAGCCTGCTTGCCTTTTATGTTGTGCTTGTCTCTTTGCTTTTAACTACTTGATTACATTGACTTTTTAACTTGTACTTTGAGCTCTACCAGAGCATTGTTTTTGTGGAACCCAGTCCCGTTTTACAAATATTCGTAAAATATGTTGTTTATCTCCTAACACTCTGTCAGTTTAGCTTCGCATGGCCGTTAGGGCTTGTTTTTTATGTTTGATGGTAGCTTTTGTTAGACCATATGCTTTATGTAGTGGCGGTGTAATGCTCGCATATAAGACATACCAGAAACATATTTTCTGACAACCAACTTTTTACATTATCGGTCTTAACTCCTGAAGATGGCTCAATAGGAGCGAAGACGCGTAGGGTTATCAATTAAGTGTATTGTCTGGTAGAAAAGCCTTTTTAATTCCGAATTATTTTAAAAATGTATAATTACAGTGATTTCTGATTTGGTGAACGGTTTTGTTGTATGTCATAAAAACTATATTAATTATAATTTTCAAGCAGTAGATTAGTGAACAATTATTGTGACAGGCAATAACGTTTGTTAAATGAGTTATGACAACTAATCTGTAGCTAAGTGTCAAATGATATACGTCTCTGCCTTATTTAAAAAAAGCCTGGACGCAGCTAGTGCGTTATGGTAGTGAATTTTCATAGAAATGATCTGGCACAAAATATTTTATTATAACTTTTTTTCCTTGTAACACCGAAATGTTAATTTTTGTGTATGGTTTACTTTTTATATTATAAACCTACCTATCAAATTTGGTTATCATAGCTTTTTTATTTTTTGAGAAAAATTTTTTTTTCGAATGAAAACTCAAAATTTTCCCGGAAAATAAAGATAGTTGCATATTACTAATATGTTACTGTTAATTACTTAGGGTACCGCTCAAAAAATAATAAACACAAGTGATTAGGTAAATTACTTGACGTTTGTCAATCAATTGCTGGGTTTTCTAGTGAATTAACTGTCCAGTTCTTTGAGTGAGGCTCAAAAAAAAGAATATATAATCTTACGTGAAATTTCTACATTAATTATGAAAAATAAGAGATGTTAAAGAGAATGTATAGGTTAGATATTTTACAGACAAAATTTTCTAATTACAATTTGAAAAAATAAAAACTGTGTGTTTACATTTGCTGCTAACAGCACCTCCCTGACATTGTTTAAGCTCAAACTTGAATACGTGATTTTGAAAGTTCAGGTTATTAAAACTTCAGATGTTAGATTTCGGCATAAAAATTCTGCTGATTCAGAGAAAGAAACTTGTTTAGACTCACCAGTCTTCCGGTATTAGGTTACCTGGTCACCATGTGAAGATGCTTTCCAGGTGGGATCAATCATGAGTGCCTGACACAGATTCCAGACCCCAATAAGAGTGGAAAAACTGGGGAAAACGACTGGGACTCCTCATCAGAGATTATTGGGCCGGTGGATGTTACTGCTCCGATATTACAAGACCATTTGACACCTATGTCGATGTTCTGAATTCTATTGATGGAAACTTTGCGAATCGCAATTAAAACATGAATTTGCTTCAGCAAAATTCACTACCAATTGACTTTCGATAATAACCAGGAATTCTTTATAATTACGGCAAGAAATCAAAATCACGGAACAAAGAACCACGAATTAGCTCGTGTTTTTATGCTGAATACGATGTTTAATCAAACTAGAAAATCACTTGAATCACTCCGAACAATCGCTGACAATAATTACTAGGTGGTACAGATAACAGAAAGAGCATTACAACCCCGTTTGAAGATAATTAATAGCCATCGAAACTGACCGTGTTCACTCTATGAAGGCTCAACAGAGTCTTTGCTAATGTCGGGGGTTCTGCAAATTGTTAGTCGCTGCACGCAAAAATTCTTATAGTGACGGTTGGTGGCTGTGCGCGAGTTCTTTCTAGCCTCCCTTCCTCGAATGAGATAAAAGGAGACCTCCAATCCGTGGTGAAATCACGTCGTCGCACCTCCCGTGTTCACAGTTATAGGCTTTTGCCGCCAATACTCTGCAACGTTTTCACGGGTCTTTCTTGGGTGACATCACCGGAAAATTACAGATAAACAATATTTTAAATGCTTATTTCGTTCCTGGAAATATTTGTTCAGTAATAATGCCAGGTAGTTTCCCATGGCAAACATATATTGAATTTTAACGTACAAATTAGAAATGCAGTAAAGGGGTTTACGGTGCTTGAAGATTTAGCGACTTTTACATGAAAATAATTTTGAAATTAAAACATGAATTGCCCTACAGATATTGGATTGTCGGCTCTTAATTAAGTCTCTTACTGGTTTATTTCGAATAATTAAAGTAGTAACGAAACGCAATCGTTACATAGTTCGCGCTCATTTGGAAAACATTTTTCAAAATTCCAAAGTCGGGATCTCCCTATTAGTGAAGTTTTTCTACGAAAATTCACTAATATGTGAGCTAGTGGACTCAGAATTTGATATATTTGTTCTGGTCTTTTAGACATATTGTATAACTCTCACTGAATTTCATTAAATAGTTGAGCTCCCTAGGTTGTGTGTGTGTTGTCTTCTTTCATGGCTGCGGTAGCTCCCTAGGTTAAAAACTAAGAAAAATAGAACCAATTAGGTTTCAGTTTATGTTTGAAAAAGTCGAAATATTTCCAAAACGACTGATTTTAAAAATAGAGTATGCATAAAAAATTAATAAAAAAATTTGGCGCAAAGTTAAAGTCGCATGGTAACAAATTATTTAAGTCGATAGAACTTTGCGAGTACCCTGCATAGAAATTTTCAGAAATAGGGTATATTTAGTTCTGACTATACGTCTAACAGAAACCCACACTCTATATATGAACATGTTACACTAAGTTATGAAGAAAAGATACGACATTTTAAATCTCTGCATCGTTACTTTTTCAGAAACATTAACTTCTCTGCATCGTTACTTTTTCAGAAACATTAACTGGGAACCAAGCCGCAGTTACCTCGTTTCTAATCATGTGCCATGCACCGATGCTACTGAAATAGTATAATATCGACATTCAAACATTTAATAAAACCGCCTCTTAGACTTTAAATAACAACTGTTAGCCATTTGTTCTATTTTCCCTCACAAGTGAGAGAAAATCCCTCAAAGTTACTAAGTATTTAGTCTATCGCGTGTCTAGACGGCATTCAAAGGTTATTACTATCCCTTGTGTATGACCGCACCTGTTGAAATTACCACACCTAGACCTTTGTGAATAATACACCAATAATTACCCTGTTGTATCTTTATTTGTTTTTGTGGCTCTGAAAATGTAGCATCATTGTAGTTTGTTTTACTTTTAATTCCATTAGTGCGCTATTTTAATTTGGGCAGAAATGCTCTCCGAGCATTTGTGATGGAATTTCTGGTTTCTTTCAGCGAGAGTAAAAACTGTTTAAAAATAATTATACTCCAGCATCTTACCACAGAATTTGTTGCCTATTGCCTTTAATAATAATAATAATAATAATAATAATAATAATAATAATAATAATAATAATAATAATAATAATAATAATAATAATAATAATAATAATAATAATAACAATAATAAAAATAACTCCGCCATCGCCGGTCCCAAGCCTGGGCGAGGAAGGGGGTGGAGTAACAACCACGTCAAAAAACCAGATTGTCCACAGAATTGAGACGGAGTATGAAGAAACAAATCCACTGAGTACACCACCATTACCTAGGCTTATATTATCTAGAAAGCTGGAAATTATATAAAACAATACCTAAAACGTTTATAGTGAATTTTAAAAAAAGATCACTAATGAGGAGATCCCGACTTTTGAATCTAGAAAAAATTTCTCCAAAAGAGCGCAAACTAAGCCCTCTGTAACCCATATCTACGATCAGGTTCAATTTTTATATGTTTATATATATATATATATATATATATATATATATATATATATATATATATATATATATATACTTTATTTGTTTGCTGTACGTTTGTGTTCTACGTCTGAGATTGTACGTGGCGCATGCGCCGTGAGCTTCTATTGGTCGGTTTTCTGTTCTCTGATTGGTTGTGCCTTCGGACTGTGTTGTGTGTATCTGTCTCCTGTCTTGATCACTGTGGTTTGATAATTTGTCTATTTGTATGGCCTTTATTAAGTTTTGCTTAAATGTTTGTACTTGGATTTGTTCTGGCATTAATTGTTTCTTATTGTTTGTTTGCTGAATGTAGTATTGTTCCCAGATTTCCATTTTTTGTGGTCTTTAACATGTTTCATTAGTTGTAATTGGGTGATGTCTGGTTTTTGGTGTTTTGTGTTGAGAATGTGTGTAGCTACGTTTGATTTGTAGCTAGGTATGCCATATTTAGCTACAAATGCAAGTACAAACATTTAAGCAAAACTTAATAAAGGCCATACAAATAGACAAATTATCAAACCACAGTGATCATGACAGGAGACCGATACACACAACACAGTCCGAAGGCACAACCAATCAGATAACAGGAAACCGACCAATAGAAGCTCACGGCGTATGCGCCACGTACAATCTCAGACGTAGAACACACAGAAGCGATAATAGTCAGTAGCGTGCTGATGATGAACCGGGACGGTTAGAAACTGCAGTCCGCGCAAACCTATAAGAAATCACAAACGTACAGCAAACAGATAAAATGTATATTTGAAAGTGATTACAGTGTAGTGCAATATTCCAATATATATATATATATATATATATATATATATATATATATATATATATATATATATATATATATATATATATATATATATATATATATATATATATATTTATTTATTTATTTAATAATGTGTATGTGTGTGTGTGGGTGTGGGTGTATCACACCGATAACTCAATAAATAATGGACCGCTTTTGATGAAATTTGCTGAGTACCTTCCTTTTGGAAGTGGCTTGGACAGGTTCGTTAGCCAGAAAAACCTGCGCAGGTTTTCACGGAGAATATCGTGTTCCCTTTCGGAAAAAAATTATATCTCCAGAAATAACAAAGTAAGAGCAACCAACAACGAAATTTGGTGCACTTGTTTGTGATGCAAAGAGAGAACCATGTACCAAAATTTATATCTGTATGTTTAAAGCTAAAAAAATTATAGGCGTTTAAAGAAAGAAAAAATGGGGTTTTCCTCTATGCGTCAAAGTCGCGATTTTAAACGTCAAAATTGGCAACATTTAGGCAACCTGGGACAAATACGGATTATGTAAATAAAGTGTCTCAAGAATAATGTTCTGGAAACCCTTAAGTTTCGGCAACAACGCCATTGTCCTTCATTTTACTATAATATTTCCAGAAAATTCATTTCATATAGACCCTTTCTCTGGTGCTTTGGCGGCAATTTAAGTTAAGTTTATGGTTTAACGGTCTATAATGTTTGGCTAATTTTCGTAGAAAAATTCGTTAATCAAGAGACAGCGACTTTTGATTTTAAAAATATTCCTTTAAGCGAGTGCAAACTGGGCCCTAGAACCCATATCCAAGTTTAGTTTCAGTTTTTATCTGTTAACATATATACACAGGCTAACGCATTTCTACGGTAGAGCTCAATATAATTGTTATTATACAAGATACGCAAAAAAATTGTATACGTTGACTATACGGTGACTTGAGCTGCATCTTATAATTTTAGGGTGAGAAAAGTCGTTGGTGATACCTACTATTCTTTGTCTAACACCCTTATATTATTGCGTTTTTGCATTTTTTTATCGAAATATGATGCATGTGTAAGAAAATAATCGAGACGCAATAAACAAGTTGTGGTAGCGAATTTTGATTAAATGCTTCAAATTTCAATAACTTAATTTGCAATTAACCTAAGGTTTGTGGGCTAGGAAACTATATTTCTCGGACACATTTTAAGTTTATTTTCAGAAATTTTTTTTACATTTTCAAACAATAGGTTATTTTGATAAAATATGGTACATTGCTTCTATACCGGAAACCAGATTGATGCCTGCTTGCATTAGAGAGACATATTTGCTACTAAAAACATTGTTATGAAAATTCACTTCTATAACTCACTTGCTGCCTCCAGACTTTTTTTAAAACGTCTGGATAACTTTGTTACCGTTGAGTCTAAAATAATGGATTTCAGCCGATTTTTTTTATTGTTGATATTAGTGACTTTTTATTAAAAAAATTCACTAATAGAGAATTTGTTTTTAGAAAATATTTTTTGTTATTGGAAAAACCGGTTCGAGTAGGTTGACTAAAATGAAATCATCCAGGCGATTAATAAGGAAATATATCTGTTTATACTTTGGCAGATACATTCGTTTGTTATATATGAATTCTTATATGAGTTTTCTTCTGGAAAGCTTCTGTAACTTTAATCAAATTTGTAACACAAATTTCTTTTGACGTGACTGACAATACCTAGATATGCCAAATTTTAGTTTTCTAGCTTCATAGAAAATGGAGTTTTGGGCATTTCTCTCAAAAGGAGCGAGAACACACAGTTGATAATGGAGAGATATCGGTGGTAATACTTTAGAAAATTTTTATCAAACAAGGTCGTATGACCTCTAGAAGCGATTTTCAAAAATACGCCATACTAATAATGTACAATTCTTATGAAAATTCACTACTATAACGCACTTGCTGCATCCCGAAGATTTTCAAAGTCTTCATGTAAGTGCCTGTATAATCTTGTCTAGATATCTGAGCTTAAACCAGTAGCTCTTGCCTTAATGTACTGGGTGTGTGCGCAAGAAAAAAAAGTTCGGCACGCAGCAAGTGCGTTATGGTAGTAAATTTTTATTAAAGGCTTCAAATTTGAATAACTCAAGTTTTTACGAACTTAGAAAATTGAATTTTGGTGTATAGTAGGGCCTCACCCAGGGCAACATATCCACCGAATTTCATCAAAATAGCTTTGTAATTTTCGGAGAAAAATGTTTTTTCCAAAAGAAAATTCAAAATTTTAATAACTCAATTTTCTAAATGAATCCTAGTGCGTAATAAGGTCTTTTACGAGGCAACATATCCACCAAATTTCATTAAAATACTTTTGCAATTTTCGGAGAAAAGATTTTTTTTAAAACAATACTCAAAATTTTCCTGGAAAACGGTATCCGATTTTCCCGACTAACTAACTAATCCAAGCCATTAATAAAAGAAAGGTACTTGCCGAGTTTCATCGAAATCAGTTACTTATTTTTTTAGTTATCGGTTGGATATATATATATATATATATATATATATATATATATATATATATATATATATATATATATATATATATATATATATATATATATATATATATATATATATATATATATAAACATATAAAAATTGAAACTGACCCCGGATATTGGTTCTAGGGATCCAAGTTCGCGCTCATTTGAAAAAAAATTTGCAAAGTCTCTCCATCGATACCTCGTGAATAGTGAATTTTTTTAAATAAAAATTCACTAAAAATGAAGGGCTCGCCTATTTTTTCCCGAAAATGTATTATAAAGAAACCTACTTACTAAACTTGATAATTATTAACTACTTACCAAGTTTTCCTTTAGTTAGTTATACGTTATAGTAGTTAAAAAGTTCCCTAAAAAGTTAACCTTTAAATTTAAAATATCCACTGAATTAATCACAGTATCGCAATTATTTTGTCCACTTATTAAGCAACCCAAAGTAGTAACCATAATAATAGTAATAATTGTCTTGTTAGAGTTAGAACATGTAACCAACAACGAAATAATCTAATTAAAAATCAATTCGACGCGAAGACGAAAATTACTAGGTAGTAGGTACACACGCTGTGCCAAAAGTCCACTACAAACTGGAATTGTGTAATTTTATAGCGCACAACAGATAGCTTGTTCGGTCATTTTCGACGAAGATCATCAAGATTCGGCGATCATTTCGCACTGAAGTATCGCATTCCCTAAGAGCGCCGAAAAATACACAACGCCGCCCGTCTGCTTTATATGGAGATGGATGTATATAACGTCTGCAACGATTAACACTTTCTGTATTCTTTATTAATGGCTGCCGACTCTCTGCGATCCTCGATATACCAATTTTGTTTGTTGAATGCAGGAGGTAAAAAAGTGAATAAAAATTTATTAAAATATAGCATAGCAAAATATTAATTTTCCCACGGCAGGCGGCAGTGCGCGCGCACATGCGCACTTATTGAGGAGCCGCCCTGGCTTGAACAGAAAATACTGGACCCCAAAGCAAGGTCCTTCTTTATGGGTCGCACTGTATAAAACAATAGTTAAAAGGTTGTTTTGAATAACTCTCCCAATTTAAAGCAACGTTTACTTTCCAGGGCATGCAAAAAGTAGTTTGTACTTTTACAAAAATAAAGTTCGGATTTAAGATTAATCCTGACATAGTAGAATCAAACTGGATTTTTGATCCCAGACATCTCATGTAATCACTCCGTATGAGCTGCCACCCTATCTGCATAAAACCTAGATGTATAGCAGCCACGTATGTGGAATTACTCTAAATATATTCAAACAAAGGTGCATATTCAAAAGCGGGAGCTGTTTGGTATGCTGCAAGGCCTTATTTGTACTTGCATTTGCAGGCAAATTCTGGTGAAAATGTTCGTTTTCCCAGTGCAGAACGGTAGACAAAGCACTCCGCTTCTTTGGGATTGTCGGAACGTAAATGTAATTTATCCGCGAGTTCACTCGGGTCATTACTGGGTTTTATCTTAGATATAATTCAGAATATGGCGCCCGTTGTGTGATACAAAATCAAACCGATTCGAACAAAGTAAGTTATTGTAAAGTCGTGTTCCGGATACAATGTCTTATAAAGTTTTAGCAACGAACTATGCCCCAGCTAAAGAATTCAATCGAACGTACGAGTTTCTGGAATATATGAGACTGTAACCTAAGAAGTAGATTGAATTTTTGTTTATAAAGTTTAGGTAAACCGAAAACGTAAATACCAGTGCCTCTAAAATAAACTATTTCAAACCATACTACATTAAATTTTTGTATTGTTATGTCCACTACATGTTCAATTTTGTCTAAGTATTACAGAACATACACGAAAGCAATAAAAAAAATTCGGGTGTAGCAAATGCATTATTGTAACGAACTTTCATAAGAATGGGTTCAAACATAAAATTGTTAGCTTAATATTTAAAAGTCTGGACGTAGCAAGTGCGTTACGGTAGTGAATTTTCATAAAAATGTTTTTAATAGCAAATATGTGTGTTTTTTTTTTTGGAAATCAGGCATCTAATTTGGTTACCAGTATAGCCTATTCAGTAAAACCAATGTGCCATGTTTCATCAAAATAACTTTATTGTTTGAAGATTTACAAAAATTTCTAGAAGTAAACTTAAAGTGTTCCCGAAAAAACTCGTTTATTGGTCAACCTTATAGGTTAAGAGCAAATTGAGCTATTCAAATTTGAAGCTTTTAATAAAATTCGCTACCATAACGCACTTGCTACGTCCCGAATTTCTTTTCTTACAAACATGTATTATACTCGACTAAAAAAAAAATTTCTACCACCAACGACTTATGGGCCAGCCTGTGATTGTAGAAATATTTTTTGAAGACGTAGCGCAAAACACCCTATAATTAATGTATACAATTTTTTTTATATATTGTATAATAACGGCTATACTGAGCCTTATTGATTTTTTACGAAAACTCGACAAAAATATATACCATTAAACGATAAATTCTATAGCTAAGACTACTGCCAAAGCATCAGTGAAAGGGTCTATTTGAAATGAATTTTCTGGAAATATTTTAGTAACATGAAGGACAATGACGGTTGAAGCTAAGACTTCAGGGTTTGTAAAACATTCTTCCTGACCATTTTCTTTCCACAGCCCGTATTAGTTTCAGGTTCTTTGCCTAAGTTTTGCCAATTTTGACGTTTTAAATCGCGACTTGGGCGTTTTGAGCAAAACCCCAATTTATTTTTCTTTAAATGTCTATAACTTTTTTGTATTTTGACCTACAGAGCTAAGTTTTGGTATGTAATTTACATATAATGATATACACCAGCGTACCAGATTTGGTTGCCCTTACTTTGTTACTTCCGAAGATATAGATTTTTTTCGAAAGAAAACACGGGTTTAGCCTTTTACGGCGTCGTCAGACTGGACAATTTTTTTTCTATGCTTGCATTCTTCTCCGCAAACGGTTTTTCCTTTTGCAGCTTTCCTTTTGTGCTTGGCGATGCCGTAAAAGCTGAAACTGGTTGCAGACGGAATACTTTTCTTGCATCACGACGCCGTAAAATTTAAAACTGGTTGCAAAGAAGAAAACTAGCAGTTGTGTAGCTGGAGATTTTCTCCTATCGAACGATATCGTAAAAGTCTAGATTGGCTGTAGAAAAGAAAACAAGCATTTGTGAAACTAGAGAAAAAGTATCTACATCTGTATTTAGTGTGGTACGGTTTCATCACGTAAGGACAACAGACACGCTTAACCAACTTTTCCTTGATTTGCTAAAAATGAAAATTAAATAAATGTGTCATTAAGAAGTTAAGCAAAAGGTAAATCATACATGACTTGGCTATATTTCTTAAGTTACAAACGCTATTCACCAAAAGGCTGGTCACAAGAACAACAAAATATACATTTCTAAACAATAAAAATAAATAGGCGCAGTGTAGCACTACATTTGTTGAAGGTGTCCAAGTGACTGAGCTCGCACATAGTTAACCAGTGTTAACACTCGATTTTTAATATTTCTAAATCGAGCCACGACAGGACCACTTAGACATTATTATTATTGGATAACCGGGGGAAATAACTAATGCATTATGTAGTAATAGTAACAGTATCGGCATTTTTATAGTTTGTCTCCGTGCGGAGGACAATATTTATTAGGTTAGTTGTGTTAAATTTAGTCATCAATGTTCTTTGCAAGTATCAAGACCTGCTTAAATAATGAGAATGTTACCTACTGATAGATAAGTTACTAGATCCATCATTTTTTATATCCATGATTTTGCACGTTGGTTCATCAATGTCTTTTTTAAATAAATAGCACTTTAAAGCGTATTTCTGTATTTATTATATTGTATGTTTCAAACAGTACAGTTTGCCGCTTAAAATTAGACCTACATACGTTTGTTAACCATCCAAGCCCACCGAGCTTAATCTACAACTTGCTTGCTTGCGGTCGACCGAATTTCAGTGTAGTCTTGCACAAAAGCTAGGTTCATACACTCGCGAATTGCGAAATCACCGCGAAAGGTATTCCTATTGGGTTATTTAAAATAATATCGTAGAACTGTTGTTTTTTATTATATTTTATAAATGTGTTTTACTATTTTTTGTGCGCATACAGTAAGAAGTGATTTTTTAATCAAACTTATGGCTGTTAAAACGACCTAAATGTATTCTATACTTTTAAGTTTGTGTATCCCTAATGTTAATTAAATGCCCCCCTTTATTATACTTACTTATCTTGTGCTTATATATGAATATAAAAAATTACTTTAATGCTGTATTTGATATTATATGAAAAAGGCCTTTTGGGCGACGTCGTGGAATGTAATTTCGGTAAATTTACAGTTTACTGCACGGAGGGTTTTTATAAAAAAATCAGAAACATAATTAGGACTCTCCTTGGATGCACAAGCCACAAGGAAAACTTGTTGTAAACAACCCTCAAGAAAGTTAGGCGACCAAAAATGAATAGGGGTACTAAGCGGGGAGGAAATATGAGCGGAAAATGCAAAAAAAAATTGTCGGACTTTGAAAAGATGCATTTTTCACATTTTGCAGCAATACCCTGTCTACCCCGCACCTCATCCATATTCGCTCAGGTCCAGTAACTTTCTTGGGGGTTGCTCACAAGAATTTTTTCTTGTGCTTTTTGCTTTGCAGGTAGCTGTATGCATGCACAAGGGGGAGGAGAACCCCCCGTGCTTTTGGGTGAGGGGGCAGAAACCCTCTTCGACCTGGGTGTTCTTCCTCTTCTGCACGCATCCAATCACCCTTAATGCATGAACCACAGGAAGTTTTCATGTTTAGCACAGTTTGTTGTTGCTTGGTAACTACTTCATAACCTATAATGTTCTGTAATAGAAAGCATGACATAGTTGAGCTTCTTAACTAACTATTTCCAGGTAGTAAAAGTATGCAGATGTAGTATCTGACACAAAAAGTTTACCCTCTCCAGACATGTCCATTGTTACTGCAATACACTGCAAAAATTCGGAATAAATACACGAAAAACTGTTTGGTAATTACCACAAAGACATATATTAAACAGTAACTCAACTGCACACAATCATTAAATGTAATTAAATTGCCCTTTAAAAGGACGGAGGGAGCATCTGGGTTAAAGACCTGACGATCGTTTCACTAACAAAGTTACCGTCATCAGAGGCTAAAAAATGGAACTGTTTTAACTTTGTTAGTGAAACGATCGTCAAGTCCTTAAAAACATGTGTTCTGGTGATCTGGGTTCCCCAAGTGCACTTATCAGTGCTAATCACAGGTTACAATCTTCACTTAGTCCTTGGTATTAAAAAATCAATACCAACTAAATGCAACAAAAGCTCATTGGCAAAAATGTATTGCTGACGTCACTGTCCTTTGTACACATTTAAATATCAAGTTCCATTTCAGCCTTTCCCGCTTATTTAGATAAAGGGCCGACTTGTGTTATTGTGGTCTGTGGTTTCTTTTATTGTGGGGCGCATCCGCTGACCAAGCTAGTGGCTCCACTGAACCGCTCTAATACACACTGGTACTATCTTTGCGACATATCTTTACGAGTGTAGAGCTATGTTTTCTTCTTCTCCTTCCACTTTTCCCTATCTCCTCCGCCCGCTTTAAGCTATTAGAGGTTCGGGCAATCTCGTTGGTTGTTTTCTTCGCTTCGCTTCGCCAGTTGTCTTGTGTCTCTCTTTTATGGTCATAGCTTGTCAGGCAAATTCCATGACCTTTTCTCATGAGCTCTTGTCTTTCAAAATTATTGGTACAAGGTCGTCGACATTATGTGTCCCTACATAGTTGAGTGTGGGACTTCTCAATTCATTGAACTTTGGGCAAACAAAAATGCAGTGTTCTACCGCGTCCTCTTCCCCGCAGTAGATACATCTGCTCTCGTTCTCGTCTAACTTTCCCATGCGTTTGGCATAGAATCTGAAGTATCCGTGGCCTGTGTTTGTGTGAGAAAGAAATTTATTTCTGTGTGGTCGCATTTCATCCAGTCAGATTTCGAATAGACCTATTTGTCCATTGTCCCTTCGTGCTGCTTTGTGACTATCTTTGCTGCCATTTCTCCATGGTTCGTTTTCTGGCAGCCAGCTTAGCTTCTACTAGTCTCGATTTCCTCGCCTATTGTAGGAAACATATTTCTTCCGATAACGGGTCTATGGGTACGACGCCCATCAACACCTGAATTTTCCGCGTAGAGATGGTACGGAACCCGCACGCTACCTTTAGTAACACTCTGCACCGCATGCTCTCCATCATCATTTTACATTGTTGTATCTCTATTGTTTGATGGCATGCCGACACTCCGTACAATAGAATTAAATGCTCTACTCCGCTGAGCAATAGCCGTTTTGCTGATATTGGGCCTCCCATGTTGGGCATGATCCTACTTAGTGCTGCTGTTCTTCTTTCAGCCTTTACTTTTTCCATTCGTACATGCTGCCCAAAAGCGAGTGACTCGCTGATTGTTTTTCCTAGATACACCAGGGTCTTCGCTGTTTGTATCATGGTGTCCTTTAAGCGGAACTAAAAATCGCCCCTGATTTTTGGACCCTTTATGAAGACCGCCTAGGTCTTTGCAGGGGCCAGCTAGAGTTCTAGAGTTCTTGGGCGCTCAGCTATCTGTCCACTCTTCTTAACGTTTCATTCATTCGAAAGCTAAGCGTGTCTTGTTCTGATGACTCTACTAGGACTGCTAGGTCATCAGCATAACCAACCAGAATAACGCCTTCAAGCATTTTTAGCTTGAGGATTCCATCATGGCTTATATTCCAAAGGATAGGATCCAGGATAGATCCTTGCGGGACTCCTGTCGTAACAGCCATCGTCTCTCCCCTCGCAATGTTGATCTTTCTGAATGAGCAGTAACTGCTTATGATGTTTATCAGGTACTCAGCGATGTGTCTTCTTTTCAGTTCTTCTATGATTGTTCTGTGGATAGTTTAAAGGTACAGTTTTTTGTTATTATTTGGCATTTGATAAGAACTCATCCGGCCACTCTCCACATAACCAGTTTTATCCAGCAATATTTATCATTTACAAGTGTGTTATACTCTAAAAATCAAGGGTTACGTGGAAGTGTTTCGTCTATATCTAAGGTTAACAAGTAGGTGCATCACTCACCTCCTGGCATAATACTATTACTAAGAGGTATAACTCCTCAGGTTTAGCTTGAATTTATTAAAAACAAATTGAAACTATAGAAATAAAATAGGGGCTCACCTCACACCAATGGAAGCCTATCATGATCACTTCGAGTCGCTCAAGATTGGCCACTTAAACATGGGAATAGACACAAAGATTTTGCAAGTTACTTATTACTGTAAGGCTAGATGTATTATCAACACAATTAGAACCGCAGACCGGTTTCGCTCTAAATAGAGGTCGTCAGTACGGTACACTACTTGCAGTGAGAACACACCTATAAAGTAATCCGGCTCTGGTGGTCTCCCTCACAGCACAAACTGGGACGTAAGACAGGAGTTGCCAATCTCGTTGCGGAACCAAGTAGTATGTTGTCACGGCTGCTCCAAATAATACAGAATGTTATAAAATAGAGGCTATGTACAACCAACTAATAATTCTGTGAATTGTCATCCCTGGCCATGTGAGGCTGGCTACCATAGCCGGATTACTTTATAGGTGTGTTCTCACTGTAATTAGTATACCGTACTGACGAGCTCTAATTAAAGCGAAACCGGTCTGCGGTTCTAGTTTTAGTGAGAATACATCTAGCCTTACATACGTTGTCCCTATATTAAGGAAAAAATGGGCCAGGGCTCAAAATTTACAAAATTGTTAGTTGGTTGTACATAGTCTCTATTTTATAACATTTTTTGTTATTTGGAGCTGTCAACATACTACTTGGTTCCGCAACGAGATGGCGACTCCTGTCTTACTTTTCACTTTGTGCTTACTTACTTCAAGACTTAACTTAGCTAGGTCCCAACCCAGTTCACAGTCACGCGGACGACAGCACCCTCCACTCAAATATACAACATTCTAAGCCTGTCTCTTTGGCTCAATTAGATGAGGATCGCAGACATGGAGGGGTCTGTCTCCGTGGATCTCCAAAAAATATTAGACTGGGGAAGTAGAAATCTTATACAATTCAACCCCACCAAATCTCAGTCTTGCTTTCTTTCTCATAAAAGATACACCAGCCCTAGAACCACCACAGTGAACAACCAAGTTATTCAAAGTAATGAGTACTTTTCACTTGTTGGCATTTCTGTGGATCGACATCTCAATTGGCACCAACATGTCACATCAATTGCAGAAGCGGCTGCTAAGAAATTAGGTTTCCTCTTCCGGGCTCGTAAATACTTTTCACCAGCTAATCTCTATACCTTATATACTTCACAAATAAGGCCAAACCTCGAATACTGCTCCCACATCTGGGGTGCTGCTGCCGCTTCTACACTCGCTATTCTGGACTTCATTCAGAAGAGAGCTATACGTCTCATTGGTGACCCTACCCTCACCCAAAGGCTGCCATCCCTCTCCCACTGACGTACCGTTGGTGACCTCTCTCTCTCTCTTTTATAGATATCTGCACGGGCAGTGCTCAGAGGAGCTTTCTTCCATAGTTCCTCCACCTGCTGCCCCCAACAGATCTACCAGAGGAACAGAGCGAATGCACCCTTTTACTGTCCAGGTCACTAGACATAGAGAATCTTGTTATGCCCGCTCTTTTGTCCCGATGACTTCCAAGTTGTGGAATTCCTTGCCGGCGCATGTTTTTCCTTCTCCTCCGAACCTCCAAACCTTTAAGTCCAGAATTAACCAGTTGCCTCTTTACTCCTTGTCGACACCCACGGTACGATAGTATTTAGGCTCTAAGCCCTCGTGGTGTGTTGTAGAAATTTAAAAAAAAAATCTATGGAACTTTAGTAAAACAACATTGTTACGATTTTTCATAAACAAATATTTTTCATAATTTTTTGTGCAAAAAATGTTAACGAGTTTTTCAGGCTAGAAAATTTCGATCAATGTTTTACTAAATTATTTTAACGTATTTTTTATAAAAAATAGTCTCTTTTTTATTTTGTTTTGCAGCGTCCAGAATTTTTATAACTAGATTTGCGTTAGCCGTTCAGTAAATTATAATTTAAAAGCATACCTCTAACTCGATACAGAACAATAAAAAAGGATTATGAAAGTACAACAGTAAATATTTCTTTCGATATTCTACCTCTTCTGCATTAAGCTTCGCATTTCCAAAATTTCAAATAATGTATCCTATTTTCACAACAGCCATTTTCTTGTTTTGTCCTATAATTTAATTGCACCATTATGATTGTATCTTTAAATTAAAATTTTATCTTAACCATAGATTTAATTACACATTCAGTTGGAAGCGAGTATAACTACTACAGATTATGTTCGCGATTGTTACATTGTACAATATTTTAGGACAACACAATTTAGTGCTACTTTTTATAGTTATTTAGCATTACATCTACACTAACTGTTTGGCTTTGTATGTAAATGAGAATTTTTTTGGCAATATAAAACATATTTTTCATACAACAATTTTTCCCTAAAGAATAGAGTGCATTCATATTTTCCGTACTTATTGTAATAGAAGCATTTATCTACTCATACAAGTAAGTATTCTTGAAGAAACCAAATCACCGGAACACATGTAAAAAAAGTCTGGACGCAGCAAATGCATTATGGAATTGAATCATCCTAAAAATAATTTTAATGGCAAATATGTTCATTCGATGCAAGCAGGCATCAATTTGGTTACCGGTATAACCTATATAGTAAAAACAATGTACCATATTTAATAAAATAACTCATTGTTTGAATTTCTACAAAAATTTTCCCAAAATTAGCTTGAAATGTTTCCGTGAAAATTGGTTTGCCATGCGTTTGGCATAAGATCTGAAGTAATTGAGTTACTGAAATTTGAAACATTTAATAAGAATTTGCTACCAATACGCACTTACTGCGTCTTTATTTTTTCTTACAAACATGCATCATATTTCGATAAAAAATGCAAAAATGCAATAATATAAGGACGTTCGAAAAAAACATTTGTACGACAAAACGACCCTTGACAAAATATTTTTATAAGATGCAGCTTAATAGACCCTTTTTTTTTAATTCCAACAACACACCACGAGGGCTTACAGCCTAAATACTATCGTACCGTGGGTGTCGACAAGGAGGAAAGAGGCAACTTGTTAATTCTGGACTTGAAGGTTTGGAGGTTCGGGGGAGAAGGAAAAACATGTGCCGGCAAGGAGTTCCATAACTTGGAAGTACTCGGAAAAAAAGAGCGGGCATAACAAGATGTTCTATGTCTGGTGACCTGGACAGTAAAAGGGTGCATTCGCTCTGTTCCCTTGGTAGATATGTTGGGGACAGCAGGTGGAGGAACTATGGAAGAAAGCTCCTCTGAGCAGTGCCCATGCAGATATCTATAATAAAGAGAGAGATCACCAACGGCACGTCGGTGGGCAAGGGATGGCAGCCTTTGGGTAAGGGTAGGGTCACCGATGAGACGTATAGCTCTCTTTTGAATGGAGTCCAGGATAGCGAGTGTAGAAGCGGCAGTAGCACCCCAGATGTGGGAGCAGTATTCGAAGTTTGGTCTTATTTGTGAAGTATATAAAGTATAGAGATTTCAATCCACATCTCCATGAGTCTGCGATCCTCTTTCTAGTTGGGCTAAAGAGACAGGCTTAGTGTATTGTATATTGGAGTGGAGGGTGCTGTCGTCCGCGTAACTGTGAACTGGATTGGATGTGCTAGAGAGGAGGTCATTGATGTGGAGAAGAAACAAAGTAGGGGCTAAAGCTAAACCTTGAGGAACTCCTGCATTAATTGGATACAGTTTAGAGGAATGGCCATCCACGACAACAGAAATGCTCCGGTTGGAAAGGAAATTTGCTATCCACGTACAGAGTTTTGGTGGTAGGCCATAGGCCGGCAGTTTATTAAGCAGCGCTGCGTGCCAGACCTGGTCGAATGCTTTTGATATGTCTAGAGCGACAATCTGGGATTCACCGTGTAGTTCCATAGACTTGTTCCAAGAATGGGTGACAAAGGAAAGGAGGTCGGCATTTGATCTGCGCTGACGGAATCCATACTGCCTGTCGTGGATTAGACTGTGTTTTTCAAGAAATTTTAGTAATTCGGTGTTTATATACTTTTCCATCACTTTAGAGATGACTGAAAGGAGAGAAATAGGACTGTAGTTGCTAGGAAGCGCTTTCGATCCTTTCTTGGGGACGGGTTGTACTCGAGCAGTTTTCCAGTTACTAGGGAAAATGCCTCTATTGTAAGATGTCTGAAACAGACGAGTCAGGACAGGAACAAGTTCTGGTGCGCATTTTTTGAGAACAATTGCTAGGATCTCGTCAAGGCCAGAGGCTTTCCTGGTATTAAGAGAAGAGAGCATCTTTCGTACCTTTCTAGTTTTTAAAATGATATACGTCATTTTATGCGCGACATTGGGTCTGTTGGTGGTTGAACATTCGGAGGTAGGTTGAGAGTAGAATTGCCGGCGAATAACGAGGCAAAAAGTTCAGCCTTGCCCAGGGCAGTAAAAACAATTTCATCCCCTGAGACAAGAGATGGGAACGTGCTCTTGCAGAAATTATTCCCAATAGATTTAGCAAGAGTTCAGAAAGGTTTGCTGCCGCTGGAGCTTAAGAGGAATTTGTTTTTGATGTGGTTATTAAACGAGTTTTTTTCCTCAGAAAGAATGCGGACATAGCGGTTTCTGGCGTCGTTAAATGCTTGACGGTTTTCTTGACTGGGATTGTGTAGAAGCTTTTTGTGCGCTTTGGCCTTTTTTAAGTCTGGCCTTGTCACAGGATTTAGAGAACCAGGGCTTTTGAGTGGCTGCAGAGGTTTTCTGTGTACGTGGAATAAATAATTCCATGCCAGCTTGGATAATTTCGGTGACGTTTTGTGAGATATCAGAGGGGTCAGGATGAGAGAAGCAGACAGACGCCCATGGAAATGAGGAAAAGTAATCTCACATTTCATCCCAGTTCGCGGAGTTGTAGTGCCAAACTATACGTGGATGTGATGACTGTGTGACCTCGGGTTGCATTGCGCAGGAAGCAGTGACCATGCCGTGGTCTGAGCGACCCAGGGGCGGTGACTGATATCTTATAGCAGTCAGGATTTGTAGTAAGAAAGAGATCCAAGGGATTTGAGCTGTGTGTTGGGATGCGAGGAAAGTAAGTAGGTTGCGGAACCCTATTGGCTAAATAATTGCTGACTGCAAAGGCCTCCGCTGCTCTTCCTTGTGGATCGGTTTTTGAAGATCCTAGCCATTCCTTATTATGGACATTGAAGTCACCAAGAAAAGTGAAGGATATTCAGAAATCAGATGATCGGTTTTTTCAGAAAGGTAGTCAAAGAGCTGGACAAAGTTGTTGTCAGAAGGTGACCGGTAAACGCAACAGATGAATTTAGTTGCAGCCCTGAGAGAGAGTTTTATCCATAGTATGTATTTTCTTCCAGCTTCTAAATTGGGGAGTCTGGTGCAGGGTAGATTGCTACGGACGTACGCGCACACACCTCCATGCAATCTAAAAGAAGTAAGGAGCTCATACCCCGGGAAATTAAGGTGATTAGGGGCTGTTTTGGCACTGATTTGAGTTTCGGTCAGGAAGAGGAGTTGGGGCCTATTAGCCTGGAGGAAATGGTGGACGGAGTTCAGGTTAGAATTTAGGCCACATATATTCGAGAAGGATATTGTAAATCTCGATGCTGGCGCCCCCTGTACACCCCTCTCCCGGAGATCCTATTATTAGCGTATACAATCTTGTATAACAATTTATTGAGCTTTACCGTATAAATACGTCACCTGTATATATGTTAACAGGTGAAAGCTGAAACTAATCCCGGATATGGATTCTAGGGCTCCTAGATTGCACTAATTTAAAGAAATCTTTTTAAAATTCAAAAGTCTCCTCAATAACAAATTTTTTCTACGAAAATTAACTAAAAATTATATATATATATATATATATATATATATATATATATATATATATATATATATATATATATATATATATATATATATATCATAAGCTTAACTAAAACTACTGCCAAAGCATCAGAGATATGATCTATTTGAGATGAATTTTCTGGAAATATTTTAGTAAAACGAAGGCCAATAACGGTTAAAGCTGAAACTCAAGGGTTTGTAGCGCTCTTCTCCAGAATTTTTCCGTATTCGTTTCAGGTTCTTTGCCCAATCGTTGTCAATTTTGACGTCCCAAATCGCGACTTTCACGTTTTGAGAAAAACCCCAGTTTCTTTAAAAGCAATAACTTTTTTGTCTTTTCACTTACAGGCACAAAAAGTTTTTCGACGGACCTCCCAAAAAAATTTACATGAAAATTTCCGAACAAATTTTCCCGAAAAATCAGAAAATATTTTTTTTACTATAACTTATTAAACATTTATTACCAAAATGTGACAAAATTCTTACAAACAATGATTTCTATGAAAACGAGAAAAATTATGTAAATATTGACTATTTTAATTTTTGTCTACAAAAAATTTTTTTCAAACTTGCTTGGTAACCCAAAAGACAAGAATAGCACGGCCAAAATGTCGGAAATCTATGAAATAAGCTGGAAAGATTGTCATCTTAAGTACGTCGGACAAAAAAAAAATATATATTGAAATTCGATTCAAAGAACACAATTACGATACGGTACTATAAATAGATCGTCCGTAGCCCGACATATTATAATCACCATGATAATGAAGAGAATCTAAAGTTAATAAAAAATGTTAGACAACCAGTAAAGCTGAATGCCTTCGAGAGCATATATATTGCTAAATATATTAACAATCAAGACTGTATGAACCTTGCGCCAGCTCCGATGCGCAGTCACCTGATAGATTGCTTTATAAAATAAATTCCGTCAGTTCGACACGTCCGAGAGATAACAAAATAATATAGATATTTCCCCCAAACGAAACTATCCTAATTTAGGAGTCGTTGAACCTTGACAAAATTATTAGAGACCGACAACTTTCAGATAAAGTAATAAAGAAAGTTCAAAAACCTCGTCCGGCAATAAAATACAATACACTGCAGAATTTGCCTGCTATTTAGCCCCCTTTTGGTTGCGTTGTTTACCTAAGATTTAGTATATAAGGTGATGTTAGTTTTGAAATAGTTAGAATTATTCATCCTCGGATGACGCTAAATTTGTTGGTGAAACGATCGTAAGGTCTTTTTTTAAATGCGTTGTGGTGATTTGGGTTCTCCAAGTGCGCTTAGCATTTCTCTGGTCATCAGTGGTACCCAACATTTTGTTTAGAATGGCTATCATTATTTTTTTCTTTCAACTTACAACTCGGAGTTTTGGCATGTGGGGTAAGTTTAATAGTGTAAGACCTAAGTACCAAATCTGGTTACATAGCTTTGTTATTTTTGGATTTCCAAAAATTTTCCGACTGAAAACTGCAAATTTTTTAAGGAAAAACCAGTCCGATTATCTTGGATAGCGAACCTATCAAAGCCACTAGCAAAATTAAGGCACTTATGAAATTATATCAAAATCGATCTATTATTTATTGAGTTATCGGTGTGTGGTTTCAGCAGGATGGAGCACCACCACATTACCAACTCAATGTCCGGCAGTACATCGATGCAATATTTCCCAATCGGTGGATAGGGAGGCGAGGATCGTTAGAATGACCAGCGCGATCACCTGATCTTACCTTATTAGATTTCCTTTTTATGGGGATATGTGAATAGCATTGTGTATAAAACTAAAAGTTTTGATTTAAATGACTTAAAAGAACGAATAACGCTTGCGATTAGGTCGATCACGCCTGATATGTTAAATAATGTTAGCAGACAGTTTTATTTAAGAATAGGGTGTTGCCAAGAAGTTCTCGGTGAACATTTTGAACATCTACTTCATTGACATTCATGGTAACCACATGTTTTTATTTTATTCTTAATCTTAATGGTTGCAATAAAGTTGAAAACGATAACATTTTTGAATACAGATTAAACAGACCTTTCAAACGACATATCACAAGCCTATACTTCCCCTTTAAAAATTGGGAGTTGTACCTGTTATTCGAAGGGGAATAAAGGTAGGGATCGCATTTTCACGTTGAAAAATGTCAATTTATAATTTAAATTTGAGGTGTTTCGGGAGTTTTTATAAGAATGTACAGTAACGGAAATAATGAACTTATTCCATTTGGCTTTTACACACTGTATATATATATATATATATATATATATATATATATATATATATATATATATATATATATATATATATATATATATGAATGTGAATTTATTTTAAGAAAATTCACTAAAATACAAAATCCTCAGTTGGCTCATTTACCCACTAAGTTACTAAAATAAACTTTTAGAGAAAAAAACTCGAAATAAAACACGACAGTTAGATATCGCAAACAGCGCTACTAATGCCGCGTCTAAAACCCCGCTATGATACAGAGAAAACATTAAAATCATACCTGTCTAACAACCCTGGAGCTCTCTCCAAAGGGGAGTGATTACCATACTTGCTAGAATGAAAGCCAACCGAGCAGAAAGTGTGGTTCCTAAGCAATGCAGCTGTTATCGTAAAAGAAAGAAGACGCAACAATTTGGGAGAACGACGTCGATTTCTCAACAAATCTACTGTGTGAATATTGGAAGCTGTGATAAGCACTTATAAGTACACTTGGAGAATCCAAATCACCACAACACATTTTTTTAAAGACTTGACGATCGCTTCACTAACAAATTTAGCACCACCAGAGGATGAAAAATTATCTATTTTCATCCTGTGGACCCCCTTGTAGCTGTTGTATTTATATGACCCAAGAAACTCATAGTGCTATTGAGTATTACTCCCAATTCAAAAGCGGCCTACGAATTCTAAATACCAATAACTTCTTGTTGCCCCTGTAAAATACTTATGATTCAGTTGCAATAAATTACTGTTAGACCACAAGCCCAGGGCATCCAAATCGCTCTGTCGAATCAACATCTTCTTCCCACCTTCTATAACTTTATGCAACGTTGTATCGTGAGCCAAGAGCGAAAAATTGCAGCTCCGGATAGCAGTTTTTTTGTTATTAGTGAACAGAATAAATATATTTGGAGCACATTATGACGCCAAATATCACATCAATACTATAGGAAATAAAACCACCCACATTTAGCATCTGCCTCTGTCCCGAAATAAAGTCACAAATCCAGGACAAATATTAACCACAGAAAGCAACTGCACTGAACACCTCAAAACCTCATGGTTCACTCTGTCGAAAGCCTTGGAGAAATCTGTGGACACCGCATCCAACTGCATACCACCCTTTGTGATTCCCACTATTGAATTTTACAAAACCACCTGGTTAGTAAAATTTGACCTACCCCAATGAAAATCGTGTTGTTCATCAATGATTGCAATTCCATGCAAGATCATCATCTATTGCATTATTTAATAACCTTGGAATAGCTAATTGTACACCACCGCTGCGATAGTTCTTTTAAATCTGTCCTGTCTCCTGACTTGACCTGACATTGATATTGTAACTCTTCTTCCCAAGACTTGGAAATGCACGCAGATCAAAAGGCAAAAAGACTATCAAGAGGCTTAGAAACCTAACACACGCAGTTGATCAGAAGATAAGACATAAGGTCCTGCCCAATTATTAACTTGCGATGTAAAAAGCAAATTGTATTATAAAGCTGGCACAAAGAAAACCCACGACGAGGAATGTAAAACTCGGAGGACAAGTAATAAAAAGAGACCCCACTCGAAATTCCAGAGGTTCCGTTAGCTTGGTCACAAGACGCATAGGCAGGAACAAAATCTGCAAACGACTATTTCCTGGCCTCTTTAACATATAGATCATCCAAAGCTACAGCCTCAGGCAAGATGCAACTCTCTTTATCGCTAAACAGTTTCCAAAATAATGTTGATCCGCCCAAAAACTATATTTAACATATAATATGTATTTACTGTGGCATTTTTGTAGAAGAAGTCGACTTTTCTTTTAAATCTAAAAAGACAGTATAATTTAGCGAAGTGTTAGTTGTATTTTTCATAGGCTTATTTACTTTTTCCTAACATCTGAGTGGCTTAGCTTCATGTTAAATTACTTTAGGAAGGTTATTCATGTAAACATTTTAAACGGGTCATAAATCGACGTTGCTGCATATAGAATTATAAAAAAAATTCTTCACCAGCTTAACCATACTATCCCCACTTAAGACATCTTCCTATCAAACTGAAGCCTTTTAAAACACCTATAAACAAAATATTAGATTTTGTTGTTGATTGATCGCAATAATATTAAACGCGTGGAGATAGTGAAAGATATTAGCAACATTTAATATTTTTAGAAGTGCAATTCTCTGCATTTTCCCCTGAATTAAAAATCACTTTAATACTCATGAGCTTTGCACGGGATACTAGTCCGACTGTTTTTAATTACAAAACTGTCATAAAGTACGAAGAGATCAGAGTTATTCATTCATGAAATATAACTGACTCTGTAAAAGAGAGCTACTGTTTTTAATTACTGGCAAATAGGATCAAATTATTTTTATTGCATGTGAAATTTAAACTTACAATTGATCCCTCTGTGGTGACATTCATTTTAGATGTATTAAGAGTCAAATATATGCAGTTATTAAATTGATTTTTGACACGATTTGCGTATCTTTTTCAGATATTATTAACAGAAAACATGAGAAATATAAAATTTAGATAACGAAATGTCTAGGGAGTACTAAGTGTCAGGACCGCCAATGTGCTGGATTTTTCTACGTATTAATCTATGAATCAAAAAATTTAAGCTATCTTTCTGGTTCATAGATTGATATATTTTCCCTTAAATAAAGTAAGATACATTAAAGAACTCGAATATATTAAGAACCTAGCTAAATATAAAAGTGACTCTTGTCTGCTTAATAGCAAAAATTAGTCAACAAACATAAAACAAAGAAAAGATTACCGGAATCTACGAATTCCAGAAAAGATAAAACAGACAAAGCCGTTGTCTGTTTACCATTTAAACCACGAATCACGAGAGGTTTTAATAGCAATTTTAAGAAATCCAATTTACAGCTAACTATTTCTACTAAAAAAACACATTGAGAGATTCTCTAGGTAACCCAAATAATGAAGATAGTAGTAGTAGTAGCAGTGGTGGGGAGGCCAACGCCAAGCAAGTAGGCCACAATGGATCCTTTTTGCCAATCCCAGCAACCATGCTCTACTCCTCCTCGGTTCTGTCGCCAAACCGACTCGACCTCGAGATGAAGGCCGTGACGGCACTTACCTGATTTCTCTGCAGAGTCCTCGATCCGAACAATTCTGCTCGAATACTCCCAAAAGCCTCGCATTTACACAGGTAATGGTAGGACGTTTCTTCATCCTCTCTGCATTCCTGGCAAATGGGATCCCTCTCTACTCCTATCAATATGGGGTGTCTTCTAAAGGCGCAGTATCCTGTCAGCACCCCAAAGATGCGGCGAAGCGTAGGTCGACTCCCTCCGAGTAGCCAGACAGCTTTATCTCTGTCCGGCCCCTCCACGAAGTCCCTCGCCTGCCTGCAGCCACCAACCGATCTCCAGTGCCTCTCCATTGCTTCCTCGGTCCACCTGACTAAGGCGACAGAGACTATCTTCCTACTTATGCATATCGCAGGCTCTGGGTCACAGAAGAGCCGCCGGGAACCGAGTCTTGCGAGATTATTCGCCACCTCATTCTCCGCTGCGCCACAGTGTCCCGGAACCCACACCAGTTGCACCTCCTTCATCCTGGCTAGTCCTCTGAGGGCGTAAGCGCACTTCTGAACCAGTGTTGAGCTGATTCTGGCCGCGCAGACTGCCCGGAGGACCTCCTGGCTATCCGAGCAGATGTATACACATTTCTCGGGACTCCTCTCCACATCCTGTCTATTGGCCACAGACAGGATAGCATACACCTCTGTTGCGAATGCCGTGGTATATGCACCAAGAGCATAGCTCTCGCGCACCCCCAGGCCCTCGATGTATATTCCTGCCCCGGAAGATTGTTCGTCCTCCAGCCGCGATCCGTCGGTGAAACAGACCAGGCTTGCGGACTGGAATGCAACCTCATTTTCCCTCCACTGATCCCTACTGGGGATCCTCGTATGGCCTAGTCAACCTAATAAGAATAAAGATAAACTCACAGGAATGTCGGGAATTTGTAATTTAGGTTGTGGGGATTGTGAACTTAAATTTGTTGGGCAAACTAAAAGATCTATTGAAATTGGATTTAAAGAACATTTAGCAGGACTGAAATATGTCACTATTGGTAAATCATGTATTGCTCAGCATATTTGGGATAATAATCACCATGTAGGTAAACAAAATCTAAAGTGACTCAGCCAATCGTGACAGTTAGAAGTATACGAAAGTTTGTCTGTATACCTTCGAAGAGAATGCAATTGCCTGCCAACTAACATATAAATAGGAGTTGTAGTTTTTATTTGCTTAGTTCATTTATTAGTTTGATCGCGCTCACTTGATAAGCGAAACGATGGTCGGGTCTAAAAACTGTATTGTGGTGAATGGGGTTGTAAAATAAATTTGTTTAACTCTAATAATGACTGTAATAAATATAATATAATATGACACAAAATATCTTAGGGTTTTGAGTTCGGGCACTAGCGGTTGGTTGGTCTTAAGTGGTACAAATAAAAGCAGGCATTACTAATAAATTTGTTTATTTAAAAAATTATTGACTCTATATAATGCAGATGGTTAAAGTTTACTGAATTATATGAAAGCAAAAGGTTTAATTTAAATATTGGTGACACTGTGAAGATGTATTGTGGAGCACACTTTATACAAGAAAATGAAAGCCACAGATAAACAGTGTACTTAACTTAAAAAGGCAAATGGCGTTGCCGCTTGTGACATGTTACACTTGACATGTTACAGGGTTCACCAAACTATACTTACCAGGGATTGTCACAAGTTCGAATCTTTATTCAATACGTACTATAGATGTGTTTTTTAGTGAATTTTCTTAAAAAAAATTCACTAATGAGGAGATCCCGACTTTTGAATTTTGAAAAAATTTCTTCAAATGAGTGCTAATTAGGCCCCCCAGAACACATATCCGGGGTCGGTTTAAATTTTTATATGTTTATATATATATATATATATATATATATATATATATATATATATATATATATATATATATATATATATATATATATATATATATATATATATATATATATATATATATATATATATATATATATATATATATATATATATATATATATATATATATATATATATATATATATATATCACAACGATAACTCAAAAAATAATGGGCCGATTTTGATTAAATTTAGTGAGTAAATTCCTTCTGCAAATGGCTTGGATAAGTTCGTTAGCCAGGAAAATCGGTCCAGGTTTTCCCGGAAAATTTTGTGTTTTCTTTCTAACAAAAATTATATCTCCGGAATTAACAAAGTAAGGGCAACCAAATTTCATATGCGGATTTATATCATTATAGGCAAGTTACCTACCAAAATTTAGCTCCGTAAGTTAAAGGATAAAAAGTTACAGGCATTCAAAGAAAAATAAATTTGGATTTTCCTCAAAACGTCAAAATTGCGATTTTAAACGTCAAAATTGGTGAGTACATTCCTTTCGCAAGTCGCTTGGATAATTTTGTTAGCCAGGAAAATCCGCCGAGGTTTTCCCGGAAAAATTTGTGTTTTCTTTCGCAACATATTTATATCTCCAAAATTAACAAAGTAAGGGCAACCAAATTTGGTAAGCTGGTTTATATCGTTATGTGCCACCTACCAAAATTTAGCTCTGTAGGTCAAAAGACAAAAAAGTTATGGGCATTTAAAGAAAAATAAATTGGGGGTTTCCTCAAAACGTCAAAGTGACAATTGAAAACGTCAAAATTCGCAACATTTAGGCAAATAACTTGAATCTAATACGGGCTATGGAAAGAAAATGTCTCAAGAAGAATGTTTTACATACACCGAACTCTTAGTTTCAACGGTCATTGTCCTTCATTTTACTAAAATATTTCCAGAAAATTCATTTCTAATAGACCCTTTCTCTGATGCTTGGCAGTAGCCTTAGCTATAGAGTTTATTGTTTAATGGTATATAATTTTTGTCGAATTTTCGTAAAAAATCAATAAAGCTCAATATATTCGTTATTATACAAGATATGAAAAAATATTGTATACATTAATTATACGGTGTTTTGAGCTACATCTTAAAAAATTATTGCGACAATCACAGGGTGGCCCATAAGTCGTTGATGATACAAATAATTTTTTTTTGTCGAAAACGCCTTATTTTTTTGCATTTTCCATCGAAATATAATGCATGTTTGTAAGTTAAGAAATTCTGGAGGCAGCAAGTGCGCTGTGGTTGCGAATTTTGATTAAATGCTTCATATTTGAAAAGCTCAATTTGCTATTAACCTATAAGGTTGACCAAGAAACGGATTTTTTCAGTAACACTTTTGGTTTACTTTTGGAAATTTCTGTATGTTTTCAAACAATCAAGTTATTTTGATGAAACATGGCACATTGTTTTTACTATATATGTTATACTGGTAATCAAATTTGATGCCTGCTTTTTCTATATAGGTTATACTGGTAACCAAAATTGATGTCTGCTTTCTTAAAAAGAAAACACACATATTTGCAATAAAAACATTTTTATGAAAATTCACTACCATAACGCACTTGCTGCGTCCCGAGATTTTTTAAATTTATATACAGGTTTTTGTGTTACAAATCACATATTGTGTTTGTCTTTAAAAATAACTTTTAAATGTATGCCGATATAATTGTTTGTTATGGGATCCATTGGAGACCCTAAAACCGGCGGGTACGTTGATGGTACTAGCACCGCGTTTAAAGTTAAAAAATAAATAGTTAATGACTCACCGAAACTCTTTTTTTATTAAAATTTAGCTTTTTCTCAGACATACCATTTTTAAAATCTTAGAGTTTTGTCCATGGTCAAATGTTGAATGTAACATCTTGACAGCCTACTTATAAAACCTCATAGCATAACATAGCAATTAAATACTATGTTGCTCACTGAAAAGTTTTATAACAAGATATTAAAATACCCCTTTGTTTGAATTATAAATATCTTTACTGAGGATAACAAACTTCCCTATCTCTCAGCGGCACAAAAATAATCCTGTTTTTAGTGAATTTTCTTTAGACTTTTGAATTTTGAAAAAACTTTTTCTAATGATCGCGAACTATGACCCCTAGAACCCATGTCCGGGATCCCTTTAAATTTTTATATGTTTATATATATATATATATATATATATATATATATATATATATATATATATATATATATATATATATATATATATATATATATATATATATATATATATTGCTATGGTTACTTTAATGTACCAGAAATGCCTCTACATTAAAAAAATGGAAAGAGAAAATCTTGGGAAATTTACGTTATTCTTATTACAGTATGTCTTGCCAGAGACGGGTTAAAAAGGGGGAATTTAAAAAGAAAAGTCGATAAGCATGCAAGGGGCTAAGTATTCAAATCAAAATAAATAAAAATAAACACCTTAATGGATGATAATATCAAAAATATCATATAAAGTTAGTATTTGAAATCAAAGTGTGCAACTTGCTTAAAAAAATGTTTATTTTCCAAAGACTATACATTCAAAATTAAAATATTATATCTAATAAAGCAGTAGACCAGATCACTGAAGTTAATTAAAATAAAAGATCAGCATTCCGTGGCTGAATCACGTCTCCATCTTGATAAGTACGTTAAACGCAGCAAACAAATCGTCAGAGTGATAAACTTTGGTACTATAACAATAAAATTCAATTAATTTAGGAAGCAAATAGGATGAAATGTGTGGAAAAATACGAACACAGCATGATTAGAATGATATGAAGGTATAGCAATCTGAAATTATTGACATATTATAGATTACCTGTTATTTTGGGGTGTGGTCCAGTACAATTGTAACGTGATAAGGAAAACTCCTTTTCACAGCAATTTTCATGATCAAAATTGGCAGAAACCATAAATAGTAACTATATATATATATATATATATATATATATATATATATATATATATATATATATATATATATATATATATATATATATATATATATATATATATATATATATATATATATAAGTAATTTAAAAAATTTGTTGGGTAATACGAAAGACAAAGACAAAGTCACTGAAATGTCCGGAATTTATGAGATTAGTTGCAAAGATTGTGATCTTAAATACGTGGGCCAAACTAGGAGAAACATAGCCACCAGATTTCGTGAACATCTCGCACAGTTACGATATGGTACGGTAGACAAATCTTGTGTGGCACAACATATATGGGATAATAACCACCGCATTGACAAAGAAAATTTGAAACTTGTCAAAAATGTCAGACATCAAACTATGCTTGATTCATTAGAAAGTATTTTTATATTAAGGTCTATTAAGAACAAAACTTCATTAAATCGTGCGGCACCTGTAATTTCTAGCCCATTGTTTGCTCTTTGCATTTGACCGCTTAAATACTCATAATTAGTCTGGTAGAATCATACATTATTGTCAATAACTCGACCGGTTCATACATATACTAATCACTATGTTTGTCTTGATTTAAATACCTGTTGGGTTTTTGTATCTATGTAGTCAATATAAATATTTTCACGTAGAATTAAAATCAATATATAGTTTTTGTGTAGTATTTTAGTTGAACTATTTTTCCTTTGTTAAAGGTAACACGGTGAGACAGACATCTGGGTTTTAGTTTTCTATTCTTAAAAGAGATGATTTGAGTTTATGTTGTTTATCTCACCAGATGTCTTTTATCGGCATAAACCAATATCCACATAGTAAATTTCTAGATCGAAAGGAAACGTGCTGTTTCTTTAAATAACGCCGGTCCTTTTTAAAGCTATATTAGATAAAGGTCATAAATTTGTCGACCAAAAGATTAAAGCAGGTCTCCGACCTGTTTCACTGCGCAATAAACAAACGATCGTTCTTGGACGACAACTTTCCTTCGGACTAGTTCGTTTTCTTTGAATTTTTCTTCCTCTGAAGATGTTGACTTGGTCAGCGAAACGATCGTAAGGTCTCTGAAATAAGTGTTGTGGTGATTTGGGTGTTCTCCAAGTGTACTTATTATATTATATTATATATATATATATATATATATATATATATATATATATATATATATATATATATATATATATATATATATATATTTCAATGGGATGAATATGTTAAAATTACAAGTCTGAAGAACATGTGCAATTTTTTCAGATTTAGCTTGAACTTGAACTTCAAGAAAAGAAAAAACTCGGGACGCAGCAAGTGCGTTATGGTAGTGAATTTTTATTAAATGCTTCAAATGTAAATAACTCAATTTTCTATAAATTTAGAGTGTTTAATTTTAATACGTAGTAAGGTTTTTCCTAAGGCAAGATATGCACAAAATTTCATTAAAATAACTTTGTAATTTTCGGAGAAAAACATTTTTTTTCGAAAGAAAATTTAAAATTTGAATAACTCAATTTTCTCTAAACTTAGAAAGTTGAATTTTGGTACGTAGTAAGGTTGAGGCAACATATATAGTAAATTTCATTAAAACAGCTTTGTTACTTTCGGAGAAAAAATTTTTTTCGAAAGAAAACTCAAAATTTTTCCGGAAAACCCCGTCTGATTTTTCTGGATAACGAACTCATCCAAGCCATTAATAAAAGACAGGCACTTGCCAAGTTTCATCGAAATCGGTTAATTATTTTTTGAGTTATCATATATATATATATATATATATATATATATATATATATATATATATATATATATATATATATATATATAAATTAAACCTATTTACAAATGAACTTTAATAAGATATTATGCTGTGTCAATACCTCTCTCAAGCACCCTAAAATATAATCAAAATGTGCACAGTTATATATGTTTTATTTCTTTTTCCCTTGTCTTAATACACTACATATTTTATGACAATCGATTTAATTTACTTATTTGATTTCATAAATAGTCGGTTAATAGTGACTTGGAATGAAGTAGACACCACATCTTCAAACATATTAAGAGAATATGAGTAAATCAACAGCAACAGGGAATGAATTCGGTCAGTCCCCCAGCCACGTGGTTAAAAAACACTGGCTGTATGAGTGGTTACAACTCTACCTCTAAATAAAAGGACTGTAACAGCGGCAGAAGCAGAAGACAATGGAAGCTGTGTGTATTCGGAAAGAAACTATTGACTATTAATAACAACAGTTGACTAAAAACGCTGCGAGTTGTAAGGAAAAAAATAATTATACTACAGAGGTGATAAATGATAATAAATTACAATAGGGTTATATATAATCGTAAATGCTTCCAATGAATAACAATCAGTGAATTCAGTATTATTGACATTTCTCGGAAACTTAAAAATGAATTTCATGAGTCAATAAGAGAAGCATTGACTAACCAACAGCAACCACATACTTATGATTTAACTACAGAGGTGATAAATGGTAATAAATTACAATAGGGTTATATATAATCGTAAATGCTTTCAATGATTAACAATCAGTGAATTCAGTATTATTGACATTTCTCTAAAACTTAAAAATGAATTTCATGAGTCAATAAGAGAAGCATTGACTAACCAATCTTCAAACATATTAAGAGAATATGAGTAAATCAACAGCAACAGGGAATGAATTCGGTCAGTCCCCCAGCCACGTGGTTAAAAAACACTGGCTGTATGAGTGGTTACAACTCTACCTCTAAATAAAAGGACTGTAACAGCGGCAGAAGCAGAAGACAATGGAAGCTGTGTGTATTCGGAAAGAAACTATTGACTATTAATAACAACAGTTGACTAAAAACGCTGCGAGTTGTAAGGAAAAAAATAATTATACTACAGAGGTGATAAATGATAATAAATTACAATAGGGTTATATATAATCGTAAATGCTTCCAATGAATAACAATCAGTGAATTCAGTATTATTGACATTTCTCGGAAACTTAAAAATGAATTTCATGAGTCAATAAGAGAAGCATTGACTAACCAACAGCAACCACATACTTATGATTTAACTACAGAGGTGATAAATGATAATAAATTACAATAGGGTTATATATAATCGTAAATGCTTTCAATGATTAACAATCAGTGAATTCAGTATTATTGACATTTCTCTAAAACTTAAAAATGAATTTCATGAGTCAATAAGAGAAGCATTGACTAACCAACAGCAACCACATACTTATGATTTTAAAAAAAAATTGTTCAAATTTGAATAGCTCAATTTTCTGTAACCCTAGAAAGCTGAATTTTGGCACATAGTTAGGTATTTCCCAAAGCAATATGTAGACCAAATTTTATCGAAATTTTCGGAAAAAAAATTTTTTTTGAAAGAAAACTCAAAATTTTCCCGGAAAACCCCGTCCGATTTTCCTGGCCAACGAACTCATCCAAGCCATTAATAAAAGAAAGGCACTTGCCGAGTTTCATCTAAATCGGTTAATTATTTGTTTAATAAAAATTCACTAATATGAGGCAATTTTTAGTTACACTATATCTTATTATTATATTAGACATCTTCTAAAATGTACAACTTTTTGTTTCAGCTATTTTTTGCGCATATAATACAAG
The DNA here is from genome assembly GCA_964006375.1 of Tillus elongatus. Classification (NCBI taxonomy): domain Eukaryota; kingdom Metazoa; phylum Arthropoda; class Insecta; order Coleoptera; family Cleridae; genus Tillus; species Tillus elongatus. The sequence goes on along the minus strand of OZ023265.1, from coordinate 53,882,646 downwards.
TGGAGTACATAGGATAATGGATTCGCGGGATCCGTGACATACTCAAATGCCCTCTAATGTATGTATCCTTCTTACAGACTTACCTAATATATCTCTATATACATTCCCGTTGCCGCATCTATATATCATCCCAAAAGAAAGCATTTGCTTCTTTATGAATTGCATTTTCCAGAGAATTTGGTTTAGATTTATTACGATGTCACATCAAACGTATAGCCTTCTGTTTTCACGGAGACGAAATAAAAAAATATACCAACGGAAAAAATCTGAAAATCTCATGAAATTTATCGTGGCCCGTTGTCCGTTGTTATTGTTTTACATGTTGGCTCTAAAATATGAGTCCGATTATATGAGAATTCTTGGAACCTGAAAGGAAAAGCTGCATAAAGATAAGAAATCGCCAAATTGCGTATCCAGTCAGAGCATGGTATAGTCCACTCCATTCCGAATTCTCTTCATTATTTCTCGACGCCTAATCTGGCTGGGGAATGTGATGTAAAAGATGAGCAAAACTGAGTAAATAATAAACATAAATCTTTCTTAGTCTGTTTTATGAGGCCAGCCCTAACAATTTTACCGGATTCAGCGATGCTCGTATCTGAACAATCTTATTATTTATTTCCTAATTATCAGCTTTACATGAATTAAGTTTATCATGAGTCTATTATACCTATGTAAGTGACTAATAGTTTTCAGCGCTGTTTCTCGCAAAATAATATACAATTAGGGCCACTAGATGACAGTAGCGCGTAAGAGGCCCTTCTGGAGTTTAAAAAAGTCTGGACGCACCAAGTGCGTTATGGTAGTGAATTTTCATAGAAATGATCTGGCACCAAATATTTTTTATAACTTTTTTTCTTTTAACAAAGAAACATTAATTTTGGTATATAGTTTCATTTTAATATTGCTAACTTACGTACCAAATTTGGTTACGATAGATTTTATATTTCTTGAGATAAAAAATTTTTCGAAAGAAAACCCAAAATTTTCCCGGAAGACCTCGTTCGATTTTCCTGGCTAAAGAACTTTTCTAAGCCACTTACAAAAGGAAGGTAGATGCTTAATTTTATCAAAATCGGTCAATTATTTTTGAGTTATCGGTGTGATACATATATACAGAGCTTTCATTAATTCCCAAACCACACGTGACCGGATTATGTCTCTCTCTTAGTGGAATATGATTTTATGAGTTGGCAGCCCAAAAAGTAATCAAAAAAAAAACCACTAGACTAGGGACCCTAAATTTACTAAATCAATTGACAATTGACAGTTCAGTCCATCGGCGCTCAATTCCTTTTGACGGTTATTTTGTATGTATATTGTGCATTTTCTAAGTTCGACCAGTGTTTGCCTTCTACAAATAATTTTCTGTTGGACAATAAAAATAAACAGTTTTTATCAAAACTTAGCATTTTCATTGCGTTTTTACGTAAGTTAAAAGTGTGGGTATGTTAAGGTTATGTTGCTGACGATATTCAACATCGCATGGAACGAAGCCCTACCAAATCTGTTCGTCGGTAATTTGCCCAAACAGGTACATATTTGTTCAATGTTACACAATACACATTCCCAAAACCGTAAGTTAGAAGTTTAAACAATCGGACCTCAATTTGTTCACGTACATTACTAAATTTTGATATCTATACAAAATAAAAGTACTATTTTATTGTTTTTAATTTAGTTGTTTAACAATCAATAACAGTAAACCACACATAAACAGACTTGTTGTTAAAAATACTAAATAATAAATACATTTAAGACATTTACTGTTTCACCTTATTATGATTTTTATATTTTTTATAAAACCCCAAAGGAAATATGACATAACACTGGCATCTTAGGGATTTCATTAATTCAGGTTGTACAACCATGTATGCCGGGTTGCCTAACTTAAGCGGTCACGTGGTGTTCGTAAATTGATGAACGCCCTGTATATATATATATATATATATATATATATATATATATATATATATATATATATATATATATATATATATATATATATATATATATATATATTATATAAATTGAAACTGACCCCAAATATGGGTTCTAGGGGCCCTATATCGCGCTCATTTGAAGAAATTTTTTCAAAATTCAAAAGTCTGGATCTCCACATTAGTGATATTTTTCTAATAAAATTCACTAAAAATCTTCGGGACGCAGCAAGTGCGTTATGGTAGTGAATTTCCATAAGAATAATATATTATAGTGATTTAACCTTATATTAAAACTTATAAAATGTTATTTTATTTAATTGGTAACGGTAAAAATAGGGCAAAGAAGGGCAACAAAAAACATGACCTATAACATACATATTTATACAGTAATTTGGATACAAAACTCAAACAAAACAGTTGATAAATAGGAAATATACTCAACAAAAAATACACTAGAAAGCGAAACATAAATATTCCTGTGGTTCATGCATTAAGGGTCATTGTATGCATGGAGAATGGGAAAAAGAACCCCCGGGACGAAGAGGGTTTCTGCCCCCTCACCCAAAAACACGGGGGGTTGTCCTTCCCTTTGTGCATGCATAAAACCACCTTCAAAGCATAAAGCACAAGAAAAATTTCTTGGGTGCACCCCCAAGAAAGCTACTGGACCTGGGTGAATATGGGTGTTGTGCGGGACAGACAGGGTTTAAAGGAGGTATTGCTGCAAAATGTAAAAAACGCACTTTTTAAAAGTCCGACCAAATTTTTTTTTGCATTTTTCGCTCAGATTTCCTCCCCGCCCAGAAATTCATTCTTGGTCCCTTAAGTTTCTTAGGGGTTGTTTGCACCAAATTTTCCTTGTGGCTTGTGCATCCAAGGGGGTTCTCAGCATGTTTCCGAAAAAATCTAAAACCCTCCTTGCAGTAAACTGTAAATTTACCGAAATTACATTCCACATTGTCGCCTATAATCTATTTTTCAGATAATATTGAATACAGCACTAAAATAAATAAATTCACTTGCTGTTTCACTCTATTTTTATTTTTATATTACATCTATAAGCACAAGATAAGTAAGCATAATAAAGGGGGGCCCTTAATTAACATTAAGGCTACACAGACTTAAAAGTAGAGAAGACATTTAGATCGTGTCTGTGGGCACACAAAAAACATCAGTTTTACGATCTTATTTTAAGTAAGCCAATATGAATACGTTTCGCGGCTATTTCGCAATTCGCCAGTGTACGAATCTAGCTTTTAAGACTACATTGAAATGATCGACGACGAAAGCAAGCACCTTTTAAATTAAGCTCGATAGGCTTGAACGCTTAACAAACGTTGGTATACCTAATTTTAAGCGGGAGACTGTACCCGTTTGAAACGTACAATATGCGAAATAAAGAAATACGCTTTAAAGTGCTATTTACTAAACTAACCTGCGAAATCATCGATAATAAAAATTATGGATCTAGTAATATATATCAGTATCGTTCTCATTTTGTGAGCAGGTTTTGATGCTTGTAAAGAACATTGTCGCATGCTAAAATTTTGCGCTTTTGAAAGCAAACATTGTCCCGGTATTATAAAAGAAATGGGCCACGTCTGACTATTTACAAAATTGTTAGTTGATTGAACACATGTCTCCATCTATAAGATTTTGTGTTAACTAGAGCTATTGTGACAACTTACTACCTGGTTCCGCACCGAGATGTCGGCCCTGTCGTACGTTTCACAATGTTCTACGACATCTTGCAATAATACTTCTAAGTTCCATTGTCTACATTTTTATCCACTATTTGCAGTAGCAGGGCAGTACAGTTAACATCTGTCTTTGTCCAACATTGTAGATATTGCATTACAGAATTTGAAGTAATGTCGCGGATTATTTTAATTTAAATTTCGAATAACTTTATGTTTATTTGATCAAAATACTTGAGAATTGGTACACAACCATGTCTGTCTATGTTCTTTTAAGTTGTAAATTTTTGTTTCAAACATTTAAATAATTTGAGAAATATTGCGTTTTAAAAAATATTTTTTAATTTTTTGTTAAGAACAATTGGGCGTTAAGATTCCCAAAAATTGTCCAAAGCAGTGAAGTTATCGGTTAAATATATATATATATATATATATATATATATATATATATATATATATATATATATATATATATATATATATATATATATATATATATATATATATATATATATATATATATATATATATATATATATATATATATATATATATATATATATATATTTGAATGAAAATTCACTAAAAAATAAATCTCTTACAGCATCCCATCGGTGTGAGGACGAAAGATAATAGCTCCCCACTCAGGATATATTTTAATATGCGGTTTTCTCGTGTCGGTAGATGTTCCACGAATGCACATTTTAAAATTAATTCTATTTATACAGGGTTTTTCAATTTTTTTTACACCACGAGGGCTCACAGCCTAAATACTATCGTACCGTGGGTGTCGACAAGGATGAAAGAGGCAACTTGCTAATTCTGGACTTGAAGGTTTGCTGGTTCGGAGGAGAAGGAAAAAGATGTGCCGGCAAGTAATTCCACAATTTGGAGGTCCTCGCGAAAAAAGAGCGGGCCTAACAAGATGCTCTATGTCTGGTGACCTGGGCAGTAAAAGATTTCATTCGCTCTGTTCCCCTGGTAGATCTGTTGGGGGCAGCAGGTTCAGGAACTATGGAAGAAAGCTCCTATGAGCATTGCCCGTGCAGACATCTATAAAAGAGAGAGAGGTCACCAACAGCACGTCGGTGGGCAAGGGATGGCATCCTTTGGGTGAGGGTCGGGTATGCACAATAAACCAAAGAATGCAGTGCTATCGGGCGGCAAGGCCGCGGACGAGCCCTGAGGGAAGAGAGTAGGGTGACCGAAGAGACGTATAGCTCTCTTTTGAATGGAGTCCAGGATAGCGAGTGTAGAAGCAGCAGCGGCACCACAGATGTGGGAGCAGTATTCGAGGTTTGGCCTTATTTGTGAAGTATATAAGGTATGCAGATTAGCTGGTGAAAGGTATTTGCGAGACCGAGAGAGGAAACCTAATTTCTTAGCAGCCGCTTCTGTATTTGATGTGACATGTTGATGTCAATTGAGATTTTGATCCACATAAGTGCCAACAAGTGAAAAGGACTCATTACTTTGAATAACTTGGTTGTTCATTGTGATGGGTTTAGGGCTGGTGTATCTCTTATTAGGCAGAAGGCAAGACTGAGATTTGGTGGAGTTGAATTTTAGAAGATTTTTACTTCCCCAGTTTAATATTTTTTGGAGATCCACAGAGTCAGAACCCTCCATGAGTCTGGGATCCTCATCTAATTGGGCTAAAGAGACTTAGAATATTGTATATTTGAGTGGAGGGTGCTGTCATCCGCGTAACTGTGAACTGGGTTGGATGTGCTGAAGAAGAGGTCATTGATGTGGAGAACAAACAAAGTAAGGGCTAAAGCTGAATCCTGAGGAACTCCTGCATTAATTGGATACAGTTTAGAGGAATGGCACGACAACAAAAATGCTCCGGTTGGAAAGGGAATTTGCTGTCCAGGTACAGAGTTTTCGTGGTAGGCCATAGGCCGGAAGCTTATTAAGTAGCGTTGCGTGCCAGACCTGGTCGAATGCTTTGGATATGTCTAGAGCCACAATCTGGGATTCACCGTGTAGTTCCATAGACTTGTTCAAAGAATGGGTGACAAAGGAAACGAGGTCGGCAGTTGATCTGCGCTGACGGAATTCACACTGTCTGTTGTGGATTAGACTGTGTTTTTCAAGTAATTTTAGTAATATACTTTTTCATCAGTTAAGAGACGACTGAAAGGAGAGAAATAGGACTGTAGGAAGCGCTTTGGATCCTTTCTTGGGGACGGGTTGTACTCGAGCAGTTTTCAGTTACTAGGGAGTATGCCTCTACTGTAAGATGTCTGAAACAGATGAGTTAGGACAGGAGCAAGTTCTGGTGCGCTTTTATGAGAACAATTGCTGGGATCTCGTTAAGGCCAGAGGCTTTTCTAGTATTAAGATAAGAGAGCATCTTTCGTACCTTTTTAGTTTTGAAAATTATATCCGTCATTTTATGCACGACATTGGGGACTGTTGGTGATTGAACATTTGGAGGTGGGTTGAGAGTAGAATTGCCGGCGAATAACGAGGCAAAAAATTCAGCCTTGCCCAGGGCGGTAGAAACAATTTCATCCCCTGAAACAAGAAGTGGGAACGTGCTCTTGCAGAAATTAGCAAGGGCCCAGAAGGGTTTGCTGCCGTTGGAGATTGAGAGGACTTTGTTTTTGATGTGGTTATAAAACGATTTTTTTGCCTTAGAAATAATGCGGACATAGCGGTTTCTTGCGTCGTTAAATGCTTAAAGGTTTTTTTGACTGGGATTGTGTAGAAGCGTTTTGTGAGCTTTGACCTTATCAAGTCTGGCTTTGTCACATGATTTAGAGAACCAGGGCTTTTGAGTGGCTGAACAGATTTTCTGTGTACGTGGAATAAATAATTACATGCCAGCTAGGATGATTTCGGTGACGTTTTGTAAGATATCATAGGGGTCAGAATGAGATAAACAGACAGATGCCCATGGAAATGAGGTAAAGTAATCCCGCATTTGGTCCCAGTTCGCGGAGTTCTGGTGTCAAACATTACGTGGGTGTGATGACTGTGTGACCTCGGGTTGCATTGCGCAGGAAGCAGTGACCATGCCTTGGTCTAAGCGACCAAGGGGTGACTCATGTCTTATTGCATTCTTCAGGTTTTGTAGTAAAAAGAAGATCCAAGGGATTTGAGCTTGGGATGCGAGAAAAGTAAGTAAGTTGTTGAACCATATTGGCTAAAGAATTGCTGACTGCGAATGCATCCGCTGCTCTCCATTGTGGATCGGCTTTTGAAGATCCTAGCCATTCCTTATTATGGACACTGAAATCGCCAAGAATAGTGACCTCGGAAAAAGGATATTATGAAATCGAATGATCGGTTTGTTCAGAAAGGTAGTCGAAGAGCTGGAAAAAGTTGTTGTCAGAAGGTGACCGGTAAATGCAACAGGGTGTTAATATACAGAATGTTGCACCAATTTTTTTTAATGGAACCCCTATGTAGTGTCGTTTTTGAAAAACCACGTCGATGCTTATTAAATTGAAACGATATTGTTTTGGGTTATTTTCAACCGATCTCAAACTACAGAAAGTTAAATGTAAAAAAAAGTGTTCTACTTTAGACGTTTGTACCCATCGGCATAAAAATATTTGGAAAATCACAAAAAAGTTTTTAAACAGAATAAATCAAATTGCCTTGGTTAAAAAAAATATTTAAATAGATTCGTATAGGGATACACTTTAATGTTTAGAAGACCGGGGCTAAACGAACACGTTCGAATCCAACATAAAAAAAATATGTTTGGTTTAAACTTTAATAAAACAAGAAAACACATAATAAAGAAAAAATTAAGGTAAAAAAAATATTATAAATATTACATGACCTGTTTCCTGTTTTGCTCAGTGCATGATTCAGTTCTTTTGCTCATGTCATCTACAGCTGCTCTTAAAGAATTTGGTTGAATTGATCACAACGCAGTTACTATCCTTTTTTAATTACGTTTTGAGATGTACGGTATAATACACTTAATGTTTCAAGAATTCCCCACAAGCAGTAGTCAAGAGGACTTCGGGCTGGCCACTGTACTGATCCGCCTGTCCTAAACCAGAAATTCGAAAAACGTATATCCAGTTAATGTTTAACCGCAACAGAATTGTGCGATGGAGCACTATCCTGCTGGAAATATTCAGTTTTCTGATGAACATGCAGGGGTATATTTTCTTACGCATCCTCAACTTGAGTGTGGAGCAAACTGAGATACGTTTGTCAATTAAGAGCTCCTTGGTTCTGTAATTCCTGGCCAACAAACCTCTTTAAGCTATTTACACGCCTGCCAGGATATAATTATTCACAAACAGCTTTAGGACCAAAATTTTTAAAAAATATATGAAAATTTGCAAAAATTTCTTTTACAAAAAATCACCTTTTTTACAGAAATTGGCTTCAGTAATGTTACACGAAATTACATTTTTCACACAAATTCGACAATTTTTCTTTTACAATAACTTACTAAACATTTATTACCAACATATCACAAAAATCCTACAAAAATGAATTCCACCGAAACACTAAAAACATTTCTGCGAAAACTTTAAAAATTCAGCTACTATTTGAGCGTGCCCATGTAGGGCAGCTCGATCTTTTCGACGAGTAATACAAACATAAAGTTCTCTGAATGCGTCATTTCCATGGGCCTCTGCTATCTATTAATAAAAACGCCGTTTCACAATTTGTGATATGTGTTTGAAATATGTTCAAAAAACTTGAAAGCTTGCAAAACAATTGAAATAACTCAAAAACGATGAACGATATCAATTTTTTTCTTACAAACATGCATTTTACTTCGCTGGGTGTGTTCTATTAAAAAAAGTGTGTATCACCAACGACTTATGGGCCACCCTGTGTTTGTCAAAATAGGTTTATAAAATGTAGCTCGAGATACCCTATAATTAACGTATATACTTTTTTGTCATATCTTGTATAATATATTGAGCGTTGCCGTATAAAAGCGTCGCCCTGATATGTGTAAACAGACAAAAACTGAAACTCACCCCGTATATGGGTTTTTGGGTTCCAGTTCGCGCTCATTTGAAGAAATCTTTTTAAAATTCATAAGTCGCGGTCTTCTCAATAACGAATTTTTTCGACGAACATTTGCTAAAATATAGACTATTAAACCATAAACTATAACTGAAACTACTGCCGAAGCATCAGAAAGAGGGTCTATTTGAAATGGATTTTCTGAAAACATTTTAGTAAAATGAAGGGCAATGATGGTTGAAGCTGAATTTTAAGGCTTTGTAAAACACACTTCTTATGACATATCGTCTACGTAATCCGCATTTGTTCCAAATTCGTTGTCTGAAAATTGCAAATTTTGACGTTTCAAATAGACTTTGACGTTTGAAGAAGAAAATTATCAAATTTTCAAAATATTTTTTCTGCTACTTCCTGACGTTTTTGAGTCAAGAAAACTTAACCATTGGATGTAATTTTCAATTGGTTTTGTTAATCACACAAAGTATTTTGTTCTTGTGATTTCCTCTAATCACCAGTGGCACCCAAATTTTTTTCTCAAAATGCCTATAACTTTTTTCCTTTCCACATAAGGAATCTGAATTGTAGCATATGGGGTAAGTTGGACAGTAGAAATGTATATGCCAAATTTGGTTGTCATAGCTCTGTTATTTTTGGAGATACTAAAATTTACCGAAGGAAAACCCAGAAAATCTGGTCTGTTTTTTCTGGATAACGAACTTATCCAAGCCACTTACAAAAGGAAGGTACTTACCAAATTCCGTTAAAATCGGCCCATTATTTTTTGAGTTATCGGTGTGATACATACATATATATATATATATATATATATATATATATATATATATATATATATATATATATATATATATATATATATATATATATATATATATATATATATATATATAAGCACAGATCTCCTCACTAGTGAATTTTTCGTTTTACGATTTTTTTTTAAGAAAAAATACACTAGTACGTACACATTTTTGTTCGCGTGGCTGGTCACCTTTTGATTAGAATATGGTATCACTTTTATCGTTCTAACAAGAAAAATAAAATTCTGGACGCAGCAAGTGCGTTATGGTAGTGAATTTTCATAAAAATATTTTTAATAACAAATATGTGTGTTTTTTTAAGAAAGTAGGCATCAAATTTGGTTACCAGTATAACCTATATAGTAAAAACAATGTGCCATGTTCCATTAAAATAACTTTATTGTGTGAAAATGTACAAAAATTTCCAAAAGTAAACTTAAAATGTTCCCGAAAAAACACGTTTCTTGGTCAACCTTATAGGTTAATAGCAAATTGAGCTGTTCAAATATGAACATTTGATCAAAATTCGCTACCATAACGCACTTGCTGCGTCCAGAATTTATTTTCTTACAAACATGCATTATATTTCGATGGAAAATGCAAAAATGCAATAACATAAGGCGTGTTTAATTAAAAAAAAGGAAATTTGTATCACCAACGACTTATGGACCACCCTGTGATTGCAGAAATATTATTTTAAGATGTAGCTCAAGACACCCTATAATTAATATATACAAATTTTCTTCATATCTTATATAATAACGGATATATTGAGCTTTATTAATTTTTTACGAAAATTCTACAAAAATTATATACCATTAAATGATAAACTCTATAGCTAAGGCTACTGCCAAGCATCAGAGAAAGGGTCTATTTGAAATGAATTTTCTGCAAATATTTTAGTAAAATGAAGGACAATGACAGTTGAAACTAAGACTTTAGGGTTTGTAAAACATTCTTCTTGAGACATTTTATTTCTATAGCCCGTATTAGATTTAAGTTATTTGCCTAAATGTTGCCAATTTTGACATTTTAAATCGCCACTTTGACGTTTTGAGGAAAACCCCAATTTATTTATTTTTAAATGCCTATAACTTTTTTGTCTTTTGACCTACATAGCTAAGTTTTGGTAAGTAACTTACCTATAAGGATGTAAACCTGCGTACCAAATTTGGTTGCCCTTACTTTGTTAATTCCGGAGATATAAATTTTTTAGAAAGAAAACACAAAATTTTCCGGGAAAACCTGGGCAGATTTTCCTGACTAACGAACTTATCCAAGCCACTTGCAAAAGGAATTTTTTCACCAAATTTGATTAAAATCGGCCCATTATTTTTTGAGTTATCGGTGTGATACCTATATATATAAATATATATATATATATATATATATATATATATATATATATATATATATATATATATATATATATATATATATATAAACATATAAAAATTGAAACTGACCCCGGATATGTTTTCTGGGGGGCCTAATTAGCGCTCATTTGAAGAAATTTTTTCAAAATTCAAAAGTCGGAATCTCCTCATTAGTGAATTTTTTTTAAGAAAATTCACTAAAAGTATACTTCTCGAATGACCCTAAATTAAACAATATTTGAAATATCTGCGATTTTAAAAGTAGCTGCAGGAACCTAACGCAAGCAACGTTCAAGTGTTTATCACTGGCTGAAGAATGACAAATTTAATATGGGTAATATGTACACATTTTCACACTCGTTGGGTGATAACACGTCAACTGTAGATAACAGACATTTACATTACTCATTTAGATTTTTGTTTCTTTTCAAATTGTAAGGATGAAAAAGATAAATTAATTAATTACTTTATAACTTTATAAGATGGGCCTAATTGGCCCTTTTATAGGACACCCCTGACTATGCGCTAACCCAGAAATAGGTCATTCTGTTAAATAAATATATCTAGAATCGCGCATGTTAATGTTTAACTAAAGCCCATGTTTGAAATAGTCTCCTGTCGCTAGCTACAACATGTCATGACAACAATTTACATATGACTTTGTCGAGTTTCACTTTAGTGAAGAGGAAAACAGAACGAGAACCACTCATAACCGCACATTTGTGGTCATGCTACCATTGAAATTAAACACATGATGTACAATTTTCAGTTTCATGCTTTGTGAAACACATAATAATAAAGCAGGTTGGTCCGAAATAAACCGACATTAATGGAGATTCATTTGAACCATAAAATTTTTTAATAATGCATACGATAAATTTTATTGTATTCAGTAATAAATATGTCGCTTATGCAGATGAAAAAGTCAACAAATTTGGCAAAAAAATATGTTTCAAATGAGGCTTTTGCAATAAGAAAAAATATATTAGATGTACTAAAATAAAAGTCTGGACGCAGCAAAGGCCTTATGGTAGTGAATTTTCATAAAAATATGTTTATATCGTTCGATGTGACCTCCCTATTTTCCAGGGCTCCCATAAAAGAAACGCTAACGTATTTAGAATTTAAAAACCAAAGTATAATAACGTAAGGCATCAAATTTGGTTACCAGTATAACCTATATAAGTTATATAGTAGAAACAGTGTACCACGTTTCATTAAAATATAGTTTTATTGTTTAAAATAATGCAAGCAGACATCAATTTGGTCACCGGTATAACCTATGTAGTAGAAACAATGTACCATATTTTATCAAAATAACTTATTGTTTGAAAATGTACAAAAAGCTTCCGAAAATAAACTTAAAATGTTTGCTAGAAAACTCGTTTGCTAGCCGACGAACTTTAGGTTAATAACAAATTGAGTTATTGAATTATGTATTTCCGCCTTTTAGATAGTCAATAGCAGGGATCCGTCGCAGTACCCACTACTCCCATCGGCCGCTCGAACGCCGCTTTATTTCCTGGTTTAATTTTTTTTTGAATATATAAAAAATGTTGTATGTTGCAATCCGCTAGCCGCTAGCTACTAGCCGCTAGCCCCTAGCCGGTAGTAACTAGTTATATGCAAAATTAGGCGCTCAAAAATTTTTTAGTTTTTAGTTTTTTTTATATGTATTTTTAGCATATTTTTTTTAATTCGCTAATGAGGAGATCTGTGTTTATATATATATATATATATATATATATATATATATATATATATATATATATATATCCGACCGATAACTCAAAAAATTATGGACCGATCTTGATCAAATTTGGTGAGTACCTTCCTTTTGCAAGTGACATGGATAAGTTCGTTAGCTAGGAAAATCGGACCAGGTTTTCCCGGAAAATGTTGTGTTTTCTTTCTAAAAAAATTCATATCTCCGTAAATAACAAAGTAAGAGCAACAAAATTTGGTACGCGTGTTTGTATTATAAAGAGTGAACTCTGTCAAAATTTAGGTCCCTCGCTTTGAAGACAACGAAGTTATGGGCAGTTAAAGAAACAAATTTTGGAGTTTTCCTCAAAACGTCAAACTCGCAATTTTAAACGTCAAAATTGGCAATGCTTAGGCAAGGAATGTGAAACAAATACCGATTGTGAAAAGAAAATGTTGCAAGAAGGGTGTTCTGCAAACCCTTAAGGTTCAGATTCAACCGTCATTGCCCTTCAATTTACTAAAATATTTACAAAATATCCATTTCAAATAGACCCTTTCTTTGATGCTTTGGCTGTCAGTTTAGTTAAGTTGGTGCCTTTTTGGATATTTATTTGTAGGTTTAGTGAAGTTTATGGTTTAACGGTCTATAATTTTTTTTAGCTAATTTTCATAGAACAAATTTGTTAATGCATTTTTGCATTTTTTATCGAAATATGATGCGTTTATAAGAAAAAAATCTGGACGCAGTAAGTGCGTTTTGGTAGCGAATTTTCGGTAAATTTGCAGATTAGCTCCCGAACGCTTTTCAAAAAACTGTTTTCAGAAACCTGCCTAGGCCCCCCCTGGATCCACAAAACCCAAGAAAAATTGCTTGTTCACACCCCCAAGGAAGTCACGGGACCAGGAGTGAATAAGGGTGCTGGGCGGGGTAGGTAGTAAAAACGAAATATGAGCAGAAAATGCGAATAAAACGGGCTTGAAAGTTGTCTTTTTCACATCTTGAAGCCATATCCCCCTTAAACCCTGCCTACCCCGCACAGCACACCTATTCCCCCAAAAAAATTCTTGTTTACACTCCTCAAGGAAGTTACGGGACCAGGAGTGAGTAGGGGTGTATAATTTTTTTAGCTAATTTTCGTAGAACATATTCGTTAATACACTTTTGAATTTTTTATCGAAATATGATGCATTTGCAAGAAAAAGATCTAGACGCAGTAAGTGCATTTTGGTAGCGAATTTTCGGTAAATTTGCAGTTTAGCTCCCGAACGCTTTTCAAAACACTGTTTTCAGAAACCTACCTAGCCCCCCCCCCCCCTGGATCCACAAACCCCAAGAAAAATTTCTTGTTCACACTCCCCAAGACAGTTACGGGGCCAGGAGTGAGTAGGGGTGTATAATTTGTTTTTAGATAATTTTTGTAAAATAAATTCGTTAATGTATTTTTGCATTTTTTATCGAAATATGATGCGTTTGTAAGAAAAAAACTGGACGCAGTAAGTCCGTTTTGGTAGCGAATTTTCGGTAAATTTGCAGTTTAGCTCCCGAACACTTTTCAAAAAACTGTTTTCAGAAACCTGCCTAGGGCCCCCCTGAATCCAAAAAACCCAAGAAAAATTTCTTGTTCACAAGGAAGTTACGGGTCCAGGAGTGAGTAGGGGTGCATAATTTTTTTTAGCTAAATTTCGTTGAACAAATTCATTAATGCATTTTTGCATTTTTTGTCGAAATATGATGCGTTTGTAAGAAAAAAATCTGGACGCAGTAGCTGCGTTTTGGTAGCGAATTTTCGGTAAATTTGCAGTTTAGCTCCCGAACGTTTTTCAAAAAACTGTTTTCAGAAACCTGCCTAGACGCCCCCCTGGATCCACAAACCCCAAGAAAAATTTCTTGTTCACACCCCCCAAGGAAGTTACGGGACCAGGAGTGAGTAAAGGTGCTGAGCGGGGTAGGTAGTAGAAAGGAAACATGAGCAGAAAATTCGAATAAAGCGGGCTTGAAAGCTGTCTTTTTCACATCTTGAAGCCATATCCCCCTAAACCCTGCCTACCCCGCACAGCACCCCTATTCACTCCCAGTCCCATAACTTCCTTGGGTGGTATGAACGAGAAATCTTTCTTGTGGTTTGCGCATTTAGATGGGGTCCTAGTAATGTTTCTGAAAACAATTTGTTGAAAAGCGTTCGGGAGCTAATCTGCAAATTTACAGAATTTTCATTAAATCCTTCAAATTTCAATAACTCAATTAGCTATTAACGTAAGCTTTGTTGGTTAGAAAACCAACATTTAAGTTTATTTTCGGAAAATTTTTGTATATTTTCAAACCATAAGTAATTTTGATAAAATATAGTACATTGTTTCTACTACATAGGCTATACCGGTAATCAGATTGATGCCTGCTCGCATTTGCTATTAAAAACATTTTTATGGAAAATCACTTCCATAACACATTGGCTGCATCTAGAGTTTTGAAAAATGTTTATATATTTTCAAACAATAAATTTATTTCGATGAAATATGGTACATTGTTTCTACTATATAGGCAACCAAGTTTGATGCCTGCTTTCATCAAAGAAAGACATTTGCTATTAAAAATATTTTAAAGAAAATTCGCTACCATAACGCACGTACTGCGTCCAGAGATTTCTTTTCCTTCTTGAGGTGTACTCGTCGAGTCGAATACGGTGATACCCCACACATAAGGCCTTACTTAAAAAATAAAAAAATGGTTTAGGCACGCGCTAACCGCAATATTTACATACGTTATCATAGGTAAAATCGAAATGGTAGCACCTCGTATCTTAAATGCCCAACTCTTTTCTTATTTTCACGTTGGCACTCTTTATCTTCCGCGCCAGCTTGGATTAAGTCGGCACATGTTAGACCTCTGGTGGCGCTCTATCCAACCACTATCTTGTTTCGACACTGTGACGTCACACGCGTGCGTATTAGGCCGGTGGTGGTCTCAGAACATACCACCTATACCCACTAGGATGTGATTGAAAAAGTTATTGTTTTTTAGGTGGGATATTCAATACATATTTAAAATTCACAATTTTTTCAGCTTGATGAACGGCCCCAATTGAATGTTCAAACTGAAAATGTAGCATATAATGAAAAGATCACTGATTTACTCATACGTTACAGACATAACATCGCGCAAACAAACACTCGTTACGTATTCTGGTTGGCGGAACGGTAACGACTTCAACAGATACGCTGCTGACACGCGGGAAGCCGGGGTTCCCGGTCTGGTTCTATTCTCGCGCGATCCATCTAACATCTTTTTTTGTTTCACTTTAATATTTTGTAGAAGCAATAGTTTCCATATTTCATATGTTTCGACCTTGTTTTCAATTTTCTTTAAAACGCCTGGATAAATTTGTCACCTTTATGCAGAAAATTCACTAATCGAGAATTTGTGTTTAAAAAAAATGTTTTGTTGGAAAATCGGTTCGATTAGTTAGAGTAAAACGAATATATCCAGGCGATTAAAAAAGAAAAATACCTGCCATGTTTATAATTTGGCAGGCACTTTCCTTTTCAGAGTACCTTGATATAAAATTTTACTTTTCTTGCTTCATAGAAAATAGTACTGCGAATTGAATCATGACTTCCACATAGCTGTGATAATTTATTTTTTCCAAAAGACATTCTCATGGAATGAATTTAGGACCCTTAGGTTTCAGCTTCCACCGTCATTGTCCTTTACTTTTGCTAAAATATAAAACCTTTCCCTGATGCAATAGTTATTTATAGTATAGGGTTTATGGTTTATTACTTAATTTAGCGAATTTTCATAGAAAATAGTACTGCGAATTGAATCATGACTTCCACATAGCTGTGATAATTTATTTTTTCCAAAAGACATTCTCATGGAATGAATTTAGGGCCCTTAGGTTTCAGCTTCCACCGTCATTGTCCTTTACTTTTGCTAAAATATAAAACCTTTCCCTGATGCAATAGTTATAGGGTTTATGGTTTATTACTTAATTTAGCGAATTTTCGTAGAAAAAAGTTCTCTACGGAGGAGATGGCGACTTTTTGGTTTTGAAAAGTTTCCTTTAAATGAGCGCTTACTAGGACCTCTAGAGCCCATATGCGGTGTTAGTTTCAGTTTTAACCTGTTTACATATATACAGGGTGACGCCTTTCTACGGTAAAGCTCAAATATTGCCGTTAAATAGAAAAAATTGTATACGTTCATTATAGGGTGTCGTGAGCTACATTTTATAAAATGATGTCGACAACCACAGGATAGCCCATAAGTCGTTGGTGATAGAAATTTCCTTTTTTAAAATCGAACACCTCTGATATTATTGAATTTTTGCATTTTCCATCGAATTATAATGCATGTTTGTAAAAAAAAATAAAAGCGTTCATTGTTTTAGAGTTGTTTCAATTGTTTCCCATTTTTGGCACATATGAAAAATTATAATACGTCGCTTTTACCAATATATAGCAGAGTTCGATGGAAATGACGCATTCAGAGAGGTTTTCGTTTATATTTATTATTCGTGAAAAAAGTCGAGGTGCTGAATACAAATTTTTTGTGTATTCATAGAAACCATTGTTTGTAAAGTTGTTGTAAAATTTTCGTAATTAATAATAAATGTTTGATAATTTTTGTAAAAAAAAATTCCGGATTTTCGGGAAAAAATTGCTTGCACTTTTTTTTTGTGGAAATTTCGTCGAATAGCTTTTTCTGTGAATAATTATATCTTGGTAGGTGGGTAAATAGTTTGGAGAGGTTCGTTGGCCAGGCAAATCATACCAGTTTTCTCGGGAACATTTTAAGTTCATTTTCGAAAAAAAAATTGTACTTTTTCAAACAATAAAGTTATTTTGATGAAATATGGTACATTGTTTCTACTATATAGGTTATACTGGTAAACAAGTTTGATGCCTGTTTCCATTTAAAAAGAATATTTGCAATTAAAAGCATTTTTATGAAAATTTGCTGCTATAACGCCATTGCTGCGCCCAGACCTTTTTAGATCTCCCCACGTTGTTTTGATTTTATAAAATAAATCGATGAGGACTAATGCATCTACTCTAGAAAAAAATACTTTTACTCTAATAATTTTTACGAAAGGTAAATTAGAAAATATCCCCAAAAGCACATAATGGGAAAATAAAACAACCTTTTCTAGTTTTTTGTGTCTAAACTTTGTAACATGTCGCGTGTATTTAATAAGCGTGACATGTCACACGCGTCAACGCCGTTCACTTTTTCTGAATCAACCCCTTTTGTAATGTCAGCGTCCAAGTCCCTTCAGTGACGTCAAACTCGGCGGTCGGTTCCTCTACCGCACCCGACTCATGGAAATGCGCCTCCGTACGAACTAGTTTTATGACATATTTGCGGTAAGGGGATCGTTATATATACGCTTGCGACGCATGCCAGGCTCTCTTCTGAATCGACCTTGAAAAAAGAAATGAAATATTACAGTTAAGTTTTACTCGGAAAGCAGCATGCCTGAATGGGTGAGTTTTATATGTAAATACCGACTTATTTCCAGTTTCTCGTACATTTCTTTGCTTGGTAATAATGGTAGATTGATTTTTAATGTATGTATGTTGAAATTACTTTCAATGATTGCTTTCTTTATTATAAGTTTTATACTGTTAAAGGGTGGCTTGTGGTAACGTTAGTTCGGTAATTAACTGCTATTGTACTGTTTTAAATGCATTGTAACGAAGTCATTTAAGATTTTGTTTCATATACGTTAGTTTGTTTCCAATCATTAACACACATAAATTTTGTAAGTAAACTTAACCTGCTACCAGCCGCCCTATGTCAATCATTAAGCCCTGAACCGTTATTCATGCGCTTGAAATTTTATAGCATCCTGTGGGCAAGGCCCCCTCAACATCACCGTTAGTTAGGAAACCATTAGTTGGGAAGCGGCCTTCAACATCACCGTTAGGTAGCGGCTCTCTTCAACACTGTTAGTAAGGAGCCCCACTAAAAGGCACATGGCTAGGGACGACCCCTCAACAACAAGGTCGTTAGGGAGGAACCTTCAACACTGTTAGCAAGGAGCCCCCCTCAACAACAACACCGTTAGTAAGCGGCCTTCAACTACACCGCTTGGGAGCACCCTTTGATGACCTCTCTAAATGGCACACCGTTAGTAAGAGGCCCCTCAACAACTTCATTAAGGAGTCTCCTTCAGCACCATCGCCAAGGAGGACCCCTCTCAACCTGAAGCTGAAAGTTAAGTACACTGTTTTTCTGTGGCTTTCCTTTTCTTTTGTAGAGTCTGCTCCACAATTCATGTTTACAGTGTTATAAGTAATCAAGTCATATTCTTCTTTCATCCAATTTACTAACTGATTTTATTCATAGCACCTGATTTTATTTGTGCCTCTTAAAACCTACCAAGTGCAAATGCCTGAACCCAAGCCCTGAGATAATCTGTGTCATATTACATTATGTTTATTACAGTGATTATTACAGTTAAATATAATTTACTTTATACTGTCTCCACAATGTGGAGCTCAGTAAATATTTTACGTTATAAGCTGTAAAGCTATTGCCCTTAACAAGATTATTATGTAACGCCTACATTAACTTGTCAGTTTTGGCGGATTATAACTTTAAGAAAAGACCAACCTATTCCATAAACAGTTGACACTAGAAACAATCTCCCGCTTTTTGGAAAACAAATTCGCATAACCCAAACGTGAATTCAGAACATTGTTGCAATACGTTGAATTCACAATATTTTCCGCCAAGAAATCGAAAGTCGGCACAGAGATGCTATAGTGCGTGTTCCGATATATTTTGTGCTGCGAATAAATTAAATTCTCTCTGGTAAAAAAGTACTTTAAATAGTGAAAATTTTGTAGTGAGTTTTAAAAAATTATTTAACAATAGCGCGAAATTATTATTTTTTATAAAATTTAGTTTGTACAGACAAAGAAACATAATAGGATATAAGGTAGGTAACTCATGAAAGATAAGGAGGAGATGGAAATACAGCCAGATTCGGTAAGTGATAACATACATGATAAGAAGATTGTAGATATCACATACATTGATTTGGAAAATAAAAAAACACACATATCAAGTTCCATATTTTGTCCATGTTCAACATTTAAACAAAAACATTGGAAGACTTTTTCCAATTCGTGTAGGTCATCACTTGTTTACACAAGAAAGATATAAAAAAGAGATAACAGATATTAAAGTAATAGGATTTAATAAGGTTAAGGTTATTGCTAAAACATATACAACTGCAAAGAAACTTGTTATTAACGATATTTTAAGGAAGAATGGACTAATTGCATTTATTCCAAAACATTACACCCAGAGAAAAAGCATTATGCGTTTAATTGATACCTTTTTTTTATGAGCATCCTCTGTTAAAAACATTTTATTCGCCTAAGACTGTTACGGAAGTTAAACGAATGTACAAAAGAACAATAGATGAGAACGGATAATCAAAATTAGTCAAAAGACAAGTAATCGTAATATCGTTTCTAGGGGATCAAATTCCTAGAGAAATTTGCATAAACGGTGAGAATTTTGAGGTGGAACCGTACATATATTCAGTCGTGCAGTGTGTGCGCTGTTTAATATACGGGCACGTCGCAGAAATTTGTAACAATTTCAACTCCTTTTGTAAAAAATGCGCCTCGATACACGAAAAAGACCAAATATGCACAAATGAGCAATATTGACTATACTGTAAAAACAGTGCACATAATACGATTTCGCGCTTATGAAATATTTTTATTAAATAAAAGAGAACTAAGGAAGTTATGGCATCTAAAAATCTGACCAATAAGGTAGTTGAAAATATAGGAAAAAAAACATCCTATGCTAAAGTTACCACACAAAATGGGGTTTTTGCTCTTGCAGATATCAAAGAGTTTCCAAGTTTACCCCCAACCTCCACTTTACCGCCACTTATTAGAAGTTTGAAGCCGATAACAAATAGAAAAACGGCCACAGATGTAAACAGTCAATCTTATCAAGTGAAGAAACGTAAGGCTAGTCGATTTCCATTTCCTTCTTCATCGGCAAATAAAACAGACTCTCAGCCTGTAATACAAAACCCATATAGAGACGAGCTTATCGACTATAAAAGAAGGATTTTAAATGAATCAACAGCTTATGTTGATCAGCTTTTGCAAAATATAATTACAAATAAAAAAACAGATATAAAAAATATTAATATTAAAGGACCATCAGAAAATTTAGTTGCAGATATATTTCAAAGGAAAAAATTAAATTTTAATGCAGACGAAATCGTGTGTATTAATGATAGCGATGGCGAGTCACAGTCGGAATAAATTAAACATACTTCAGTGGAATGCTCAATGAATTGTCCAAAGCAAAGACAATTTATTACAATATGTAATACGTAATCGAGTAGATGTTATCATAATAAGTGAAACTTGGTTAAAACCAAAACACGACAAATATAGTAAAGGGTTAAGAACAGAATCGGAAGAAACGGTGAGGGCGTAGGTATTTTAATAAACTATAATTTAGATTTTCCGAAAATATTCATAGCAGGCTCATTAAACAGTGACTTAGATGTTTGTGCTATATATTAGATTACCTATTTGTGAGCTCTCTTCAAAGTGCACATACGATATAACAAATTTAAATTGGGTCAAATGACTTGCTTGAAGAGCCTGAGCCAGGAGAATAATGTTACCTACGTAACATGTAAACTAAAACTCAAGTAATAAATTGCAAGACCCGTGAAGCATCTTTACAGTGTAACAATAGTGGATTGCTTTTACTAAATAGCTGTTGGTTTATACTTGATAATATTCACAGTTTTCTAATAGGTAGGTTATTTTGGGTACTCTAGTTCAAAAGGGGTTATTGTACAATAAGGCAGCCTTAGACAAGGAGTAGGTAGGTTCCGCTAGGGATTAGGTATTAATTTATAGATAGCTTAAAGATGGCGACGGATAAGATGTCGGTAAATGATCTGAAGAAGGATGAGCTTCAGTTTGAGCTAACTTGGCGTGGGGTATGCATTACTGATAAGACAGTCGAGGAGATGAGATCGGCACTAAGGCCGTTGATAAATCTGGAGAGGGCTGGAAACGCGGTAAAATACCCCAAGGTCACTTTCAAGAAGGAAACCGATGGTGAAGCCATTATGATTAAATACAGGGAACTTTAATCGGAGATAAGTCAATTTAAGGGAAGCAGAAATTCTCGAGTTTTCAAACGTCTGTTATCTAGGGTGCTGCACTTGTTGGGACGAGTCAACCTGATCCCAACTGAGGAAGTGGAACAAGAAGTGGAAAACTTCAGGAGCGAATGGATCGGTATGGTTGCCACACTAATAAGCAAACTGGAGACATTGGCTACTCGACAGCCGACAGTTAGCTCCCCAAACTTAAGTCGATCATTGAGAGCCAGTTCTGCCGATAGAGACGGTGAGGATAACATGACAGATGGTAGTATAGAAGATGCCCTGGCGCCACCAACAGATGACTGCTATAGGGGTCCAAGTTGCAAGGTTCCTGTATATAAGTGGGGTCTGAAATTTTCAGGTGATGCTTCGGGCATGTCAGTGATTTTGTTTTTAGAAAGAGTTGAGGAGTTACGCATAGCAAGGGGCGCAACAATAGAACAGGTTTTCACTTCAGCTTTAGATCTATTTGAGGGAAAGGCATTATGGTGGTTTAGGTCAGTACGTGATCGATGTGAATCTTGGAAAGAAGTAAGTGACCTATTGCTGCGTCATTATATGCCCCCGGATTACAGAGTGAGGCTATTTCAGGACATTCTCGCCAGGACTCAAGGTCCAAGCGAAAGCACCATAGAATATCTAACGGTTATGAAAACCTTGTTTAATAGGCATGGCTCAATGACGGAAGATGTGAAACTAGACGTTGTTCGTAGGAACTTAGCTCCATTTTACCTGATGCAGCTACCCGAGGTCAGCTCACTGGATGAGTTGGAGGGTGAATGCCTCAAACTGGAGGCAAGGAAATTTAGGGTAGATAATTACCAACCACCCAGTGCACTTCGTACCTGCGTTGAACCAGACCTGGCGTATAACCATCCAGAAGTGGAAGCATCGAGGACATCTACAGTTAGGAGGTCACCTCAAGTTTACTCCACCAATGTAAACGATAACATTAGATGTTTCAAATGTGGTTTGGTTGGACATATCTCAACAAGGTGTACTGCACCCAGAATTCGGAAATGCTTTCGATGTAAGTACCCTGACGTTACAGCCAGATCTTGTCCAAACTGTAACAGGCCAGACGCCGATGCAGTCCCTAACCGTATAGAGCAAAGGCAACCAGGTGGCCCTGTGGTTGCTCAGACTTCGAATCAGCAGGGAAACTTTTAGAGCAAGGGCGTTCCTGGTAAGCGCCTTCTGCGAGAAAACCTAAACTGGCAGATACGTCATTTCAATCATGGATAGAGGAACTAAGGCCAGTTCTTACGGCAAACCAGGGTGATCCTAGGCCATATCTTACTATTCAGATTCTGGGTGTCGCTTTTCTTTGTTTATTGGATTCAGGGTTTTCTCAGAGCATCGTTGGAGGAAAAGGTTGGGGAAGATTGAGGAAGTTGGGCATTGGTATAGTGGAGTCTAGTAAGCATGGATCGGTGAGAGTCGCTAGTGGCGAGTCATGTGAGGTATTAGGTTGTGTCCAGTTGCCAATGTCATTTGGGAAAGAGACAAAGATTATCAAGTGTCTAGTCGTTCCTAAGGTTGAGGGGGATATTATCTTGGGGGTAGACTTTTGGGATAAATTTAGAATGTGTGCTTCAGTCACGAATGGCTGTTGGAAATTTGGTGGAAATTATTGTTGTGTGATAAACCCGGAGTTAATGAATGACGAACAGGTACACGTTCTAAGTAAGCTTCTAAATGAGAATTTTAGGAAAATGGATACCGGCTTAGGCTGTGCGAGGGGAGTTGAACATAAGATAGAGGTAGGAAACCACCCTCCAATCAAGCAAAGATCATATGCCACTTCGCCATACATGCATAAAGTAATGTGCGATGAACTCGACAAAATGCTAAGTTTGGGTGTGGTTGAACCATCAAGGTCAGCCTGGGCTTCTCCAGTGGTATTGGTGAAAAAACCTAACAATGAGTATCGGTTCTGTGTGGATTTCCGCAAGCTTAATAAAATCACCACAAGGGATGCATATCAGATTCCTAATATGAATCGTATCCTGGATAGATTGAGGAATGCACGCTGGCTGAGTTCCATTGACCTAAAGAAGGCTTACTGGCAAATTAAGTTGGAGGAGACTAGTAAGGAAAAAACGGCCTTTATTGTTCCAGGTCGGGGCCTTTTTCAGTTTACCAGACTCCCTTTCGGTCTTCATAACTCACCTGGAACCTGGCAGCGTTTTGTAGATAACGTACTTGGCCACGATCTAGAACCATTTGTATTTGTCTACTTAGATGATATTGTTATTTCGACTCCGGACTTTCAGACCCATATGAGAGTACTTGAGGCGGTACTTAGCCGTTTAACTTCGGCAGGATTGACGGTTAATCGAAAAAAGTGGGAGTTTGTAAAGCCTCAACGAAGGTATTTAGGGTTTATAGTTGACAGGTGTGGGTTGAGAGTGGACCCTGACAAGGTGGCAGCTGTTATGGATTTTCCTACACCACGAACTGTCAAACAAGTGAGACGGTTCCTAGGCTTAGCGAGTTGGTACAGACGCTTTATACCTGAGTTTTCGGCCCGGGTCGCGCCGTTGACAAATCTGACCAAAAAGAAGAAGAAATTTGTATGGGATGACGAGACTGAGAATGCGTTCACTGATATTAAACAATGTTTGATATCGACTCCTATCCTTGCATGCCCAGACTTTAGTAGGCCATTCACGATCGAGACGGATGCCAGTCAACAAGCACTGGGTGCAGTCTTGGTGCAGGAGTTTGAAGAAGGGGAAAAGGTGATTGCATATGCTAGCAGAAGCCTTACATCAGGGGAATCAAAATACTGTGCCACTGAACTGGAGTGTCTAGCGGTGCTGTGGGCATTAGAAAAGTTTAGAGGTTATATCGAGGGGGGTCAAGTAAAGGTAGTGACTGACCATGCCAGCCTTAAGTGGCTTGCAAAACTTAAGGATCCGAGCGGCCGCTTGGGACGCTGGGTCTTAAAGATGCAAGCCTACGATTTTGAGATCGAACATCGGAAGGGAAAATACCACCAGGTCCCGGATGCTTTGTCTCGATCCGTCCCCGGGGTATGTTCAGTTGAGACGGAGGCAACCCCGAAGGACAAGTGGTATCACAGACAGCTTGCTAATGTACTCCAGATGCCGGACAAGTACCCTCTTTGGAAAGTTGATGGTAATAAGCTATATAAGTATGTGACATGTCGCTCGCCACAATTAGATGAAGGGTTTCTATGGTTTCTATGGAAGTTAGTTGTTCCAAAGTCACGAAGGAAGACCATCTTAAGAGAATGCCACGATGACCCCATGTCAGGACACCTGGGAATATTCAAGACAAAATGTCGGGTAGGCCAGACACACTATTGGCCGGGAATGGCTGCAGATATTGCAAGATACGTTCTCAGCTGTGAAGTCTGTCAGTCGCAAAAGCCAGTACAACAAGCACCTACAGGCATTATGGGGACTCGGAAAGTTTCACGGCCAGGACAGGTCTACTGTACTGATCTTATGGGCCCTTTCCCAATGAGTAGGAAAAGACACAGGTTCCTGCTGGTCGTTGCAGATGTTTTTACCAAGTTTGTATGGCTGTTTCCACTTAAGTCTGCAACGGTCCCTGCTATAAAACAACATCTAGAGGACGATGTATTTCTGACGTTTGGTGTACCGGAGGTCTTGTTGTGTGACAATGGTCGTCAATATGTTAGTAGGTCTCTTAAGGAAATGGTCGAGGGGTATGGGTGTAATATGGTATTAAATCCCCTCTATCATCCACAAAGCAATCCAACTGAACGAGTGAATAGGGTTTTGAAGACTATGCTTCGCTCCTATATACAGGAAAGTCAGAGAGATTGGGACCAACATCTAGCTAAGCTAGGATATGCCCTACGCACAGCAGTGCACGAGGTAACTGGTCACACCCAGGCTTACTTGACCTTTGGGAGGGAGCTAATATGGAAGAAAGCCCCAGAGGCGCAAACGCCTCAGCCGGTCAGCTGGGAGGATCGGGGACAACTACTTCAACATATTGAGGCGATAGAGAAAGTTAGGCAGGAAGTTGCTAAGCGATTACAGGATGCCTATAGGCAAAGTGCAAGCAGATATAACCTGCGACGTCGTCCCGTGACCTATCACGTAGGGGACATAGTTTGGAGGCGGAACCATGTTCTATCAGATGCTGGGAAATATATTTCCGCCAAACTTTCGCCCAAGTTTATCAAGTGTAGGGTTAGAGATAAAGTGTCCAACAATGTCTATAGGTTGGAGGGGTTTTCTGATCGGAAGCTTTTGGGAACATACCATGTATGTGATCTAAAACCGCATCGAGAATACCAGGAAGATAATATGTAGAGAAGAATAATGGGGGCACTGGTACAGGTGGTGTTCGAGCTCAAGGTTGTTCGTACTGTGAACTTGTGAGAGATGATTAGGCAGTGATGTATGATCGTTACCCGGAGACATTGACTTCGCCCACTAAGGCCACTACAGAATCCGTTGCGCATTGGGAATCATCTTCATACAAATCCCTTGGGGGGTGGGGGTAAATGCCTCTGGTCGTTGGTTTTGGGCTCTGGAATGTCGGGAGAATTCCTCTGGAAGCGAGGGGGGGATGTTACGGTCTGGCCGTGTATATGACTATTTTACATAAATTCTATATAAAAAGGATACCAAAACCCTATTTAACAAACTCTCTGTATGCACTGGACACTTAAAAACACTAAATACTATTATTACACTATTATTTCACTTTAGGTGGATGCATAGTTTGGTTAAAATCTTCATTTGTTTACTATCCTGTTGTTTACTATTTTTCTTCTGATAAGAAAGCCAGCCACCGGAAGGTGTCTCCCCCTATAGTCGAGTAAGGGAACTTGAATTTCCTTTAAAATTGTAATTAATTATCTTCCAGTTGATTTTATTTTAATCAATTTTCATATCAACCAGGCGATCAAGAGATAAGGATGGCGTGAAATTTCAGTTGATTTAGGCACTCTTAATATTATTCTCTCGCAAGTTCTTGTAGTGAATATTTAAGATACTTAAATGGAAAATATAAATGTTAGAGAATTTTCACAATTATGATTTTAAGAATTTAGTTAAAGCTATTTGTATAAGTGAGGAAACCCCTGTGCCTGGGTAAGTAATTGGAGATTGAAATTAAATAACCATGGTTGCCTTCATATTTTGAACATTTTAGGGTTTTCTCTTCCGGCCTGTTTTTTGGATTCCTGGTAAAATTTTGTATCGGGGTTCCTGTATTTCAGTATTTCTGGATTTCTTATGCTTGGATTCTGTTTTTTGAACGGTTCTAGTTGTTATGCTGCATGTATAAAACCAAGTATGGCTAGTATGGGATTATCATATTCGTTCATCAGTAGCTGATTGAGTTGGAAAACCAAATTATATTCATGGACAGTTATTAGTTATGGGAACAAGTGTAATTAGTGAGGTCTTGGAGCCGTACCTGGAATAAACAGCTAAGTCGTAATTTTATGTAAATAGTTTTAAGGATCGGCAATAAGTAATTGTTCAAACCAGAGTTCACATTTTTACAGTATTAGTGTTAGCATTAGCTTACCTGGAATTCGCATAATTATCCATTAATTGCGGATGTACTAATTTTATACGAGTCTGATGTAAACAAGACTGCAATTGCAATTTTGGGAAACAATTTAATATTTCCTTTTATCACCGAATAGTGCGGGTTAAGAGAGTAGAAGTTATTTGTTTCATTAAACTTTGTTGTTAGGAGATATGTCATATGCTAAGAGGTTAGTTAGTTCATTAGTTCGATGCTAGAAAGTGACAG
Organism: Tillus elongatus; assembly: GCA_964006375.1. Classification (NCBI taxonomy): domain Eukaryota; kingdom Metazoa; phylum Arthropoda; class Insecta; order Coleoptera; family Cleridae; genus Tillus; species Tillus elongatus. The sequence goes on along the minus strand of OZ023265.1, from coordinate 53,855,210 downwards.
TTCGGGAATTGTAGAGTAGTATAGATTGTAGAGTAGTATAGATTAGAAATCATAGAGGAAGAATCACATATTAGATTTTGTTAGGAGATACGTCATATGGTAGGAGGTAATCTAATTCGCATGATTATATTATATTTTAGTTTGAACTTTTACGTTACCTTATAGTGACAGTTCGGGAAATGGTAGATTTTAGAGTAGGATAGATTAGAAATCATAGAGCTATTAAGTTTTATTTTATTTATTTAATTCGAATGATTATATATTTGAGCCCTGAATTTTGACCTTATCTTATTTATTTAACAACCCTCTCATTGACTGCATACCACATCAAAAGAACTGGCAACGTAACCATAGGCCAAGAGTCTAGGAAGTATGTAACAACTTAATTAAACACTCAGAGCTTAAGCCCCCTTACGGGTTAATGTACTTGTGACAAAAGAAATATCAACACACACGACTCTGAAGGCCAGCAAAATGGATATAATACGTGTGGTTATATCTCCAGCAACAAGTGACAGATTAGTTACATCAGTTAATTGAATTACTATGGAGATGTCAACCAGGTTAAACTGATATTAAAAGTAGGTCATGGCTTACGATGACATTACAAGTCACTATACGTCAAGCAGTTTATCTGACTTGATAAAATATAACGCACCAATAAAATGATGTTTCATAGGCAATTGCACGGCACTATATTTGCACTAGTAGCTGAAATAAATCACATGAGATGGTTATTAATAGTCATCTATCTTTCAGAGACAATCCTAGACAGACTCTCCATCTGACACCATATCAATCGGCCTGACGCTAGTGGTGAACGGAACGGCACCCAGACTGCGGCTCCGTGCTCTACATACCATCAACGCTTACTACCATCTACACTGCAACGGAAGTGGCCATAAGAACAATCTAATATACTGGCTGTAAGCACTAGCCTGTCCCGAAGAATGACTTCACAAATAGAAACGGTGATACGCGAAATGGCTACAATAGCACTTTCCAGTACAACGACCAGGCACAGAATAGGCGAAAGCAGAAGCTCTCTTGACAGACGTTCCCTCTCTACACATGCTCTAAACTCAGTCATCCCAACCTAAAGACAATGGTAACGTCTCCGCGCTAATAACCATAGAATGTGACTACCTAAAATAAAAGGAGTAAAAAACAATATGAACCTCAACGCCACTGTATAATGACCATAGAGATAATAAAATTATACGAGCAGGGTTACTGAGGGTGTCACCTGCCCGAGGATTCCGGATGAACCCAGACACGGTCTATATCGACCTAATTAACTTATTTAGGTGAGATCACGTTAAATAGAAAAAAAGTTAAAATAGTGAACATATTAACAATAAAAACAAATTACGACATCTGGGTCGTAACAGTATATGACCCGCAACAATTCTGACATCAACAGTGCGATACCTCCCGTCCTGCTTTTTAGAGGCTTTACCTCAGCTATAACTTTGAAAAAAATTTGTGAGCGAACATTTGGTGGTTTGTCAGTTTTATTTCAACTTTCATTAATTTGGAGTAAAGAAGTACCGGATGTCTACGGTTTTACTTCCACCAACATGAGTTGACAAATAGGTGAGTAAATAAGGACAGGATGCTTGCGGTTTAACTTCCGCTAACATGAGTTGATTTTTTTAAGTGAAGGAGTGCAAGATGCTTTCGGTTTTACTTCCCCCAATATGGGTCGAAAAATTTGTGTAGATTGAGATTTACGACGCCACTATTACTTCCGCTGTTAGCATGAATGTCAAAAAAACTTATTTCTATTTTGGCAGTTGTCGTAGAAAATTTTTACAAAGTTATTAGTTTAATGTATAGCAAAGTAGACTAGGAAACAAATTGCAGCACTTTGAGGATTATGATGTAGAATGTTGTATATTACGTGATATATAATTTGTATCAAGATCTGCAAATTATGAATACGCGTAAATTCTGGATGCAAAAACATTTCATTTTAACAATAAGCTTGCAACCGTTTTGTTTTAAATTATTATTTCAACAACACACCACTAGGGCTAACAGCCTAAATACTATCGTACCGTGGGTGTCGACAAGGAGGAAAGAGGCAACTTGTTAATTCTGGACTTCAAGGTTTGGAGGTTCGGAGAGGAAGGAAAAACATGTGCCGGCAAGGAATTCCACAAGTTGGAGGTCCTCGGGACAAAAGAGCGGGCATAACAAGATGTTCTATGTCGGGTGACCTGGACAGTAAAAGGGTGCATTCGCTCTGTTACACAAGTAGATCTGTTAGGGGCAGCAGGTGGAGGAACTATGGAAGAAAGCTCCTCTGAGCAGTGCCCGTGCAGATATCTATAAAAGAGAGAGGTCACCAACGGCACGTCGGTGGACAAGGGATGGGATTCTCCGGTTGGGGGTAGGATCACCGATGAGATGTATAGCTCTCTTCTGAATGGAGTCCAAGAGAGCGAGTGTAGAAGCGGCAGCGGCACCCCAGATGTGGGAGCAGTACTCGAGGTTTGGCCTTATTTGTGAAGTATATAAGGCATCGAGATTAGCTGATGAAAAGTATTTTCGAGCTCTGAAGAAGAAACCTAATTTCTTAGCAGACGCTTTTGCAATTGATGTGACAAGTTGGTTCCAATTGAGATTTAGATCCACAGAAATGTGAAAATGACTCATTACTTTAAATAACTTGGTTGTTCATTGTGATGGGCCTAGGGCTGGTGTATCTCTTATGAGATAGAAAGCAAGACTGAGATTTGGTAGAGTTGAATGTACAAGATTTCTTCTTCCCCAGTCTAATATTTTTTGGAGATCCACAGAGACAGAACCCTCCATGAGTCTGCGATCCTTCTAAATGGTCAAAAGAGGCAAGCTTATAATATTGTATATTTGAGTGGAGGGTGCTGTCGTCCGCGTAACTGTGAACTGGATCGGATATGCTAGAGAGGAGGTCAATGATGTGGAGAAGGAACAAAGTAGGGGCTAAAGCTGAACCTTGAGCGACTTCTGCATTAATTTGATACAGTTTAGAGGAATGGCCATCCACGACAACAGAAATGCTCCGGATGTAGAGGAAATTTGCCGTCCAGATACAGAGTTTTGGTGGTAGGCCATAGGCCGGAAGTTTATTAAGCAGCGCTGCGTGCCAGACCTGGTCGAATGCTTTGGATATGTCTAGAGCGACAAACTGGAATTCATCGTGTAGTTCCATAGAAAGGGTCACAAAGGAAAGGAGGTCGGCAGTTGATCTGCGCTGACGGAATCCATGCTGCCTGTCGTGGATTAGACTGTGTTTTTCAAGAAATTTTAGTAATTCGGTGTTTATATATTTTCCATCACTTTAGAGACGACTGAAAGGAGAGAAATAGGCCTGTAGTTGCTAGGAAGCGCTTTGGATCCTTTCTTGGGGACGGGTGGACGGGTTGTACTCTAGCAGTTTTGCAGTTGCTAGGGAATATGCCTCTATTGTAAGATGTCTGAAACAGACAAGTCAAGACAGGAGCAAGTTCTAATGCGCATTTTTTGAGAACAATTGCTGAGATCTCGTCAAGGCCAGAGGCTTTCCTGGTATTAAGAGAAGATAGCATCTTTCGTACCTTTTTAGTTTTGAAAATGATATCCGTAATTTTATGCGCAACATTGGGGACTGTTGGTGGTTTAACATTTGGAGGTGGGTTGAGAGTAGAATTGCCGGCGAACAACGAAGCAAAAAGTTCAGCCTTGCCCAGGGCGGTAGAAACAATTTCATCCCCTGAGACAAGAGGTGGGAACGTGCTTTTGCAGAAATTATTTCCAATAGATTTAGCAAGAGTCCAGAAGGGTTTGCCGCCGTTGGAGCTTAAGAGGACTTTGTTTTTAATGTGGTTATTAAACGAGTTTTTTGCCTCAGAAAGAATGCGGGCATAGCGGTTTCTTGTGTCGTTAAATGCTTGACGATTTTCTTGACTGGGACTTTGTAGAAGCGTTTTGTGAGCTTTGACCTTTTCAAGTCTGGCCTTGTCACAGGATTTAGAGAACCAGGGTTTTGAGTGGCTGAAGGAGGTTTTCTGTGTACGTGGAATAAATATTTCCATGCCAGCTTGGATAATTTCGGTGGCGTTTCGTGAGATATTAGATTTAATTACGCAATACATCTAAATATAAAGCATCAGGAAATTATCATCAATGTCAGCTTGTAGTATCGCTAGTCTATACCGATTTTGAACAAAAGACAGATGATTTTAGAATATAAGAGTTGGAGAGGGATATTATTCTCTGGAATATTTTTTCAATACAAAGAGAGCACAAGACACAGTAGGGCATTATGTGTGGATGAATTACCTCCAGTTCTAGAGATTCTTCGCATATAAGGTCTGACTTGATCCCCATTCTGTCTAGGTGGTATTCACTTAACCAGTTATGAGCTGGTTTAAAAAAGTCACTTCCCTTCTGCTGACTTTGAACACCTTTTTTGCTTGGTGACTCGATGGCTCTCCCAGCAAGGCTTCAGGCTGTCTCTATTCAGGAGTTTCTTTCATTATTCTAGATGCCATCGTTGCACCATCGTTTAGATTTTTGGGCCTTATGATACATTTGCAAGTCCGCACTATGGTTTTGACTTAGCTACAGGCTTTACCTGGGGGCTGGTCAGCTACTTCTTTGCTTCTATATTGGAATGCGTATATACCCATAATCACTTAATGACACTGTTCTCCGCTAACTGGCTGAGGCGGCGGATGCAGTAAAGCACTAGGTTTTATTGCGCCTCCTGTGCCCCCAGCGCTGTTTAGACTGATAAATTATTAGTGGCTGTAACGATTATTTCACCTCTGAATATTCAACAGCGTATGTATACATATCAATCTAGCCAATCTTTCTCCTTGGAATGTGGTTTCAGTTCGATCCAGGCTTACAGAGACTTTGCATCTCGATCTATTGGCCTCGTATATTCCACATGTTGCTCTGACCCCATCTTTGAAATAGGCAGTTGCATTAAGCTTGGGGTATTTTTGCCCAACTATCTTCCTGGTTCGGGATAATTATCTCGTACAGTATAGACGTGCGATAGGTTATCTATCTGAGATCATGCTAAGGATGTAATTCCCATCAATGGTCTTTTAGATGATAAAATGACCTTTTTGTGATTTTGCCTCTACTGAGCCGGTCTTCAATGGCAAAAGGTTTAGCATGGTTTTCATAGCTGCTGTGCTCGTCGCTGACATCACTTCAGTGATACTTAGGCAGACTAATCGTTCTACCCTGCTCGCTATTTGTACAATTCTGTGTGTTGCTTCTCGCTCGATAGGTCATACCCGACAATTAACCTCATATTTTTTAAAACGTTTACCATCAAGTCCATTGAGCCCTCGTCGCTTTGTTCGCTATCTTATTCAACTTCGTTGTAAACGTCAAGGTACTGTCTAAAGCTGCATTGATTTATTTTTCGCGTTAATGGTACAACAAAATTTATTGACGGATTTACCGATAACCCCCTTTCACATGTTATTCTTTTGCAAGTTGCAGAACTCTGTGAGTTATTTTCCGATGCAGCACCTCCAAACTCTCTAGATGTTCAAATGAATATGTTATCTGCGTAAGCAAGAGCCCTGTCCCTTGGTTCGAATAGATCTCGCAAGAAGCCTTTTAACACTAGGCTGCTCGGTTTCTTTTATTATCAAATATAATGACTTTTTTGTTGTATTTTGTAACATTGCTGCTTAAAATATCACAATAGACCCATTACCTCAACTAAACATATTTTCGGGAAAAAAACATTTCTTTTACTTTAATTCCAGTCCCGTGGACCGCAGTTTGGCAGATACGTTAGCATATCTCATGACGCCAGTTAAGAGTTATTATTATTATTATTATTATTATTATTATAGTTACTTTTAACAAACAGTGTGCCTCTATTTGAAAAGAGTAGGTACTTTTGTTGTTCACTTTTAGTGAATTTTCTTAAAAAAAAATCACTAATGAGGAGATCCCGACTTTTAAATTTTGAAAAAATTTCGCTATTTAGGACCACTGGAACCCAAATCCGAGGTCGGTTCTAGACTTTATATATGTATATATATATATATATATATATATATATATATATATATATATATATATATATATATATATATATATATATATATATATATATATATATATATATATGTATCACACCTATAACTAAATAAATAATAGACCGATTTTGATGAAACTCGGTGAGTGCCTTCCTTTCGCAAGTGGCTTAGACAAGTTCGTTAGCCAGGAAAATCCACCAAGGTTTTCCCGGAAAGTTTTGTGTTTTCTTTTGAAAAAAATCGCAAAATATCTCCGGAATTAACAAAGTAAGGACAACCAAATTTCATACGCGGGTTTATATCATTATAGGTAAGTAACAAAAGTAGCTACCAAAATTTAGCTCTGTAGGTTAAAGGACAAAAAAGTTACAGGCATTTAAAGAAAAATAAATTTGGGTTTTCCTCAAAACGTCAAAAGTCGCGATTTTAAACGTCAAAATTGGTAATATTTAGGCAATGAATCTGAAACTAATATGAGATATGGAAGGAAAATGTCTTAAGAAGAATGTTTTACAATGCCTGAAGTCTTAGTTTCAATCGTCATTCTCCTTCATTTTACAAAAATATTACCAAAAAAATTCATTCCAAACAGACCCTTTCTCTGATGCGTTAGCAGTAGTGTTGGCTATAGAGTTTATCGGTTAATTGTGCGAATTTTCGTAAAAAATCTTCAAAGGTCAATATATCCGTCATTATGCAAGAAACAAATATATATATATATATATATATATATATATATATATATATATATATATATATATATATATATATATATATATATATATAGTACCGATAACTTAAAAAATAATAGACCGATCTTGATCAAATTTGGATACTTTCGTTAGCCAGGAAAATCGGGCCAGGTTTTCCCGGATAATTTTGTGTTTTCTTTCTAAAAACATTCATATTTCCGGTAATAACAAAGTGAGGGCAACCAAATTTGGAACGCTATTTGTATTATAAAGAGTGAACTATGTACCAAAATTTATGAATCTAAGTTTAAGGACAAAAAAGTTACGGGCAGCTAAAGCAACAAATTTTGGAGTTATCCTCAATTTAAAATTTCAAAATTGGCAATGTGTAGGCAAAGAACGTGAAACAAAAACAGATTGTGAAAAGAAAATGTTGCAAGAAGTGTGTTCTGCGAACCCTTAAGTTTCAGATTCAACCATCATTGCCGTTCATTTTACTAAAATATTTACAGAAAATTTATTTCGAATAGACCCTTTCTCTGATGCTTTGGCTGTCGGTTTAGTTAAGTTGGTGATTTCGCTGTAGGTTTCGTGAAGTTTATGGTTTAACGGTCTATAATTTTTAGCTAATTTTCGTAGAACAAATTCGTTAATGCATTTTAGTATTTTTTATCGAAATATGATGCATGTTTGTAAGAAATCTGGACGCAGTAAGTGCGTTATGGTAGCAAATTTTCATTAAATCCTCCAAATTTCAATAATTTGCTATTAACGTAAGTTTAGGAGACCAACATTTAACTTTATTTTCGGAACATTTTTGTATGAACGCAGCAAGGGCGTTTTGGTTGGGAATTTTCTTTAAATGTTTCAAATTTCAATAACTCAATTTGCTATTAACCTAAGGTTCATTGCCTAGGAGACCAGTTTTCTCAGAAACATTTAAAGTTTAATTTCGGAAAATTTTTGTACATTTTCAAATAATTTTTTTGATAAAATATGGTACATTGTTCCTACTTTATAGGTTATACCGGTAACCAAATGGATACCTGCTCGCATTAGAGCGATATATTTGCAATTAAAAACATTTTTATGAAAATTCACTTCCATAACGCAATTGCTGCGCGCAGAGTTTTTTAGATTTCAGTAATTTGTTTGCTATTCAATTAGTAAAAGCACAAATCTGTAAATGAAGCTCACAGAAATTTAATTGTTATCTGAAGCATCAGCCTCTCGTTAGGGGCTTATTCAATACCTGTCTAGACTGGTATTTTGAATAGTTCGATTACCGTAATTAAGTAAAATAAATGTCTGGGTGTTGGGTGTTAATCGGAAAGCGAAAGAAGTCATTTCCTGCTTATTTCCTATTTCAAATCCTCCCAGCGTGAACGTTGCGCAGTCGGATTTAGAACTGAATCACACCATTGACATTCGATGCCAGTTCGCAAGATATATATTTCTAAGAAGTTGATAAGTCGTCACCCAGTAAGCAATTTCAGTGGGGTACGGTAAGGTTTAACAAAGGAATAATTCCTGTTAAAAATGTTCCACGATAACTACTATACGTTATTTAATTACATATAATTTCTTAGCAAATTTTTGTTGAAAAAATTTGCTTATATATATATATATATATATATATATATATATATATATATATATATATATATATATATAGAGTGTCCCACGTAGATTTTCCCTTAGCCGTTTCTGGAGTACGGCTCACAATTGAATTCTGAAACTCACGCACGTGGGTTTCTCTAAATTTCCAATTCACTGAAAATATTGACGTTAGTATGGGACTTCCGGTTATACCGGAAGTAGACGTCAACTTTCTTATTTCAAATAGAAGATGGTGTTTTTTATTACGGATCTAGATTGCTCGTCAAATTTTATGGTAGGTTTTACTAACATATTATGTCATTTTTCTCAACCATTTTCGAGATATTTCGCTTTTTTCAAAAATGTCTTAAGTTATGTTTCTGAGTTGTCCTCTGCTAACATTTAGCAGCTCCATAGCTCTTTTTTAACTGGGTTTGTCAATTAATGACTTCCCATGTCTGAGCCCTGGACAGTCTGCCCAGTACACCTTGTGTTGGTTTCTTACAAAGGACTTGACTCCTCTGGCAGTGCTCTTTGTCACGCCCAGAGCCGGTTTTGGTCCCATAAATGGTTCTGCTGACCCTCTCTTCGCGAGGCTGTCAGCTTTTCATTGACTTTGACCCCCGAGTGACCCGACACCGAGATGAGGGTACCAGAGGCCCAGCCAGGTCGCTCGTCTCGTCTCGGCACTCACTCACCAGCCAGGAATTTATCCTTGGGCTATTTAGGGCCTTAAGGGCTGCCTGGGTGTCAGTGTCTATGAGGATCCGCTTGTTGTTGTAGCCCCTCCTCTTGTTCTCCCGCACACATTGCAGGATGGCGTACATTTCGGCCTGAAAGACCGTTGCATGGGCTCCGAGGGAAATACTATGACTTACTCTCTGTCCTTCCGAATAAACACATGCTCCCGTCCCACGCTCCCCGCCGGATCCGTCCGTGAACCAGACGAGCGCGTCTCGTGGTATGCCCGGCGACTCCTCCCGCCATGTCTCGCGGTTGTTTTCCCTGCAGATTCGCGGGCTCGTGAAGTCTGACCTCATATCAAGCATCGGCTCCTTCACGATCCCTTGAATTTTGCAGTGGCCCCTGAAGCCTGGGTTAATTTTCAGTCTACCATTGCAGGCTAGTCTGTATAGTCCTAGCCTGGCCTCCCCCATAATAACTGAGTGTAGGGGGGGGGGGGCAGATCCAGCAACACCTCCATGGCAGCTGTTGGGCTTGAAGACATGGCCCCTGTGATGCCTAGGCAAGCCATCCTTTGAATCTTGCCTAGTTGTTGTTTGGCACTGGATTGAGTCACCTTAGGCCACCAGACCAGTGCCGCGTTTATTAACGATGGTCTGACCACCCTTGTGTACAGCCAGTGGGCCATACTAGGTCTTAGTCCCCACGTTTTTCCATATAGCCACCTAGAATGTCTTGAAGGAGGTTTCTTCATCTGACCGAGGCCCCCAATCGTTTTCCGCAGCCAGTCCCGCGACTGCGGGCTGGCACAGGTTATCCACAGGATGCCCCCTGACAGGCGTGCCCGGTGGAACTGAGGCGGGCTCTCCCCTTCCTGAAGAGAGTCCACCGCAGCTACCACCGCAGCCTGGACCAGCTCCGCCTGTCCCTGGTCTAGCGTGACCTCAGGATGGCGTCTGTCAATCACCGTCATCCCGAGGCCCTCCGCAGCCTCCCTATACGAGCCAGTCTGCGCCCGTATTCCAGCTCTGGTCCTTTGACGTCTGTCTGTAGTAGGCGTGCTAGAGCCCGACCGCGGCGTCTTCTGACCCGCACTCTCCTCTTGCGCCTTTACAGGTGCCCTGGCCCTTTTGGGACGTCTATCCGTGGTAGGCGTGCTGGAGTCCGAGCGCGTCCTTTTCTGACTCGCACTCCCCGCTTGCGCCTTTACAGTTTTCTCGACCGTCCACGTCCCGTTCCTCATTTTCTTCGCCCTCTGGAGCTTCTTTATTTGCGCCCCGGAAAGACGCTTGGACTGCCGGGGCAGTCCCTCTGCCCCTACAGTAAGGTCCACACTGGTGGAGGGGCCCCCAGATTTCACGGACCTCGCCGCTCTCCAGTGAGACCCAGCCTCCAGCTTGGATGTCGGGGACAAGTCTGTGGCCGAAGCTACCCCCAGATCTCCCGTATCCACGTCGGTCGTGAGACCTCCAGAGTCCGTGAACGCTGCCGCCCCCTGGATCGTCTCCGTTTCCGGAATAGACTCAAGGCAGGAGTCTGTAGCCGGAGCCACTCCTCGAGCCTCATTCGTTTTGGTTGCATATGTATTAATAATCTTCATGTTGTTCCCATGAGAATGAGGGAAATACTGTCCACACCATCAGAACCCCATGTGTGGTGCAAGGCAGGTTACTCTGGAAGGTTGCCCGGTACTCCAGAGGTTTCGTTCACGACACCATCATCCTGGTGCCATCCATCCCTAGGCACGGGTCACGTGACACCGTAGATTGGGGGAGTTTTCTTCTACCTCCTTGTCTAGCTCCGTCATGTTTAGTTATCAGCAGGGTCACCTCGCGCAGGATGCGGCTTTTCACCGCGCATGACGGTCTTGGGGAAAGCTTCATCGAGAGTTTATGTTGTTATTTCCACTTCCTCAGCTTGCCCCCTGGAGTCCTTTGGCCCGCGACTCCTTAACCCCATCTTTCAGTACATACTGTAACATTAACGTCAACCGAGGTTGTGGCATTATATTTAAGCAAGTTAAATGTCTGAACGTTCCGCCCTTCCGAGGGGGCGTAAAGCCGTCATTCCCGCGTCCATGCGATGCCGGGCACGTTAAATATTCCTACCCTCCTTACAGAAAGGCAGGGGTTCGGCAAACTTTCCAGGATATGGAGTGAAACTGTTCCCTGACGTCGATGATTGACAATAGTCGCGGAAATAGACCGACCTTAAAGAAACAAAAAGACAAACACACATAATATATTTATATTTACTTTTCCACTCCAAACTTGTTATTATCATTTATTTAATGTTTTGTTATCTGTTTAACTAACAATTTTTTGAATTATATCCATTCTTATAAACGAATAGTCGTTACCATAATGCATTTGCTGCCTCTGCATTTTATTATTATTTTGGAGTTTCATCATAACTAAAATCATGAATGCCCGTTATGCCACAGAACGTACGCAGCTGGTCAATGCTTAGATCTATGTCTTCCAGACTTCCTTGTGGACAAACTTTCTATATACATGTACGGAATTTCAAGTTTTGTATGAGAATATTTTCAAAGTGTATACGAAATGAAATTGGCTTTTATCTATTTTGTTCTTGCTTCCTTCCCCCAGTGTTCTCTCCAGTTGCATTTCACAGAAAAAAAGATGGATATATTCTTGTTGTTCATTTAGAACCGGAAATTAATTTTCGGAATTATCTCTTAACACATCTCCACTTCCAGCTTCTTACACTGGACTCGTGAAAAGTTCGATCTTAGAAGATTTCGATTGGAATGTTTTTCTCGTTTATTAGTGAAGTTTTATGAAGTTTTCTGCTGATGCAAGGAGTTCATTTCAGAGGAACAACAGAGACATAATAATTATTTTGTGGTCGTATTGATCCACTGATATAATAAGAGATAATATAAGGTATAAAAGTGGGAGTCGTGTAATAAGGTATGTGATTTTTAGATAATTGTTATCAAAAAACATTCGCTAATAGAGAGGTGTCGATGCTGAGACCCGAACCCAAGGTCCGATTTTTATGTTTATAGGTTTATACACTATATATATTATAAGTATATATATATATATATATATACTATATATATATATATATATAATATATATATATATATATATATATATATATATATATATATATATATATATATTTTATTTATTTATTTATTTAGGATAGCTTGGATGAGTTCGTTCGCCAGCCATATCAGATAAGTTTTTCCTAAAAAAAAGAATAATTTGTCTGCAAAAAAAAATATCTTAAAAAATGAGTTATTTTTTAAAAATTTTGTTGGTATGTTGCCCTCATAAATACTTTACTAGATACCAAAACTCAACTTTCTAGTCACGAAGTGAAGATTGGAACTTGTAATGAGCACTGACAAGTATACTTGTAGAACCCAACCCCGAAGCTCGATGCGTACGAAAGTATTCATGTTTATAGGGCAATAAAAAAAGCTCCTTAAATCGAGCCCGGCCGCCGGCTTACAGTCCTCTGTTTGGGCTCTGTCTTTGAAGCAAATAAACGTTGCGAAACCTGTCAGGTAAAGAGATAAAGGAAGTTCAAAAACCTCTTTCGGCAATTAAAATACAATACCTAGAAAATTTGCCTGCGATTTAATATCGCTCTAGATATCGTTCTTTGCGTAAGACTCAGTATAAAAGGTGATACTTTAGTAGAAATTAGTTAGAATTTTTCATCTTCTGATGACGCTAACTTTGTTAGTGAAACGATCGTCAGGTCTTTAAAAAGATCTGTTGTGGTGATTTGGGTTCTCCAAGTGTACTTGTCAACTTTCTAGGTTTATAGAAAATTGAGTTACACAAATTTGAAGCCTTTAATGAAAATTCGCAATTGCTTCATGATAAAAAATATCATTATACTTTCGACACAAATCAATAAGTTTTTCATATTCTTCTGTATTTAAATGATCTGTTCTTAAAACTGTTGTTACATCAAAAGGTTTTTAAATTTTAGGTAGTCCGTCAAAGTAATTTTCTAATGGATCGACATCTAGTTGTTTCTGAAAATGTATTTCTACAAATTTTGAATTTGGATTTTTCTTTAATGTGGCCACTCTACAATATCCATATTTTGCTTCAGCTATTGACTCGTAAATTAAAACATTTGTTTCTTCAATACGTGGTAAAACTACTATGCCTTTTTCCATATTTACAGGGACTGATACATAATTTACCGCAAATTTGTTTGAGAGGTGTAAAATTCAGTGGGTTCATTTCAAGGTAAAGTGGTATTTTTTGATTTCCTAGAGTTAAAATTTGTTTATTATAATCTATATTTGCCTTTAATTTTGTAAGATGAGCTGACCCTATAAGCGCGTCAAATCGATAGTGCCATTGCATGACACGCATTAGAAATTGGTCGGTAATATTAAATTCTTGTAAAATAGGATACCTTACGTTGTTTTCACCATGGGTTATCTGATTAACTGATTTCGTTGAAAATGGTTCCTTATAAATAAATGTTTTAAATAACTCGTAAGCCGGTTCTGGGTTTATGATATTATCTGACGCTCCGGAGTCAATCAATACTTTAAATTTAGACTTGGTATAACAAAAAACGGTAATTTAGGGGTATTAACAATATTATTTATATCTAAATAGATTAGTTTTCCGAGGCTGTTTGGTGAAAATCCCGATTTGGATTGGTGTTGTAATTTGTAAAAGTTTCAGTTGGTTCAGAAGATTCTAGTGACTATATTTTCGTCAAAGGGTTGGTCGTCATAAGGGCATTTGTCAGAATGATCAAGTGGTAGGTCCTCTTGGTTAAAGATTTCTTGATGTTGAAACGTGGGCCTAGATTGGGGTATAAAGTGGTTTCTTTGGGGCATTTGTCGTGTATTTCTTAAAGAAATTTGGTTGCTTATTGACATGGGTGTCGTTCCTCTACTTAATTGAGTTGGAGCGTGTTGTATATTTCTATTAAAATTTTGGCTATTATGTCAAAAATTGGCTGAAAAGGAAACGGTTGCCTTTGTTGTGTGATTTGTTGTAAATTTGGGGAAATGCTGGAAATATTGGTTTGTAGGTATACGTCTGTCTATGTTGTACAGGTGTGTTATGATTTGTTTTCGTATTATTTTTGTTTTTCAGGCTATTAATAAAATTCGACTGTATAATCTCGTTATCTATCCTATTACATTCTAACATAAGTGAATCAAGAGTATTAATACTAACTAATCTAAGATGTGAAAAGCAAGGTTCTATTACACCTGCTTTAAATGCTGCCACTGCATTTTGTTGGTAAAATTCTTTTTTGTAAGTTTTTACATCGTTAACTAAATCTTGTATATCTACATGTTCAATTAAGATCTTTAGATTTTCTTTAATCGAATTGAAGTATTCCTGAATAGTTTGTGATTTAGTCATAAAGCTAGTATTTAAATCATTAAATAAAATATTTTCTGAACGGGGGTCTGCAAACTAATTTTTAAAACAAATTTTATATTTTCCCGTGTATGGTTTTCTAAACTAATTAACACGTAACGACCATTACCAGTGATTATAGCTTTTACAAATTCTAGTAACATTCGATTTGCGTGTGTTTCGGCTTCTGGCCTTCTATAACTAGTAATATAAAGTTCGCGTTGTTTAATAAAATAAGCAAGATGCTTCTGTCCACCGGAATATTCGGGGATCATGATAGCAGCTTGTGAAAATTCGGCAATGTGATTATTTTCCTTTTCTAAATTACTTTAACTTTGTTTAAAATTGTCTTCCTCTAATTCTAATATAGGTTCTCTTTTCCTAATAGTCGATTTATGTCATCATTACACAGCATACATGAACAAGTAATGGTTGTTACCTATTACAAGTGGAATTAATTAATAGAGCGCGAATATGAATTATTGAACAAAATTATATAAGGTATAAATGTAAAATAGATACGATATGAATGCACAGATAAAAATATTGGAGGAAACTTACAGGAAGCTCATGGGTACTTCTGCTATTGGTTTCTTGCTGATTTTCCTCTGGCAGAGTGGACTGATATGTACCAGGTGTGGATGTTCGATGTTGTACATACACTTTTAGAAAAAAAACCGAAACTAATTTTACGAAGATTTAAAGCTTGCAAAAATTAGGCCTCGTTGTACAATACTGTTCACTAGCAGCGCCAATTAGGTTTTTTTGTAAGCGATTGTCCGAAAACATTAATTTATTTAAGAGGTACAATTATTACAGTTTAAAATCTATTATACAATATGTGATTCAAAACAACATGTGAACAACTAAAGTTACAGTGATTGAATGAAATAATGTTCTATAGAATTAACATAAATGCGAACGTCTTAATCAGCACTCTTGCACAAGTCACTAAACTGATGATGCATGGTTTCCGGGTTCGTCGTATTTTGTATGATGTTGAGAATATACAGGGATGTAATTATATATATATATATATATATATATATATATATATATATATATATATATATATATATATATATATATATATATATATATATATATATATATATATAAATTGAAGTTCTACATGAGTGATATATTAATGTATCAACTGTTGAAACACTGATATTCTTAGATAAGGGCAAGTAAGGGCAAGAATAATGAGTGCATTTAATAAACTAATTTCGGTTCTCAATTTTAATTTTTTATGGATTATTACGTAATATTTTGTTAACAAAATATCAGCCAAATATGCAAAGGAAATGTTAGATAGACATACGTAAAACGTTTTGCTTTTAAACTAAAAAACATAAATACATAGAGTCTTTGAAAAATGCGGCTTTCCAGACGCTGGAAAAGTAAGTTCATTTATTCTTAGTTTCCTTAAGATCATTAGAAAACTCACCCTAGTTGGCTCAATTTTCACGAATTTTTTCATTAAATTTTTTTTATTATAAGCCACAGCGTATAAAAATAAACCTAAGCATACTAAAATCACAGCATAAAACAGTATTTGATTCAGTAGAGTGAAGCATTCTGTGACCACTACTTGGTAAAGGAAGTGCATTTCTTGAATTCATAATCTTGTGTTGCGCAACTGCATTTGGGTTATGTCATCCATGGTCAAGTTCAAGTAAAAAACGATTGCGACTCAAATACTAATGGATTGCGCATCACATGTTTATTAGCATTTGAATTACACCGGAATTGTCTCTTCTAAAACTTAAAGTACGAGTACCTACGTAGCTTAAGAAGAAAACTATAGAGGCAGTAAAAGTGTAGAATATTAGCAATATTTAGAAAACTATCAAAACATATTGTTTTGATACTTGATATATTGATGTACTTAAATGTAATACTCTGTTGAGAAGTAAAAAAGCCTGGACGCAGCAAGTGCGTTATGGTAGTGAATTTTCATAGAAATGATCTGGCACAAAATATTTTATAACTTTTTTTTCTTGTAACATATAAATCTAAATTTTGGTATATAGTTTGCTTTTTATATCGTAAACCTACCTACCAAATTTAGTTATCATAGATTTTTTATTTTTTAAGATAAAAATTTTTTTCAAATGAAAACTCAAAATTTTCCCGGAAAACCTCGTTCGATTTTTTTGACTAACGAGTTTGTCAAAGCCTTTTACAAAAGGAAGGTACGTGCCAAATTTTATCAAAATCGGCGTATTATTCTTTGAGATAAAAATTTTTTTCGAATGAAAACTCAAAATTTTCCCGGAAAACCTCGTCCGATTTTCCTGAATAACAAACTTGTCAAAGCTATTTACAAAGGAAAGGTACACGCCAAATTTTATTAAAATCGGCTAATTACTTTTTGAGATAATAATTTTTTTCGAATGAAAACTCAAAATTTTCCCGGAAAACCTCATCCGATTTTCCTGACTAACGAACTTGTCCAAGCTATTTACAAAAGAAAAGTACATGCCAAATTTTATCAAAATCGGCCCATTATTTTTTGAGTTATCGGTGTGATACATATATATATATATATATATATATATATATATATATATATATATATATATATATATATATATATATATATATATATATATATATATATATATATATATATATATATATATATATATATATATATATATATATATATATATATATATATAAACATATAAAAATTGAAACTGACCCCAGATATGGGTTCTAGGGGTCCTAGATCGCGCTCATTTGAAGAAATTTTTTCAAAATTCAAAAGTCGAGATCTCCTCATTAGTAAATTTTTTCTAAGAAAATTCACTAAAAAGCCTGGACGCAGCAAGTGCGTTATGGTAGTGAATTTTCATAAAAATGTTTATATAGTAAAAACAGTGTTCCATGTTTCATCAAAATAACTTTATTGTTTGAAAATGTAAAAAAAATTCCGAAAGTAAACTTGAAGTGTTACGGAAAGAACTCGTTTATTGGTCAACCTTATAGGTTAATAGCAAATTGAGCTATTTAAATGTGAAACATTTGATCCAAATTCGCTACCATAACGCACTTGCTGCGTTCAGAATTTCTTTTCTTACAAACATGCATTATGTTTCGATGGAAAATGCTAAAATGCAATAACATAAGGCGTGTTTGATTAAAAACAAAAGAAAATTTGTATCACAAACGACTTATGGGCCATCCTGTGATTGTAGAAATATTTTTTTAAGATGTAGCTCAAGACATCCTATGATTAATCTATACAATATTTTTTCATATCTTGTATAATAACGGATATATTGAGCTTTATTGATTTTTTACGAAAATTCGACAAAAATTGTATACCATTAAACGATAAACTCTATAGCTAAGGTTACAGCCAAGCATCAGAGAAAGGGTCTATTTGATATGAATTTTCTGGAAATATTTGAGTAAAATGAAGGACAATGACGGTTGAAACTAAGACATTAGGGTTTGTAAAACATTCTTCTTGAGACATTTTCTTTCCATAGCCCGTATTAGATCCAAGTTCTTTGCCTAAATGTTGCCAATTTTGACGTTTAAAATCGCAACTTTGACGTTTTGAGGAAAACCCCAATTTATTTTTCTTTAAATGCCTATAACTTTTTTGTCTTTTGACCTACAAAGCTAATTTTAGTAGGTAGCTCACCTATAACGACGTAAATCCGCGTACCAAATTTAGTTGTCCTTACGTTGTTAATTCTGAAGATATAATTTTTTTTTGAAAGAAAACACAAAATTTTTCGGGAAAACCTGGGCCGATTTTCCTGGCTAACGAACTTATTCAAGCCATTTGCAAAAGGAAGGTATTCACCAAATTAAATCAAAATTGTCCCATTATTTTTTGAGTTATGGGTGTGACACACACACAGATATATATATATATATATATATATATATATATATATATATATATATATATATATATATATATATATATATATATATATATATATATATATATATATATATATATATATATATATAAATTGAAACTGACCCCGGATATGTGTTCTGGGGGGTCTAATTAGCGCTCATTTGAAGAAATTTTTTCAAAATTCTAAAGTCGGGATCTCCTCATTTGTGAATTATTTTAAGAAAATTTACTAACAGTATCTCTAATTATACTGGATGGCTCAGAAATAATACCAACATTTTTATTTTAAATGGAACACTCTCTATGTTTTTACGTTTTCTGAATTTACATTCCATTTACGGTCTAACCGTATTTGAAGTGTTGTCCTATCTTCATTCGCTAGGTTCTGCAAAAATTGTTGTTAAAGACAATTTTTAAAAATTGGTAATACTTCGAAAACTACTTTTAATTTACTAACAGTATCTCTAATTATACTGGATGGCTCAGAAATAATACCAACATTTTTATTTCAAATGGAACACTCTCTATATTTTTACGTTTTCTGAATTTACATTCCATTTAAGGTCTAACCGTATTTGAAGTGTTGTCCTATCTTCATTCGCTAGGTTCGGCAAAAATTGTTGTTTAAGACAATTTTTAAAAATTGGTAATACTTCGAAAACTACAAAACATACTTTTCTGACACTTGGTATATTGATATATTTAAGTCCAATACACTTTCGACAAGTGAAAAAGTATGCGTAACTATACAGGATGGCTGAGAAATAATACCAACTTTGTTATTTTATATGGAACACCCCGTATATTTTAAGATTCTAATATGCATTTAAGGGGCAAATTCAATTATGTAAATTTTGAGTTGTTTATTCGTCACAATGAGACATTCATGTACTCAAACCGAATTCAGTCACATGAATCCACTGAAACTATGAAGATAAACCGTCTCATTTTTAATGTTGCTAAGTGCATTATCTGCAATGATAAATTTGGCAGTTTTTGTCAAATGTTCCTAAGCACCAGCCTGAGCGGACGTCTCAGGTAAAAGAAAAAATTGAAGTGGTAATGATGATTGGATATGATGACCGCAAGAGAACATAAGTGGGATTTGCGATTTATTTGATCAAGCTTACCCAAATCGGCCTGCGATTACCCAATCTTGTGTGAGCAAACTTCTAAAGAAAGTTAATGAAACAGGAAGTTTACAAGACCGACAAAAATCAGGCAGACCGAAAAGCACTACTAGTGATGATGTGGATATTAATGTTTTAGTTGATTTACAGGCCAATCCCAATCAATAGCTTCGACAGATGGGCCAACAACACAATATGATCAGACGTCAGTTAACAACTTATTCAAAAGCAGAATGAAAGTACATTTAGTTCAACAACTTATGGAGTGTGATTTTGATGCCACAATTAGAAACCTTATACCCAAACCGAAGAGACATTTGGCTTTAGCAGAACGGTGCTCATGTACATTTTAGTTTACAAGTTCGTCAATTTTTGAACCTGACATTTTCAAATCGATGGATAGGAAGAAGAGGTGCAATTGAGTGACCTCCAAAATCCCCAGACCTCACACCTCTGGACATTTATTTGTGGAGTGATCAAAAGGGTAAAGTTTACAGACATAGGCCCGATGATATTGAATATTTAAATATTATAATTAGGAATGAAATTCATTGGAATACTTTTGAAGACGTCTTGCGGAAATTTAGACACAGAGTTGACTATTGTTTGGCAACTAATGGACAACATTTTGAACACCTGATAGAGTAACTAAATCTAATTTTTACTTGTTTATTATACAATTCATAGATTGTTGTTTCCCTTACTTGGTGACACTGGTTCATACTACATACAGGCTTGGAGACTACTTCTCTGGCTTCACTGTTGGATTTCGTTTCTGTAAATGAAGGAGGTAGCCAGTGCGTAAGCTAACTGGAACAAGTGGCCCTTCTGAATTCTAGCTGCTCTAGGATGTTCTTCGATGTTTCTGTAACCGGTTTCGCAGCATTTCCCGACAGATAAAAATTGAATTAATACAAAATCATAACAACTAGAAATAAAGATATGTTGCTGCGTTATGATTTTTTGATCAAAAGATTCTTTAAAATTGAAAATAAAATAAAACTCAAATGACGGATGAGGCCTTCAAAATGTCTACGTGATGAATGTAAATATTCAACATGAAGAGAGAACTAATCTATGACAGTAATAACTATAATAAGAGTTACCACAATAAAATAACGAAACAATACCAAAGCAGACTCTATGCAATGAAAATACCGATATACATCAATTCATTTTCTTATTACTTTTTTGAAAAAAAAATAGTTAGACTTAGTTTGTTGCATTTATTTAATTAGGAAGCAGAATATCCAAGAAAGAAGAATTCATTACAGAAACATTGAAGAACATCCTAGAACGTCTGAAATTCAGAAGGGCCACATGTTCCAGTTAGCATACGCGCTGGCTACGTTCTTCACTTACAGAAACGAAACTCAACAGTGATGCAAGAGAAGTAGTCTCCAAGTCTGTATATGCTGTTTATTATCGTTTATGTGTTTTTTATGTTATGGATATTTTGCACACAGTTTGAAGTTGTAATATGAATACCATAATTCGAAGAAGACTGAACAACTTAAAACTGACATCATTACATTTATCTCTTAAATGCTTATTAGGATCTGCAAAACATAAAGGATATTCCATTTTAAATAACAACGTTGGTATTATTTGTCAGCCACCCTGCATAGCCACACATACTTTTTTACTTGTCAAAAGTGTATTGAACTTAAATACATCAATATACCAAGTGTCAAAAAATATGTTTCGTAGTTTTCCACATATTAAAAATGTTTGAAATTAGTTTTTCACTTTTGAATAAGTTTTTAACTGACCTGTGAGACATATTGTGTTTTTGGCCTATCTGTCGAAGCGATTTATTGGGATTGTACTGTAAACTTGATGTTTCATTGAATTTCTTCAGACGTTTGCCTACACAATGGGTAATCGCAGGCCGATTAGGGTAAGCTTGATTAAATAAATCCACAAATTCCGCTTATGTTCTCTTGCGGTCACCATATCCAACAATCATTAACAGTCCTTTTTTTTCTTTTTCAGTTAGAGCCCATGTTAGTTTCTGTTAACTGAGGCGTACGCTTATCTGAGTGCTTAAGAACATTTGACAAACACTGTCCAATCTATCATTGCAGTAAAGCACCTAGCAACATTACAAATGAGACGACTTATCTTCATAGTTTTAGTATATTCATTTGATTTATTCTGTGTGAGTACATGAACGTCTCAGTGTGACGAATAAACAACTTAAAACTTACGTCATTGAATGTATCTCTTAACTACTTATTAGAATCGCCAAAACATACAGGATATTCCATTTAAAATAACAGAGTTGGGATTATTTCTCAGCCAGCCTGTATAGTTACACATATTTTTTTACTTGTCAACAGAGTATTAAATTTAAGTACATCAATATACCAAGTGTCAGAAAAATATATTTAGTAGTTATCGAAATACTGGAAATATTCCACACTTTTTTACACCCTCTATAGTGAAAGGGGCCGTCTTTTCCGAATGGCCTGGTTACTATTTGGTTTATAGTAATAAAATAAAAACCCAATTACAGTGGCAATACAATTTTTCACTTGTAACTTTTATGAACACTTAGATGCTCAGCGAAAGCCATACATGCGACTATAATCTGATAATGTAAAGATAAAATCCTAGTCAATATGTGATGCCACTACTGCCAGCTGAATTCTCGAGAGTGTGTATCGGTTCAGCGACTAAGTTGATTATGTCCGAATGTTGTTTCGCTGCTTCAAATAACGCGAGATACTCAGATCGTCTCCTATCACAAGTACGACTTTTACAGGTAGTAAAAGCACTTTTGTGTCAGTCTAAGTTAGTGGGTTCATCCCAGGTGATGTTTCTTTCGCTTGATTAGATTTTTTAAGTTTTAAAAGTAAGTGGCGTTATAAATATTTACAAGCTTGCGGTGTTGTTAAAGGATTTTAAATTTTAAATGATAATGACAAATGTAACAATGTAAAATAAAGTCTGGACGCAGTAAGTGCGTTATGATAGTGAATTTTCATAAAAATGTTTTAAATAGCAAATATGTGTTTTTTTTTCCAAAAGCAGGCATCAAATCTGGTTACCAGTATAACATATATAGTAGAAACAATGTACCATATTTCATCAAAATAACTAGTTTCTTGGCCAACGCACCTTATAGGTGAATAGCAAATTAAGCTATTTAAATTTGAGGTATTCAATAAAAATGCGCTACCATAACGCAATTGCGGATTCCCAAATTCATTTTCTTACAAACATGCATTATAATTTCGTGGTCGAAATTCCATACATTTTAGGTCAGCTCCGAACTGACACTGACTGGAGGAATCCGACTGTCTTATAAAGCAAAGCATTGTTTAATCTATTTAAACTAATCATATTTTCCTGGCTAACAAACTTATACAAGCCACTTGCAAAAAAAAGGTACTCACCAAATTTTATCAAAATCGGAGCATTATACATATACATATATATATATATATATATATATATATATATATATATATATATATATATATATATATATATATATATATATATATATATATATATATATATATATAAACAGAAATGTTAAGGGCAAGGCCGCAAGGATACAACCGCATACACGTGTTTCAAGCTTATTAGCCATCATCAGTACGGTGATGATGGGAACACTGTGGATGAAGAAGCAAAAATACACGGAGTCACAAGAGGCAACCAGTGCACATTTGCAGCATCATTCGGAAGACCCTCAATTCGAGGCCAACATCCAAAATCGTATATATATATATATATATATATATATATATATATATATATATATATATATATATATATATATATATATATATATATATATATATATATATATATATATATATATATATATATATATATATATATATATATATATATATATATATATATATATATATATTAAAACTGACCTCGAATGTGTGTTCTCGGGAGCCTAATTAGTGCTAATTTGAAGAATTTAAAAAAAATTCAATTAGTGAATGTTTTTTAAAGAAAATTCCCTAAAACATGGGAATTTTTATTTAGCGAAGCAATCGATCAGGTGGCTCGTAATCGGCGGTGGTGCCACGTTCATACAATTTTTGTTCTAATTATATTTCGAAATATATATACTTTCGAAGGAATTTAGCTGTCCTGATTTTCTAACATGTTTTATTAATTTCAGATTATCTTCATTAACGTGATGATTATTATCCCAAATATGTCGGGCGACAGTAGATCTATCTATAGTACCGTAGCATAATTGGGCTAAGTGTTCTTTGAATCTAACTCCAATCGATCTTTTTGTTTGCCCGAGTTGGAGTTAGATTCAAACAACACTTATCCCAATTACGTTACGGTACTACAGATAGATCTACTGTCGCCCGACATATTTGGGATAATAATCATCACGTTAATGTTAATTCCTTCGAAAGTAAATATACTGCGAAATATAGTTAGAACAAAAATTGTATGAACGTGGCACCACCGCCGATTACGAGCCACCTGATCGATTGCTTCGCTAAATAAAAAATCCCACGTTTTAACATGTCCTAGAGATAACATAATACAGATAGTTCCGACAAAGAAAACTATGTTAATTTAGGTGTCGTTGAACCTTTCCAAAATTACTAAAGACGGACACATTTTAGGGACAGTGCAGACCTCGTCCCGCCATAAAAATACAATACACTGCAGAATTTGCCTACGTTTATTTTCCTATCTCAGTTCGGTCCATTAACCTAAGATCCGGTATATAAGGTGATGTTAGTTTTTAAAATAGTTAGAATTTTTCATCCTCTGATGACGCTAACTTGGTTAGTGAAACGATCGTCAGGTCTTTTTTCAAATGTGTTGTGGTGATTTGGGTTCTCCAAGTGTACTTGTCAGTGCTCATCACAGGTTCCAATCTTCACTTAGTGAATTGGGCTGCTACTTTAGGAAACTAATTCATAGGGTTTTTCATGTTTCTTAGTACCATAAAGGGAGATATGAATTCCGTTTTTTTTTTTCAGAAAATCATCTATTTCAAATATTGGAAAATGTACCCTTACATCGTAGAAGGGATATGTTCTTTATGCATGATGGCGCACCACCACATTTAAGTATATGAGTGCGACAGTGTTTAAATATTCATTTTCCAAACAAGTGGATCGGGCGTGGTGCAGATGCACCAATTCACTGGCCAGCCGGGTCTCCCGGCATAGATATGCTCGCCCTTAATGTTTAGGGATAACTGAAAGCAAAAGTGTATAAAAATGAAAACATGGTCTAGGAGTTAAGAGACAAAATAATTAATGAATGTATACTTCTTCAAAATAATTGTAAAGTGTTAAATCATCTAACGTTCAAGTTAAATGAAAGATTAAGTTTATGTATTCAAGCGATCAGGGGGCATTTTGAGCACCTGTTGTGATTTATTAATTTTGTTGTGGTTTATTAGTGTTATTAAGTAGTTTACTTTTAAGTTTATAAATAATCCTAAAGTTGTTTCGTTTCATGCTGTTTAAATATTACATTTGATTATCACACCTCATTTTCTTTTATGCAGTTTTTTAATTTAAGATGTTCTAAAAATACGTCAAACACTGCCAGGCTGACATCCTGCCCATCCAGATAATGACGTACTTAACATATTTGCAAAGGCATTTTGGGCAAGTGATTTCGACAGCTTGAAAAACACGTCAACATTCAACTGCATATTACTCGAAAACGATTAACTTTCAAACATTTTAACAAGAATACCTTTTTATGTAAAATATATGAAGCTTTGAGATTTTGATAACTTTATTAGATAAAGCCACGCACAAAAAAGATATGGAAATTGAACCATTCCAGGCTCCTTGTAAGTTACGTCTCTGAATGAAATATAAATATTCTAACAAATTAGTAATATTTCTCATCGAAAGCTACGTCTTGTGACAAACTTTATTATGTCACCTTTAGTAGTTTTGAAGCAAATGACAAAAAAAAACATTTCTGAAAGTCTTCTTTTGGGAGCTGTAACTTGTAACTTTTGAGCTTCTGAATCAACCCCTTTTGTGACGTCGGCGTCCAAGTCCCTTCAGTGACGTCAAACTCTACCGCACCCGACTCATGGAAATGCGCCTCCGTACGAGCTAGTTTTATGACATATTTGCGATAAGAGGATCCTTGTATATACGCTTGTGACGCATGCCAGGCTCTCTTCTGAATCGACCTTAAGATATGAAATATTACAGTTAAATTCTACTCGGAAAGCACCATGCCTGAATGGGTGAGTTTTATATTTAAATAACGACTTATTTCCAGTTACCAGTACATTTCTTTGCTTGGTAATAATGGTAGATTGCTTGTTAATGTATGCGTGTTGAAATTACTTTCAATGATTGCTTTCTTTATTATAAGTTTTATACTGTTAAAAGGTGGCTTGTGGTAGCGTTAGTTCGATAATTACTGCTATTGTACTGTTTTAAATGCATGGTAGCGAAGTCATTTAAGATTTTGTTTCATATACGTTTGTTTGTTTCCAATCATTAACACAGATAAATTTTGTAAGTAAACTTAACCTGCTACCAGCCGCCCTATGTAAATCATTAAGCCCTGAGCCATTACTCATACCGATGGAATTTTATAGCACCCCGTTGGTTAGGAGGCGGCCTTCATCACCATTAGTTAGCAGGCGGCCTTCATCACCGTTGGTTATTAGGCGGCCTTCATCACCGTTAGTTAGGAGGCGGACTTCAACACCGTTAGTTGGGAAGCGGCCTTCAACATCACCGTTAGATAGCGGCTCTCTTCAACACTGATAGTAAGAAGCCCCACTAAATGGCACATGGCTAGGGACGACCCCTCAACAACAAGGTCGTTAGGGAGGAACCTTCAACACCACCGTTAGTAAGAGTCCTTCCACACTGTTAGCAAGGAGCTCCCCTCAACAACAACACTGTTAGTAAGCGGCCTTCAACAACACCGCTTGGGAGCAGCCCTGTGATGACCTCTCTAAATGGCACACCGTTAGTAAGGAGGCCCCTCAACAACTTCATTAAGGAGTCTCTTTCAGCACCATCGCGAAGGAGGACCCCTCTCAACCTGAAGCTGAAAGTTAAGTACACTGTTTATATGTGGATTTCTTTTTTTTTTTTTGTAGAGTGTGCTCCACAATTCCTTTTTACAGTGTTATAAGTAATCAAGTCATATTTTTCTTTTATCTAATTTATTAAATTTAATCCACTGCATTATATAGAGTCAATAATTTTTTAAATAAACTGATTTTATTCATAACACCTGATTTTATTTGTGCCTCTTAAAACCTACCAACTGCAAGTGCCTGAACCGAAGCCCTGAGATAATTTGTGTCATAACATATTACATAATTAATTTTATATTATTTTAGTATTAAATAAAAACAGAATTTTTTTTACGTTATAAACTCCTTAAGGGTGCATTTTCGGAAATAGTTTTATCAAGTATACTACACTTATTTTTTGGTGTACTATACGTCCTAGAAGTTTTGGCAGACTTTTCTGAAACACCCTGTCTATTTACAATACCTAAGAGGATATATCTCATTTCTAAGCGTTTTTCAAAACTGTTCATTTATTTTTCAACTATTGAGGATGTAGATAGAAGTATGTTTAATTATTTTAGGAAACACAGTTCTTTATTAATACACGAGTCTGGCAATTACCTGATTTTTATTTGACTTTATATTGCCTGGCTACTAAATCCTAAGCGAACAAGCAAACTTAAATATAGGAGTTAATTTTAAACCTGAAGCAAACACTGGTAAAATGGTTCAGTGTTTTACTAACCCACATACTTTTTATCACATGACACGCAGCTAATGATTTCCGGGTATAGCCAACACTTCTGTCACTTAAAACAAGGGTATAGAATCCGAGCTGATACTTTTTGTCTCCATCCGGACCAATAAAAGCACAAAAGTGTCAATCCTTCTAGAGGCTTTCTTTGATTGTAACGTCTCTAATAGACATCTAGTAAATTTAGTAAATTGAACCTCTGTTGGGCTGATTTCTCCATGTAACAATACATTAAACTTATCTGATGAATAATCAAGAACACATCTAGTTCTTATTTAATACACATACTGTCATCATCACAGTATGAAGACGACGTCTCCTGGTCGTCGCAATCATCATATATATTTGTTAGTTTTTTTTTTACTTTAACGTCGGCCTATTTCCGCGTCTATGGCCAATCACCGTCGCCAGGGAGCAGTTTCACCTCACTATACTGGATTTTTTCGAAACCCCAGCCTTTCTGTAAGGAGGGTAGGGATCTTTAACGTGCCGAACATTGCATGGATACGGACCGACGGCTTAAACCCCCCCCCCCCCCCCGAAGAGTGGAAGGTGCAGACATTTAACTTGCTCAAATGCAATGCCAGAACCTCGGTTGATGTTAATTTATTACATTTTGGACTGAAAAAGTGAAAGGGAAACCGTAGGAATCGAACCCAGGGCACACGTTCTTAACCCTGGACAACCGAGGCTCCGATTCGTTAGATAAATGCTCTGCTTTCGGTGATATACATGCACAGTGCATATCTATTGCCAACATGAGTAATAAAAATAAGACAAAGTTTTAAATCCTTTATGAATAAAAATAACATTTTCACAGGATAAAAATCATATGATGTGATCTTATTATACCTTGCTCATCTTAAATTTCGCTTTCTGTTTCCTCTATCATCATCACAGTCTAAGAGCGATGTGGTCCTGTTGCCGCAACTATTATTCTCTGTCTCCAGCAACTCCCATTTCATCAATGGTGTAAAGTTTGTCAGAGGTTTTCCCCTTTGTCTATGTCGTTCCCTTTTTCAAGTATTTGTGCTTTAAATAATACGTTCAGAAAGTTATTATATCTCAGAGTATGTACCGTAGATTTGACCTTTCTCCTCGTAATTTCTTTCAGCAAGCATCTGTCTTCTCTCACCTGTTCCAGCATACATTTGTTCGTCTTCCTTTTGGTGTGCCGTGTTTTTTAACTAATGCCCACATCATAAAAGTTTCTATCCACTTCGTGTCCTGCTTGGTCAAAGACCAGGTTCCCGCCACATATGACCTGACCTGACCTGACCTGATAACTATCTTTATTAGGTCCAAGTTAAAATGTTTATATAAGTGAAATGGAACGTTGTCTGTTGAATGCTTGGTTTGCCCTCGCAATTCTTCTCATCTCAATATTTAGCATAAAAGTATAATCAACGTATAATAATAAAAACTATAACAATAATTATATTAATACAATAACGAATTTACAATAACAGCAAATGTGCAGCTTCTTTATAACAAAAATATCAACACACATCAACTAAATTATGTTGCTGATTAAACATTAACTGTGGACACTAGAAACTGTTTCTCGTCCGCATGGGTCAAAAATTTCCGTTAAAAAAACTTGTTTCCAAAGGATACTCACTCAAGCTATCATCTAAACATGCTAGTAACTAAGTCAATAATTGTCGTCATGCTTTTCGTTACCTTAGTTACGAACATTTTCAGATGAGAGCTTCAATAAGTTTCCTTTGGAACCAACCTTTTCTAGTTAGTTATTTTAACGCCAATTTTCCACCTATGCAGACAAGAAACAATTTTTAGTGCTCACAGTTAATGGTTTTTTCATGATCAACTTGATTTAGAGTGAGTTCTGCTGTCGAACGAAATTTTTTATTCGGTTAAGATTTGGATCATATTTAATGGCGCGCTGTATATTGATAATCCATTCTGCAACGATTCTGTTGACTTACCGTTCCTCCCTGAAGCTTAGGATTCAATATGAACCCACCGTAACAAAAATCTCTTTAGGAGTAAAAAAGTTATACCCGAAAACAGAGGAAGCTCTTCTTTGTGATCATCCTGTGAATTAAAAGGACTAACAAAAAATTCAATCACATCTTGTAGCTTGGGTCCTCGTCCAATGCATTTTTTAAGTGAAATTCAAGAAAGTAAAACTAATACTCGTTTCTGTCTTGGGATTGTTTAACAACCTTAAAAAATACAGAACAGGTGGCCAGGGGTGAAGGTTATGTAAACATTGAGAAAGATAATAGGAATCTTAAAAGTTATACATTTATTATATAAATATAAGAAATAGCGTATCTTAAAACTTTAAATTTTATGTAATATACTTGTAATTATTATTTATACAGGCATACATAGTATAAACACCAAGGCATATATTCTTCAGGCCCTTAGATACAGGGCTCCCAATTTTATTAAAGCACATGATGCACGAGGTCTGTAAATTAAATAACGAGACTAATTTTTTTAGATCTTATTAGTTAAATATAACAACAATTAAACTCTGGCTCACTCAAAATAATTGGAGATGGTTCTTCCACTCCTCATGGCACTGCTGGAATGCGTATACTGGAATAGCTTACAGCTGATCGGTTACAGCCGGTTGAATGTTTTCCAATGTCCCAAAGTGATGTCCCTTGAGATCAATTTTCAATCTAGGTAAGAAGAAAAATCACAAGCATCAAGTCAGGTGAGTAAGGAGGTTGAGCAGACACGGTATGGTTTTTACTGACCAGAAACTCGTTTGGAAAATTGCTGTGTGTCAAGGCGCATTGTAATGATTCATGATCTAATTGTTCTTGATGTTTGGTCTCACACGCATGACCCTTTTTCAAAGTCTTCCGAGAACGTCTCGTTAAAAATGTTGATTTACTGTCTCTCCCTGAGGTAAAAACTCTTTGGGGACGATCCAATGGGCTATCAAAGTAACAAATCAGCATGTTCTTGATTTTTGATTTGCTCATTCTTGCTTTTTTGTGCTTTGGAGAGTGTGAAGTGTGCCATTTTATGCTTTGGCGTTTGGTCATACTCCAACACCCAACTTTCATTACCAGTAATGACACGTTCCCAAAAATTTTCATTATGTTCAATCAATCACAAAAAGTCAAGGCATCTTTCCCTCCTAATGTCCTATTGTTCCTGCGAAATATTTTTTGGAACCATTTTCAAGCAGATTTTTCTCATATCCAATTTATTAGTCAAAACTTGATGAACGGTGGTGTGACATAAATTCAACTATTCCCCGATCATCCTGACCATCAACCGACTATCTGAACGCACAAGATTGAAGATTGCATCTATATTTTCATCGGTTCTTGCACTTGAAAGCCTTCCGCTGCGTGGCTCATTTCCCATCCACACTCTTCCTTCTGAAATGTCTTATACCACCAAAATTTCCTGTGCTATTGACAAAGCACTGTCTCCGTAGGCCTGCTAGTTTTACAAAAGTTTCTCTTGCACTTTGCCCAAGTCTGAAGCAACACCTGATAGAACACCGTTGCTCGAAATTAATATCACTCATTTTTAGAAGGCACTACGAAAACTGGTGTCACGGGAACAACGACAACGGACAACCAAATTACTTGACCGAGATCAAACTCGTACTGAACGTGTAGTACATGGCAACCTGTCGCCCCTTCGTGTAACGTGCTTCCAGTGTTGGAATATCAACCGCTGCGTTGGCAGTCACATTACTTCATTTACCGTAGTATCTTAGCGTTTTCAGTGAATGCTTAAATTTTAGTTTGTATAGTTTTTTTTAATTTACAGCCAGTTTAATAGTAGGTATAATATATCGCCAATTGTAAACTGTACTTTTATTATTATTTATTTAATAGATGTGGCATCTAAGGCCATTAGCGCACTCTTTCGATCTTTATTAATTTTACTAGTTTCCAGACAAGGGAAGCTTGTCGTTGGACCACCCGGGAATCAAACCTGGACCCTCTCGCTTTGCAAGTTGGCACCTAGCAACCTGCGCTACAAGGGCGCGTTAAACTGTACCATAAAATAATTGAAAATAGCTTAATATTTGAGCCGTTTGTTTGCAAACAATAGTCCCATCACAAACACACAAACACAGTAAGAGTTTTCTGCTAACTTTCTTTTCAAAAGACGATATGTGCAAGCGCTATAGCCTACACTTATTCTAACCAGTGCAGTAGAATTAGGTTTGGGGATTTCTACTATATTGATTGTCGGTCTTTGAATGTTTCCCTCTATCAAGCTGTGATCAGGTGTTTTTTGACTCGTATAATGTTTTAACACAGCTGCGTAGTTTTCAGATCTTACTAACAGGCAATCTTATTCCTTATGCCTTCCATTCTTAATCAATTTGTCTCCTTCCTTGTTGGCTCTGGTAGATACTCAATGTCCTTTAACTCATGCAAATACGCATCTCAAACCCTTCTGCCTAATTTCACATAGTTTGTCTACAACTTTACAAATTAATGACTCAGTAAGTATACTATTTGGTTTATTTGGGGCTATTAAGAAATATAATGAGTTGGTTATAATTAGGGAGTAACTAAGTCAAGAGCTTTTAATACAGCAACTGCTGCGGACGTGTAGATATATGCTTCCTCACATAATCTTAGTAAATGCTTTATGTTGTTGCAAACACAATATATTCCTGCTCCAACGCCGTCGTCCGATTTAAAACAATCA
Organism: Tillus elongatus; assembly: GCA_964006375.1. Taxonomy (NCBI): domain Eukaryota; kingdom Metazoa; phylum Arthropoda; class Insecta; order Coleoptera; family Cleridae; genus Tillus; species Tillus elongatus. The sequence goes on along the minus strand of OZ023265.1, from coordinate 53,823,357 downwards.
GTAAACATTCTTGCAGCTCTGTTTATTCTGCAATTCATTTTGTAAGGGGTATACGTAGGTGTGTATCTTCCAGAGACTGACTGGGAAAGACTAGTTCAGGTTTAATTAATATTGGCTTATATTGCGTTTCATAAATTTCACGTTCGTTGGTTATTAATTCGATGTTTAAATTTTTAAATTATATATAGTCTATATTAAATACGTGAACTAAAAGGTCTGGACGCAGCAAGTGCGTTATGGAAGTGAATTTTCATAAAATTGTTTTTAATAGCAAATATGTCTCTTTAATGCAAGCAGGAATCAATATTCGAAAATAAACTTAAAACGTTTTCGCGAAAACTCGTTTCCTAGCTGATACACCTTAGGTTAATAGCAAATTTCGTTATTGAATTTTGAAGCGTTTAATGAAAATTCGCTACCAAAACGCACTTACTGCGTCTCGATTTTTTTACAAACATGCTCATATTTCAAAAATGCAAAAATGCAATAGAGAATGTTCAAAAAAAAATTGTAGGTATCACCAACAACTTATGGTCCATCCTGTGATTGTCAAAATAGTTTTATATAAGATGCAGCACAAGACACCCTATAGGTAATGTATGCAATTATTTCTCGTATATTGCATAATAACAATTATATTGAGCTTTACCGTAGAAATGCGCCACCTTGTATATATTTTAACAGAAAGTAAACCCGGATATGGATTCTAGGGGGCTTAGTTTGCGCTCATTTAAAGAAACATTTAAAGCCAATAGTTGCCTTTGGCCCACCCAAAGGGTTCTCCAAATTGTCAACTATATAAACAACTCTCGAGTCCTTACCTTTGAATATTTTCTCTAACCCTTTTGTAAGAAAAGGGTAGAAAGAAAGCTCAGCGAACTTTTTGGGTGGCTCATCGTATTCAGATTTCAATGTCGTAATGTTACTTTTCGAGATTTTCCGCCTATGCTTAGTAACTAATCTATACACAATGTCTGGGGAGAAACCGTTACAAATCGAAATTACTATATTTTGTTCATCTCTGAATTGTATCGCTTACTACTTAATGGAAAACTGAGTAACTTCCGAACAAGAAAGCTCAAACTAGAGATTTTATGACCAAAGGGATGATTTGAATCTGGTGGTATGAAGCGATTTGTAAAAGTTTCTTTCCTATAAATGTCAAGGTCTAACATATCTATATTCTTGATGACAAAAGTATCAAGGAAGGGTAATTGGTTGTTGTTCAACATTACGTAAGTAAACTTGATTGGAGGGAATCTACCGTTCAGCTAATTAACAAAATTATTGATGTTATCTTTACTGAGGTCAAATATGGCAAACATATCATTGACATATCTGAACCATACCCTCGGAAAATACGCCACCGCCACAGTAAAGTCACTCTCAAATCGGCTCATGACGAGTTCGACAACGAATGGGGCAATGAGTTTCCGATTGTGGTTCCCTTCGTCTGCCGATAAAACTTCCCGCCGCCTGGAAAGAAACTAACAACCATGCATAGTAAAGTTAACTTAACATATTCCTTCACTTACATGTCTGATAGCTGGTTATCATAGAGCATGTCCCAAAGATATTGAAGAGCTATATCGATAGGGATGCTGGGAAATAACGACTTGACATCAAAAAAGATCAGTACTTCATTTGGTTTTAACTTACTATATTTGATTCTATTAATGAATTCAATGAATTTTTTTACCGAAAAACTAGGAGGTCAATTTCCAATAATAATAATATATAATAATATATTGTACCTAAATAAAGTTGTATAAAAAAGAACACAATAGCAATTTCGCAGTTTATAACTTAACATAAAAACATTTATAAAATTGACTTCAACGTTACTCAAAATACAATACAACAAACAGTAAATTGCTGTGTAGTATTTTCTTTGCCATCAAATAACCCGAAAAGGCCAATGCTGGTTCTCGTAATCATTTGATAGCCTTTCAAATTATAATTTAGGTCTGATTACAATTGTTCTTATATGTTTAATAAATGCACACCAACAAACTAATGTACTGAGCTCTTTTTCGATCACCATTTAGAAAGTTGATAAGTCGGGGAACCGATACCGGAGACTATTGATCTCATTTCACTCCTCGGCTTATGGACCTTCAAGAGGCAATACATGCAAGGTACAATTGTGTTGGATAAGGTGACCCTCCTCCTGGCATTCTCATCTAATAAATTAATAAAACTGTTTACGGCACTTTTAAACCGAGTTGTCATACCAATGGTTGGGCCAAATATTATATTATTGGCTTCTGACAAAAATCAGGCATTTATCAAATATCTTGTAATAATTGCGCGAAAATCTATATTGGGCAAACGCGGAGATCAATAGCAACGATATTCAAAGATATCGTAGCTCATTTCAGATTTAATAGAGCAGAAAAGTCTAGCATTGCCCAACATATGATTGACTCGGGACATAAGGTAGGCAATTTTAAGTTGTTGAAGGCAACCACGGATTATCGCAAGTTAGATGCTTTTGAAAGTTTGGAAATCCGCAGGATCAATCCACACAATTTGATGAATTCAGACATGGGTCCGGTCAATTCAGCAGTTTTCGAAATAGCACGAAATAAACCATGGTTGCTTTCAATATTGACGCAACCGGTTGGGCGTATCCACTGGCACAACAATAGCCCTTGAATTACGTCACCCGGTGTTACGTCATCCGGTGTTACATCATTCGGTACTAAGGCATCTGATATTGCATCATACGGTGTTGCATCATCCGGTAGTTCATCCTCCGGTATTGCGTCATTCGGTGTTGCATCATCATCCGGTATTGCATCATCGGTATAACATCATTTTTAGTGTATAGTTTAGGTATATAAATAGGATAATTTTGCTCACACAGTGAGTTTTGCGACAGCTACGGATGAAGACAACTTCGTTGTGGAGATACGTATCTAGCGCATGTTATTAGGTTATTATTTTTGTAGTTTTTGGGATGATTCTGCTTATTGTTTATATGCGATATATTAAGAAAAAAAGAGGTCAGAAGGGTACAGAATAGGGGTGTTGAGTTGAGTTGAGTTTTAGTGATTGAGTGTAAACACTCAAACACTCGGGATGGCACGAACTTGTAGTTCGTTAACAGAGATTTTTGAATTGCAGTTGTAGGTTATTTATATTTATTATACCTATTGGTAATGTTAATAATTTATACCTTACATATATACACCTATATATATATATATATATATATATATATATATATATATATATATATATATATATATATATATATATATATATATATATACATACTACATATATACATCCATACATCTTTTTTTTGGTTTTGCTTTTGGTTTTTTTGTTTGTTTTTTGTTTTTGTTTTGTTTTGTTTTGTTTTGTTTTGGGATAGACTGGGATACATTATCGCCTAGGGACCCACCAAGGCTGATCGACAAACTGACCGGCCACAGATTGAGAAGGTAGTACAGTAGGACAAACAGACGGAAAGCTTATTCTATATTTACATGTATTTTGCTTATCACTATAAACTAACAACAGCGTACTTAAATATATACAATCATTTATAATACTATACCTATATTAGTGAATTTTTATTAAAAAAATTCACTAATAGAGAGGTATCGATGGTGAGACTTTGCAAAAATTCTTTCAAATTAGTGCGAACTAGGACCCCTAGAACCCATATCCGGGGTCAGTTTCAATTTCTATATGTTTATATATATATATATATATATATATATATATATATATATATATATATATATATATATATATATATATATATATATATATATATATGTATCCGTCTGATAACTCAAACAATAATTAACCGATTTCGATGAAACTTAACAAGTGATTTTATTTTATTAATGGCTTGGATGTGTTTGTTGGCCAGAAAAATCGGACGGGGTTTTCCGGGAAAATTTTGAGTTTTCTTTCGAAAAAAATTTTTTTCTCCGAAAGTAACAAATCTGTTTTATTGAAATTTACTATATATGTTGCCTTGGGAGAGATCTTATTACGTACTGAAATTCAACTTTCTAAGTTTATAAAAAATTGAGTTATTCAAATTTTAAATTTTCTTTCGAAAATTTTTTTTTCTCCGAAAATTACAAAGTTATTTTAATAAAATTTGGTAGATATCTTGCGTTAGGAGAGACCTTACTACACACCAAAATTAAACTCTCTAAGTTTATAGAAAATTGAGTTATTCAAATTTGAAGCATTTAATATTTAACATGAAGTTTTTACCACAGAAATCGTAGAAACAACGAAACGATTTTCACGTCTCTAGTATCAGGATCACACGAGAGGATAGGCAGTGGCAGTGTTTAAGTTTTGTTTAGTATAGTGTAATGCATGTGGCGTCTGGCGATCGCTTCAGGTCGGTATTGGTATTGGCACATGAATAAGATCTACTATCGCTTGCGTCCAAAAGAAAAATCATGGAAGTTATGCGATTACGTGCCTAATGGAGTCAGTTTTAATCAACAATACACATCCCTTCCTTTTAAGTTAAAGGCAAGAATTTTAGGCTGTTATTGTGTTCTTATTTTAAGAATTTAAATAATGAAGGGAAATATTTATATAATTATATAGTGATAAAACAAATTATTACGATATTCACTCTAGCTAATTATAATATGAACCGTTTCGTTAAATGTCGCTTCTTCAGAAACAAAAGCAAAATGCATGTAGTAATTAACTACAGATGCAAATATTCATTTGTTTTATTATTTACGTTTGAATTGCATTTACATCAGAGATTATTAGTGAATTTTTATTTTAAAAAAATCACTATTAGAGAGGGATCGATGGTGAGACTTTGGAAAATTTTTTTCAAATGAGCGCGAACTAGGACCCCTAGAACCCATATCCGGGGTCAGTTTCAATTTTTATATGTTTATATATATATATATATATATATATATATATATATATATATATATATATATATATATATATATATATATGTATGTATCCGTCTAATAACTTAAAAAATAATTAACCGATTTCAATGAATAATGGATTGGATGAGTTCGTTATCCAGGAAAATCAGATGGGGTTTTCCGGGAAAATTTTGAGTTTTCTTTCAAAAAAAAATTTGTCTCCGAAAATAACAAAGCTGTTTCAATGTAATTTACTATATATGTTGCCTTGGAGGAGAACTTATTAAGTACCAAAATTCAACTTTCAAAGTTTATCGAAAATTGACTTATTCAAATTTTAAATTTTCTTACGAAAAAATTGTTTTCTCCAAAAATTACAAAGTTGTTTTAATGAAATTTGGTGAATATCTTGCCCTCTGAAAGATCTTACTACATACCAAAATTAAACTTTTTAAGTTTATAGAAAATTGAGTTGTTCAAATTTGAAGCATTTAATAAAAATTCACTACCATAATGCACTTGCTACGTCCAGAGTTTTTTTTAATATATTCCCATAACAGAATCAATACTTGTTTATTCTTAAAACTAAGTACGTAATTTAGGTTGAGAGGAAATTGTATTTCTACTGTTTTTATCAACACATGCATAAGTGTTTTGCGTTGATTTGCATACAAACTGCATGAATACAGGGGTGTGTATGCGAAGATATATGAATGTAGAAGAAGCGAAAATATTTTCTTAGGACAGAAATACATGGAGGAACATTGTTAATAAATACCATATCCTCTTGTGGTGGGCCTATCCCTTTACGGGACTGGCGTGACTGGTAGTAATAATCGTATTTTTATGAATTTTTGTTGAAGCTAATTAAAACTAAAAGAATACCACTCGATTAGAATGAATTAGAAAATGAGAAATTTTAAAACCAATTTATCTAAAAATCTTTTGATGATAGTCATGTGCAAATGTGCCTTAAATTAAAGTAAATCTCTAAAATAACATTAGGTATGTGCTGTAATAAATTTTAAGACGTTTGTTATAATCTTAAAGCGTGTAACTCAAAAAGAATGAGGACGAAGTGATATTGATTCGATTGTAGACATTCACAGATGGCCTATCTGTCATAAAATACCGTGTTTTTATTCCAGGAAATACTCCCGAACAATGATCGAACTTTTATCCATAAACCTGCAAGTTAACGGGTTCTAGAAACGTGTGTTATTAAAAATGCTTATATCACTACGATAACTCGAAAAATAATGATGATTTTACTAAAACGTGGGAGGTACATTTCTTGGTAAACAGCTTGTGTAAGTTTATAAACTAGCCCGATGTGAGTTTTTTGTGAACAAATTAAGACAATATATCAGAAATGTTTGTATGCCCCGAAATGACACAGTGAGCTTTTTGAAATTCTGCACAAGAGTTGTTTCTATCAAAAACTAGAAAATGAACTAAAATAAAATATCTGTGTTAAAGGAAATTTGGTTATAAGCCTATTATATTTAAATAGGGGCAAACATACCTTTCAAACAATAAGTACAATTATTTGGATAATCCAATTCATCACAATACAGTTTTTAGACCTGACTATCGTTTCGCTAACAAAGCTAGCGCCAACGTTAGTTAGCGAAACGATCGTCAGGTCTAAAAACTGTATTAGTGAATTTTCTTAGAAAAAATTCACTAATGAGGAGATCTCGACTTTTGAATTTTGAAAAAATTTCTTCAAATGAGCGCGATCTAGGACCCCTAGAACCCATATCCCGGGTCAGTTTCAATTTTTATATGTTTATATATATATATATATATATATATATATATATATATATATATATATATATATATATATATATATATATATATATATATATATATATATATATATATATATATATATATATATATATATATATATATATGTATCACACCGATAACTCAAAAAATAATGGGCCGATTTTGATAAAATTTGTCATGTACTTTTCTTTTGTAAATAGCTTGGATAAGTTCGTTAGTCAAGAAAATCGGACGAGGTTTTCCGGGAAAATTTTGAGTTTTCATTCGAAAAAAATTTTTATCTCAAAGAATAATACGCCGATTTTGATAGAATTTGGCACGTACCTTCCTTTTGTAAAAGGCTTTGACAAGTTCGTTAATCAAAAAAATCGGACGAGGTTTTCCGGGAAAATTTTGAGTTTTCATTTGAAAATATTTTTATCCTAAAAAATAAAAAATCTATGATAACCAAATTTGGTAGGTAGGTTTACGATATAAAAGGCAAACTATATACCAAAATTTAGATTTCTATGTTATAAGAAAAAAAAGTTATAAAATATTTTGTGCCAGATCATTTCTATGAAAATTCACTACCATAACGCACTTGCTGCGTCCAGGCTTTTTTTATGAATCGGGTTCTCCAAATTGTACTTATCAGTGCTCATCAAAGGTTCCAATCTTAACTTATTAGGTTACAATAACTTCGTTATTTCCGAAAATTTTGACAAAGATAACCTGACAAGATTTTCCTGGCAAACGTACTTGTCCAAGCAAATTAATAACTGAATTTCCAAGTTTCATAAAAATCGATCTATTATTTGTACTGGTACCATGCCTTGTTCGCGCTCATTTGAAGGAAAAAGGTCTGGACATAGCAAGTGTGTTATGGTAGTGAATTTTCATAGACATGATTTACGCATTTTTTTCGCAAATTTGTATATTGTCCAAGAAAAATAATATTTTTCTGCAATATATCGGGGCGGCAAGGCCGCGGACGAGCCCTGAGGGAACAAAAAAAAAATATTAGGTAGGTTTTTTTCAAAACACAAATATGTTGATTTTGTGTCCTGCTGTGACCTCCAGGGGCATCAAAGTTTTTTTGCATTACATTTCTATACGTTTTTCCTTAAACATAAAGATCTAAATCAGTTTACTACTCATAATATAAATCCGCGTACCAAATGTGGTTACAAGAGCCTTGTTATGTTCTGAGATACAAACATTTTCGAAAAGAAAAAGACAAATTTTCCCGAAAACACTGGTTTGATTCTCCTGGATAATGAACCCATACATAAAAAATTTAAGATTGTTAGAAAACTAATTTATTAGAACTTCAAATGAATTTGATGCTATAGCATACTTACTGCGTTTGGTTTTTTATTAACGAAAATTCTGCTTCGAAGAACAAATATTCCGTTACATGGTTTAATAAGTTCTTAAATTTATGCTTAAAATGTTTCCTCGTTCCATTTGTCTAAAATGTTTGCAAGAAATTAAAAAATGTAGACGTTTTTGCCAGTCTCACATAAAAGTCTATGGTATTTTATCGGTCTTGACGCAACAAGTGTCTTATGGTTGCGAATTTTCATTAAAATTAACTCTTTTCAACAAAAAAATATAACATAAATATTAAATAAATGTTGAAAAAGTATGAATGCAGCAAGTGCGTCATAATAGGGAATTTTTATAAAAATATTTAAAATCATAATAATTTAATTCTCCATTAAGCTAGAATTTTTGGATGCATAGTAATGCATTATAAAAGCAGCATGCGTACATAATTTTTTGAAAATTGCGTTGTAAGCTTCGTGGATACAAATTTGATTTAAAAAAAACGGTTTTTTTTCACTAATTTTTATTGGGTTGATCATCTCGGCGATTAACAAGGGAAAATACCTACCACGTTCATAATTTGGTGGGTATCTTTTTTCGTAAATAGCTTGGATAAGTTTGTTATGCAGTTCGCTAGGATCCGTTTTTTTTTCGGAAAAATTAAGAATTCCAAAAATTCTGTAAAACGTTTTAATTTTGATGAAATTTGTGACACAAGTTTTCTAATAAGAAACTAGTGCTAGTACCCACATAATCTACCAAACGCAAATTTTCTAGCTCTGTAGAAAATTGAGTTTCAGGTATTTAAAATTATTTTCCCACGGAGATCAAACACAGTTAAGAAATTTTATGACAAAACTATTTCAATTTATTTATTTTTTTATTTTTTATTTCAACAACACACAATGAGGGCTTACAGCCTAAATACTGTCGTACTGTGGGTGTCGACAAGGGGGAAAGAGGCAACTTGTTAATTCTAGACTTGAAGGTTTGTAGGTTCGGAGGAAAAGGAAAAACATGTGCCGGCAAGGAATTCCACAACTTGGAAGTCCTCGGGATAAAAGAGTGAGCATAACAAGATGTTCTATGTCTGGTGAACTGGACAGTAAAAGGGTGCATTCGCTCTGTTTTCCTGGTAGATCTGTTGTGGGCAGCAGGTGGAGGAACTTCGGAAGAAAGCTCCACTGAGCAGTGCCCGTGCAGATATCTTTAAGAGAGAGAGAGATAGGGAGAGAGAGAGAGAGAGAGAGAGAGAGAGGTCACCGACGGCACGTCGGTGGGCAAGGGATGGTAGCCTTTGGGTGGGGGTAGGGTCACCAATGAGACGTATAGCTCTCTTCTCCCAGTCTAATTGTTTTTGGAGATCCACGGAGACAGAACCCTTCATGAGTCTGCGATCCTCATTGCAAAAGAGAGAATATTTAGTTAAGACACCGAAAGATAAAAAAATAAAATTAAGTTGTGCACCCCAAAAAGAGGACGAGAAGATGTAATTCACAGTTAGGCAGAATGACGTATCCATTTTTAAACTGCATTTATTAAATAACTATAATAAGATCTAAATTCAAACCAAGTCGCCGTGCGTTCCCGATACATGTCAATTTATGACAGTTGTCAAACAATTTACTTGAAACGTCAGTTTAATTGTGAAAATGGATCGTTGCTCCAAAATTCAACGTTCTTTTGCTGTTGAAGCTTATTTCAAGAATAACAATTCTATTGTAACCACCCAGCGTCTATTCAGCCGCCATTTTCATTTGAATCGACGAGATCCAGTACACAAATTTTGCAGTATTACTTTAGCTGACAGACAAAAACCAAAAGGAGGAGACTGTTCTGTAAGAACACCGGAAAATGCTAAAAAGGTAAAAGCGGCTGTGCTACAAAGTCAGAAACAATCGGCGAAAGCAGAAGCGTTAGTGCGCAATATTTCGAACAGAAGTTTTCGCCGCATTCTGAAAGACTTACGCTTCTATCCCTACAAAATCAAATCATACAAAGACTTTAGACTCGAGATATTGGAACACACCTTGACTTTTGCGAGCGTCGAAAGAGATAATTGATGAAAACCTGAATATCACCGATTGCTTGCTGATATGAAACGAAACTCACTCTTACCTGGCGGGTTGTGTTAACAAAGAGAACTTTCGTTACTGGGCGACGAAAAATCATCAGCAACTGCACGAAGTACCGCTTCATGGCGCGAAAGTTACTGCGCGGTGTGTAGTGTACACCTTTGGAATTTTGGAACCGGTTTTTTTCTGAATAAAGTGAACTGACTGTAACTGTTACATCACAACCTTACCAACATGTGTGCAAAATTTTGAACAACAAATTCGTAGATTTAGATATCCGAAGAATATAGTTTCAGCAGGATGGCGCCACTTCTTACACTGGTATGGAGTCTACGGTAATTCTACGAATAATTTTTCTTGGTCATGCCATTCCAGAATTTGGGAATCTCATTTGGCCTGCACGCTTACTGGATCTTTCAGCTTGCGATTTTGTTTAAGCGGCTATATGAAAAAAAGTCTTCGCCAATCGACCTCGAACTATGGAACAATTGCAGCATGTTATTCGTATAGAGATCAACGCAATCCAAATGGAAATAATAATAAAAATAAACTAATAATAATAATAATAATAGCATGCTTTTATTGACAATTAAGCTACGTGTCAAACGGCAAAGTTCAGAAATATTTCTGTTCTTCCACTCAACCGATCCTTAATATAACACAATTAAATGGTGGTAGTGACTATCTACAAACTCATGAGAAAAACAAACAAAAGAAAAAACAAAGAAAAAGAAACATGACAAAAAAGAAGAAATAACTTAACTAATATTAACAAATAAAAAGAAATACATGTTTATAACTATTATTAGCAGGAAAAAGTAAGAAGAAAAAGAGAAAAAAGAAAAAAAAAGAAAGAAAACATTGGTAGATAGGTACACATATATTATGTCTAT